>OY744526.1:147936507-147999007 GCA_963556195.1 Sepiola atlantica
AATATATTCAATACGGTTAATAGTAAATGAACAATAATAATTGAATGCGTCATTATGTTACGTTGACGCAAGAGAAACATACGTGCACACGGAAAGTGGTCTCATAATTCTACTAATAGTACGAGCAAAATAATTTTGATAAGCTGAAACAGTTTTTAAAATAATTTAATTTGTAAGATTTCGCTGTTTGGGAAAGGCAATTCTAGGATATGTAGACATGTCAGCTCAAACATATTGACGAGGGTACTGCAGAGATGGTTCGACAGCAACAAAAAAAAACAGAACTCACCTGAGTCACTGATGTAGTTCACGTGCATAAGCTTAGCGCTAGTCAAATTATGTCGATCTACCGACGCGATGACCATGCAGAAGTACATAAAGTCTGCCCCTCTATGACAAAGGCAGCTTTGAAGTCAGTTATACAGGCGTGCAATGAAATGCAGATTTTAGTCTCAGTAGCAATCCACTAATAGAAGGGAACATTGGAGCTGGACAAAAACTGGACGATATTGAAAATGGATTTCAACGTCCGATATATAATGACTCGTTTTTTTTTTTATTTTGAAGAGATTGGCACGCCATGTTTTAGAGAACGTGAATCGCAGTATTACCTCATCGTGGAAAATGACACCACATTCTCCAGTTGGAAATTTAAGCTTTTTGCGCATGAGTAGGAAGTTCTATTACGATTCAGCTCTGCTTTTGCCGCGCCTGGGAATCGCATTGCAGGGCAATGTCATTATAAGGTGAAACGGTTTGCGGCCGGAATTCGGTGTTCTGTCCCACAGGCAATCTACTTGCATTACCTAACTACAAATGACAACGTTTAGCATTTTACCGAGAGAAATCGGAGATATGGATACGAAGGGAAATTGTTTGACGCAGTGCTGCATATTTGAAGCCTAACCGTAACAAGGTTCGATATTTTGCGAATGTCAAGGCCTTGCACAGCTGATGGACATTCCAGTTTGGAAGAGGAGTATGACAGCCTCCATAATTTCCTAGTGACTAAAACAAAGTTAAGGAATTCGTCAAAGGAGACATTACAGCTTTGGCTGATTTTTTAAGCGATGATGGAAACGAAGGCGAAATGAGTGGAAGAAAGGAGAAGTGATGATAATAGGACGGCGAATAATAAGGATTAGGGGTAGAAATAACGGGAAAAGTTGATAGCAGGCAGTGGAAAAGAGTCTAGTTTACGTCAGACAGCAGAGAGGAACGTTAGGTGCTCTGATCTTACAACTTTGTACACAAAAAGGTTAAGTAGTGAAAATCTGATAACAACGAAATTAAAAGTAGAAGACGTTCAATAACTTAGTGTGATATGCTTTCAATATTCAGCCTGTATATTTAAGGGGTGCGATTAACTAGGGAAATTAATTTCATCAATCTAAGTAATCTTTGGAATTAGGTTACAGTTTGTTTGAAGTCGCATAAATCTTTGTTGTGTGGCTATTCAAAATCAAATAGTGTTATTCTGATTTTAATAAAAGGCCGTTATCAGATATCTGATGGCTGTTAAATAAAAACAATGTGTAATTTACATACAAATATGTGATGTACACAGTGAAGCATGCATAAATGATAAAAAGATTACAAATAAACTAATTTTTATATTAAATGGAGAAGAGTCATTGATCTTTCCGAGGAAGAACACTGGAAATTATACATAATAAATCTACCAGCCATGATTTCCACTTGTTTGGCCCTCTGAATAATTTGCTGGTAAACAAAGTTTCTACGTGTTGATGACGGGAAATGAGCGGTAAGAAAATGGCTGAAAATTGAGATTAAGTCTATCTATGCTAAAGGAAACGAACAGCTTGCTTTTTAATAAGAAGTGTGTTTTATTTTAGAATGGAAGTTATATTGAAAGTAAAGATACCATTTTTTTTGTTGCGAAATGTATTTAATGTTATTGTAATTTATCCTTATTTATTGAATGCTCTTCGTATATTAGATCACATCCAAATTCCGTTTGTTTCTATTTACTTGTCTCCTCACGAATTCTGTTTTTCATGTGGGAAAAATCATGCTAAAAAAACGGGCACTCTGGATTGGAATAAAATAATAATTGCTTCGATTTAGAAGGATTTCTCTTTCAATGATCATGGGCATGAAAGATGAAGTGTAGTATTAGAACAGATACTTCACTTTGCTCCTAGCCAAAAGGCCAAAGAACGTGTGTTATTTTTCATAATAGTCAACTATAATTCTGATTGTTTTTACTAATGAGTCACCACTCAAAAACTGATCAGAGTTAACAGAATTGTCAGTTAAATGATGGATAATACTATGAGACTTGGAAACGATGAATGGAATGGAATAAATATGCTTACTTAAGTGGGCAGTTGAAGAATTATTTGCTGAAATTGAACTTCAAGTCAACAATGTTGCAGGCTACAGGGAAGCAATGCCGTGACAATTTGTTCCAAAGATTTGGGGGGGCTTCTTGGTATGAAACTTATTTCATATAAATTCCGTTAGGTTTTAGGAACACAAGAGAAGAAAGTAAAGCTCATAGAATGGATGTTCTTAAACGAGTTATTTTTGTGAATATTTTACAGGAACGAACAAAAGATTAGAGTTAAGAAGAGATTACCCCCCTACACAAGATTTCGAAGTCGATTTTCTACTCTGTCAAGACAAGAAAGATTACTTTGACCGACACTGACCAAGATGGGGCAACAGTATTTCTTCTTAGTACGTAGCTGACTCATATGCAGGTAAAGGATTGCGTCAGTCGGCAGGTACTTTCTGTAGCGGTAGAATGATCTAACAATTTCTCCAGCGATATAAGCTTATCAAAGTAAAGATTCGGCTCGGAAAGAGAGATTATTTATGGCGTCGATGGTGAAATGTAAATAGCTTGATTTTAGAAGGGGTGAACGTAATAAGCTTCTTCTTCCCATTGCATCACGTGATCAAAGAGAGAGAGAGAGAAAGAAGGAGAGAGATAGAGAATGAGTACTTCCCCAAGTATTATAATTGATTGTTTAGTCTTCTGCCTTCAGATCAATAAATGACCTCCGAAACTGTTTTAAAAGATTGTTAATAAATATCAAAACGAGGGTTGGTTTGACAATGTGCCGGGGGAGCTATGAAAAGATTGAGGTTATTAAATATACTAGTGTATATTCGGAGTAATTTGCCCGAAAGAGAGAACTTTCAATTTACAATTCACATGAGTCCAGGAAAATTGTTTGGAGAAAAATAATAACTGTTTTATCTATGAACAGACAAAATTGTCGTAAAAGAGAAACGACAGTTGCAGAGGTCAGCTAAGGGCGGGTGAGACAGAGATTTACAGAGAGTTATCGAGTTTTCAGAAGTTATAAGCAGACAGTCAATATGTGTAGCACCCCTCCCTTTCCATCTGTTCGGATGTTGCAGTCGTAGTCAAAATGCATACTACCACGACTATAATTCCCGCTGTAGAAGAGAAGAGTCGAGAATTGAGCTAACACCGTTCATTCAAGCTCCCTCTAAATACGAGTATATATTTTTACCAGAAATACAAGACAAGCGCCTTGTTGTGTTTCTGATGAAAATTCATGTATTTTTTTTTTTTACTTATAATCCACCCTATCCGATTTGCAATGTCCACGTGATTAGACAAACACAACGTGGCGCATGGAGTGTGATCCCGCTGAAAGGACGATACTATCATCGATTGCTGTCACCGTCACGGTTATCATAACTACGGCGACAACATCATAACCCACAAGGATAGCGAACAGGTACACGACGGTATCTTTGTTGTTACGGAGAGGGTAATCAAGTTTATATTGACCCCAAAATAGATCCTTGAAGAGTATTTAATTATGCTGTTTGTTATTTACCAAATTATTATTGCTTCAAGAAGGATTTTGAAAAAAAAAATTCATTATTACAATATCATTTGGTCATTAAATCATTAATTTAACTATAAATAAGTGTGTTTCTTCAGTCGTTATTTATTAAAGTATTGAATCTAAATAGTTTCCAAAAGTTCTGACCTTTCAACATTTGATGATTTGTTAAAATTGTTAAAGCAGAAATTATTTTCTATTCAGCATTTTAAATACTTCCAATTTTAATTGTCCTGAAATAAATCATTGTTAACAAATATATTAAAATGAGTGAGTTGCTAACAAAAAAAACAAAATCAATTTTGGTAGACCAACTTTAATAATTAAATAATTTTTAATGGCCATTTATAAATGGTCCTTTTATCTTAAGCTATTAATTTTTGTCTCAATAAATATTCGATTAATAGTAAATAATAAAATAAACGATAAGTCAATGTGAAATTATTAAAGTTCCATTAACATACGTATCTTATATAAATATTTGAGACATGCTTAACTACAAAGGTCTGATGATAATAAGTAAATTCTTATAAGGTAGATAGATAAAGGGTGTATTGGGTGTCATGAAGGTGTATTACCTTTGCAAACCAGACCGCCACATACGTCCTGTTCAGAGTGTCCGGTCTACTGGCAACCACGTGATGCTTTAATCTTACCAGTGCCTCATAGTAGCTGTTTGGCACAGCAGCAGGCACACCGGGCAAAGTTCTCGGCAAAATCTGGTAGGCTGAAGACTGGTAAGCGACGTATCTCGTTTATTGTGCTCTTCTATTAGCAGTAGGATGCAGTAGCGGGATGAAGCATCTCTGGAATCTGGAATACTGGCTTCGATCGCAGCAGCACCTAGCGGACGATTCCAGATACGGGACAACGGTGGGGGCTAACTGACAGTGAGACAGAACATCGTGAGTCTCTAAAGCAATGGAACCCTATCAGACTTAATTTTTCTGCATAGACGCTTATATGGTACCTCGGAATACGGTCAACACCGACCGTTTCAGAGTTGCTGTCCAGGGTACGATGACCTGAACGGGGCAAGCTGACTACTGACAAATTAATATATAATAACATTTCACTCTCAGTTGTATTTTTCCTGAGATAGGTGTGTCACCTCGTCTTCAATATTAACCAGATAACAACCACGAGATTACGCTTTTCAATCCATGACTCATTAAAACAATGCACTGGTTAATAAAACCTAATCTTGCGTTTAGAATTAAATAACACAAAGAGTTAAACGAAACCAAACGTTCTCGTCATTACGTTAATGAACGTTTGGTTTCGTTTAACTCTTTGTGTTATTCGAGACGGTTTTTGTTTCGCAAGATTTGAGGGGAATTACATGCAATAGGTTTCTCGAAATAATTAGACACAACTTTCGTCAATCCTGCCATTGTGTCTTCAAAATGAAATTGTTAAAACAAAGTTATAAAACATAGAATTGTCTCATAAAACGTCGTCATTTCTTTATGATAAAAAACATGCGTCATTATATTTTATTTTTCTTTCTCTTCGCTTTCTTTCGTTATTTGCCATTTACTGATTGATTGATTTATAATTTTGACTGCAATGCGGTTGTGGCGAATACTTGACAAGGAAAATAGTCAATTGTCAATTATAAAAACCGGTGGGTGATTTTCTGTCAATCAATTTTTAAGACCACATGGAACCAAAACCAAACAGAATCAAACAGACAAGCACAAATTGCACATACTCACGCTTATATATATATATATATATATATATATATATATATATATATATATATATATATATATATATATATATATATATATATAGTCTCGGAAGTTTCTCAACCATTAAAACTATATTTAAAAAAACAAAAACAGAAAAAAACAACAAAAAAAACTTATAGTCCCAAGTCATTCAGTGGAAAATCACTCATGTAAGTCAATTTATTTTTTACAGTTATTATATTAGTTTGTTTCTAACACTATTTTAAGGAATCATCAGTTGTTTACCATAAACAACTGTTTCGGGAATGTATATATATATGTGTGTGTGTGTGTGTGTGGGTGTGTGTGTATGTGTGTGTGTGTATATTTATATATATATATATGTATATATATATATGTATATATATATGTATGTATGTATGTGTGTATGCGGGGGTGTATATATATATATATATATATATATGTGTGTATATATATGTATATGTAGGTATATATATATATATGTATATATATATATATGTGTGTGTGCGTGGATGTATATATATATGTATGTTTGTATGTATATATATATATATATATATATATAAAAGAAGAGGGATAAACATGTACGAATGACAAATCTATTTCAACTTAGAATGTTCAATGCAAGGTGTACTCGGTAAAAAACATGTTTATTATTCTTTCCATCAGCTAAGACTTTTCAAACATTAAAATCTTATCATCAGAGGAATTACATAAATAGATAAGTTGGCAGTTGAAAAACCAAGAACGAATAATTTATATATATATATATATATATATATATATATATATTAGTAAAGAGTTCCACTGTATAGAATGCATTTAAATTTTGTAATTGGAGTGGTTTTGTTTTTGAAACCAGTAAAATGCAAAGGCTTTTTCTTTAATAAACATATTTATTTAAATTTAAATTTTCGATTCACACAGATTTTGGTGGTTCATAGAGTTTGCAACTTCTGGTAAATACAACGAAAAAGGTTTTCTATGAATTAATATTATATATATATATATATATATATATATATATATATATATATATAATTGAAACGTTTTTGTTTTGTTTTTTAACCTGTAAAATGCAGAGGGTTTTTTTAAATAAACATATTTATTGAAATTCAAATATCCGATTCACACAGAAATCTTCACTAGTATAATCTATATAATACTAAAACTCTATTGGTCTTGTATGTTTGCAATCAGCTTTCAGCTTTCCGGTTTTCAACATCCGGTTTCGCATGCGTAAATAGCATCGTCTTCAATCTGTTATTCCAATTCCGTTAATCTCTATTATGATTGACGAACGCATGAAATTTTTCATTCTGGAAATTTTTCTATCGCTTTTAATATAAACAATTTCATTTAATTTCACCAAATAGTTTTTTTGTTTTCTTCACGACTAAACACATTCAACGGGAGCACTTCGTAAAGTCTGTCGCAGTTTCAAAAAACCTCCTCCCTTTTAAAAAACAAAAACAAACAAACAAAACAACAACAATCATTATTAATATCAGCGATACTAGCGATCGGTGAACGAAATCACCTCCCACTTTCCCTCTCATAGATTTCACCACTCCTACTCCCTCTGTTGTCGTTACGTACGCGAGAAAGCTTAATCGGTAAATGCACACATTTCTATTACATTAAATAGTGTTTCCTTTTGTTGTTTTTTAAACAGCAAATATTTGAATCATATGTTTTACACATATTACATCCCAAAAAAAAACAATTATAATAAACAGAACGACTCATAGAAATCTATCTATATCCTTTTTTTATTTTAATATACTTTCATAGAAATGCTTCTGTTATGTAAAAAAAACCACCTCCCACTTTCCCTCTCATAGATTTCACCACTCCTACTCCCTCTGTTTTCGTTACGTACGCGAGAAAGCTGAATCGGTAAATGCACACATTTCTATTACATTAAATAGTGTTTCCTTTTGTTGTTTTTTAAACAGCAAATATTTGAATCATATGTTTTACACATATTACATCCCAAAAAAAAACAATTATAATAAACAGAACGACTCATAGAAATCTACCTATATTGTTTTTTCATTTTAATATACTTTCATAGAAATGCTTCTGTTATGAAAAAAAAACCTATTTTCTTTATGCCACAAGTGTCACGCTCATACATGAATTCCATAGCTAATATAACAAACTGACCCAACGGGTCAAGGGTGGTCTAGTAGACAATATTTGTTTCTCTTCCTTTTTCTTTTTTAAACGAGATGATGTCGCTTGGTCTTGTGCTTAAGATGTTAATGAAACTCGTTGTGTGATAATGTCCATTTATTTAAACAGAAAGCCTCTGCATTTTACTGGTTTCAGGAAAAAGCAAAACGTTTCAATTATATATATATATATATATACATATATATATATATATATATATATATATATATATATATATATATACATATATATATATATATATATATATATATATATATATATATATATATATATATATATATATATTAGTACTTCATATATATACGTAAAATATTATAAGGAGATATAATTTTTTATGTGTCAGTTTTCAGTATTTACTTCAAAAGTGCTCGATACGTAAGTAGAGCTAGGTAGTAAGCAATGAAAATAGATATGGCAATCAAGCTACACAGCGGCTCCCGTGTTTCATCCCCGGGGGGAATCGTCAGGCTAAATGCATTTACTATATATATGTATATATATATATATATATATATATATATATATATATATATAATATTCATTCATAGAAAACCTTTTTCGTTGTATTTACCAGAAGTTGCAGACGCTATCAACCACCAAAATCATGTAAGGGAAATATTTAATGATTATTTGTATACTCGCAGAACTTGCTATTTTACGAAGTTTCATTTATTTACGCTAATTGGAAGAAAGTCTTCTCTTAAACTAATGAGCTCAAGATATCTATCTTAGTTGTGATATTTATAATGTGACACGTTCAATATTGGAGATAGGGATGTTAAGATTTACCTTTAGACATATAGAGTTTACAAAACATAGTGAATGGCAATTTCTCGCTTTGCGTTCTTTGGCAGGAAATACACACTTATCAAGTTATGTTTGCCTTCTGTTTTCAAGCATAGATTTACACACACACATTCGTGTATGTATATATATATATATATATATATATATATATATATATATATATATATATATATATATGCTAATTCTAGCTTTGACAGAAATATACGATTCATTTCAGAAGAAAAATATGTTAACAATGAGAATAGAAGAAATAAATAAATAATCAGACAGATAGTAAAAACTTTTCATATTTTCATGACACTTTTTTAGAAGAAAACATCAGAGAATGATAGCAATTAGAATTAGGAAAATATCGAATGGTGAGAAGAGTGGACTCATACACGTTTGTAATATAAAGTAAGAGGGAAGTGAAAAATAATCGTTACTCTCAACAGATGGGTTTAAAGCGTAGAATATCTCCAACTTGTTATAACTCTATACGTATACATAAGCTACATTGAGAGGTTGTAATTACAATCGCCACAAAAGTTCAACCTAGCAATATGTAACACGAGATAAACACATAGGAGTATTTGCTTAAAGTATTGTATTGTACGCAAATGCTCTCCAATGACGGATTCATGGGTCTGTTATTAGCCTAGTGTTCTCGAAACAGTGTGCCTGCAAATAGAACGAATGGTTTTTGGGGTATTCTCATATCTAACATTTATGTTGATCTACCAATAGGTTAGCAAAGCAATACATGAATAACGGAATAATTTCGAATGGCATATTGAACATAGTTATGTAAAGAAGAGCAAAAGGTTCGAGTTGTGTAAGTTTCTCTCAGCACGGTAGATGGAAAACAGCGTTGAGTAGAATAAAAGATATTATTTTTATAAATATGGATATGTAAGTGTTGCAATAAGAATTGTTTTTGTCATATTGGTGCATAGTAAAAACAATTTAAATATGGTCCTGTGAATATGTTACTGTACATTGTTCCAGTATTTGAAACTAAAGCCTAGGGAATGGGGGAGAACCCTTATCCCCATTCCTAATGGTAAATTGCAACGATGAAAGCGAATTAAGGATAAGTGCTTGACCCCACTTTGGGGCGGAAAACATGCAAAAGTATTATCAGCATAACGTGTGTAAAATGTAGACTTGGTAGTTATGTAAAAGGATTGGTTTTCTAAAATCTGACGAAAGTATTTAAAACCAAGCAGCAGGAGAGTTGTCTATAGATATACGACAAATTTGCCGGTGTACGTGTTTTTGAAGCTGAAAGGAACTGTTTATGGTTCCAGCTAATGAGTTCAACAAAGAATCGTTCGAGAAATTGTGGAGATTCAATAAGACTAAAATAAAAATAGTCAGCACAAAACTCAATAGTTCCATCTAATAGTATTTTAGTAAAAAACAACTATTTATATTAAAAGATGCACGTAACATAGCATCTTTTGAGTAAGGTAAGTTGTGTATACACGACAAAAATTCGATGGAATCAAAGATACAATGGACAGGCTTGAGGATATCAACTAACCATTTTGCAAGTAAATGTTTTGCTAAACCTGACATCGATAAAACAGGATGTAAAGGAATTCTAGATTCATGAACTTTGGAAACTGTACATACTTAGTCTTTGAAAATCGATAGGTCCAATTCTCTCGTAAATCTTTTTTGATAAAAAGTTGATTTAGCAAATTTAAAGGAGTATTTGTTGAATTCTTAATTCCAGTCGAAAAACATCGTCTTATCTTAAATAAGCTAATAAATAAGCTAATAAATAAGCTAATAAATAAGCTAATAAATAAGCTAATAACAAAACTGGATCTCTTGTCTGAATGGCTAATATGAATATCAAGATTTGACCTGATTGATTATGTTGTTTCAAAATGATTCTTCTGACAAATACAGTCACTAGGTTTAGTGCGACTAAGAGAAAATTAACAGCCTATGTCTCTTGAGTGTATTATAAAACTTATTAAGTTCTCCGTGAAATTATGCACGTGTTTCTTTACATGAACGAGTACAAGTTCAATATAACTGAAGATGTTGTAGTTATTGATATTGCAAAGCCTGGAGACAAACGAAATGCATATTAGAGTATAATACGAGAAATTGAAACTATGTTTATTTGAATAGACTTTAGAACAAAACTTTTTAAAAATAAAATAGTGTAAACATTTATCATATTCCAAAGTTGTTCTATTATGGGTGAAAATATCGCCATTAGATGAAAGATTAGAATGACGACGATTATCAGTTTAATTTCTTTCCATATATATATAGATGTGTATGTACTTATTATGTAATCAGATTGAAAACCAGAAAAGCGATGCGATATTTTTTCAATAAATGTAACATTTCTTTTTCTTAGAATAAAATATTTCGATGTAAACATATCTTCTTCAGTGGTTACACGTATGTTTTTTTTTCAAAAATGGTTGTTAGACTTGAACAAAAAACTTTCCATTACCATCGGGAGATTTTGTGATCTCTGATCAGCCTGGCCAATTGGTGGATCTCGACAATGAAGCAGAAAAAAGAATCTGTAAACACAAATAATGCATGTTTCATTTACCGAAAAAATCTCGAATCGTTTATCTGGGTTTAAATCTGATTACATAATTTTCACTTGTCGATGCTTTTGAAGTAGCCTAAAAATACACACACACACACACACACACATATATATATATATATATATATATATATATATATATATATATATATATATATATATATATATATAAATATATAGGCTCCACTGCGGGTAAAATTAAGAATAGAATTTACAGACACATAGATACTTTCAATAATAGACACCTGGCAACCTACACTTCTCTAGCTGCGCATATCTGGTACCTGAGAGATAGAAACATTAATTATAGACTTAAGTGGAATATAATCAAGAAAAGTAAATCCTATAAACCGCTAGATAGGTACTGTTCTTTGTGTAGACAAGAAGCCCTAGCCATCATCAAATATAAAGGAACTCTTCTAAATAAAAAGATGATGTGTTATCGAGCTCTCTACACAAACCTGGTGTAAATACAATAAGTTTAAAGTCCCTTAAATATTCACACTTACTCTTCTCTACTTCCCCCTATGCCCAACCCCTCATACACCTAATTAAGAAATAGTCATGATCCTAATACAGATCCCAAGACATCCCAAGTCCAATGGCAGGCAAACGATAACCCCAAACAATAATAACTCTTAATCAGCTAACAACTTTCTACGTACAACTCGAGGTAAGAATTAACCAAGTTTCCTCAAAATACCCCAACCTTGTCCATGTCAGTTCAACACACCAGATGCATAGACAAAGATAATCATGAAGAAATACTACATACTGCGGTTGAACCTGAACTGGGAATTCCGAATTTACAGATAGCGCCAAAATAAATGTCTGCAATGCATATGCACGCCAGAGACACATGTCAAAATCAGACCAGAGTTGGGAACATTTTTAAATTTCCTACAAAGTGTGTTGTGTAAGAATACACACACTGCGTTATCTTTTATTATATGTTTGTATCCTTTGTTTGTTTTATTGTTTCGTTTTTTTTTGTTTAGGTGTCCACGAATTTCTATAAGAAGACATATAAGTCGGTTCGTCCAATGATCTTTGGAATTTCCATCGGTAAATATTGAGTGGATGCATTTTATATTGGATACGCCTATGTTCGTCTAAGATTTGGTGCGGGATTAACCCTTGGTGGGGGTGAATCGGTTTCTTCTGAAGGAGGAAGTTTCTAGGGAATATTACATTCACAAATGGTTCCCAGTCGCATGTCTCCTCCTTTTTTGCAGGGAGGTATCACCGCTCTCCCATATACAGCGCCTGGTATTCCCAAATGGTAACCCATCCGGTACTGACTAAGCTCATCGTCGTATAACCACATATCGAACGAGAGCCGGTGTTTCAACGTGAGTATGCCGAACATATGGCTGTCACGCTTAAGTTTGAAATATAATTTTAATCAGTACTGACCGATTAAGTTTAAAATATGATGTTTAGATGATTAATTTTTTATAAAAGGCATTGTCCATCTATCCATCGGTCGGTCCGTTATTTTTACATGCGTCCAAGCATCTGTACAACAAGCCTAAATTTGTCTGTCACATTTAGTTTTGACATAATTTTCGGTCGGTCTAACTATATAGCAATTTTTAAAGTTTGAAATATAATTTTTAGTGACGTTCGATAAGAGGTTTTATCTGTTCATAAGTTTGTAATGTTTAGGTGTTAAGTAGCATTTTCATCGTTAAACGCGCAAATTGAATACACGTATCTTAAGAGTATCTCTCCGTGTCATGCTATTTTCAATTTGCCTCTGGCTGATTAATTGCGTTTCTTCAAAACACCTGAGAAAATGTGTATCTCATTACTTAAATGTGTTTTACCAATTCCTTTACAGTGTATCTGAAATTATTCTAAGAGATGGGGCATAGAACATATAATAATATGTAAAGCATTATATATATATATATATATATATATATATATATATATATATATATATATATATATATATATATATATATATATATAACACTCCATGTTTGCGTGTATGTGTGCGTGTAATGTTTGTGTGTTCCCTATGGAAAAAAAGATTAGAAAATGCACATAAAATCGAAAAGTGTATTCTCATGCAAAATTTGCTAGGAAAGACAATGGAACTGTTCCCGAATCTCTACGTGCACCCCTAAGGGGGCTATTGGGGCATAGCATAATGGGTTATTTGGGCATAGCCTTTTTAAAACTTTAAATAATGGGGCTATTGGAGCATCCCCTAAGGGGCTATTGGGGCATAACTTTTTTCAAAATTAAAATATATCTTATTTTTATGAAATTTAAATCATATACATTACATTTTCTATGCAGGACAATGGAACTAGTCTCGTATTTCTAAGTTCTCTTCTAACGTAAGATGGCTTTGGGGACCGAACCTACTCCAAAACTGCATATTTATCCTATTTTGATGAAATTATATAATATGCATGAAATTATAAAACTGACTATTTCCGAATCTCTACCTTACCCTCTACGTGCTAAATACTTACGTTCCCCTACCTCTAACTGGCCCATGAGAATAGAACCCCTTAAAATGTTATATACGTATAACCTATTTTTCTCATGAATGCTATTTTAGACATCGATTTTACAAATCTCTCAATTGTTTGGTTGTGACAGAATTAGGCTGAAAACACCGAGTGTACGGTTTCGATTTCATCTCCCGATTTTTTAAAACAAAATTATATGACATCAAAGAATTTTTAAATTTTTTTAAAATATAATAAAATATAAGTGAAGAATGTTGGTGCATTTAGTACGTAACGCCTCTCAGTCTATTTTCCCGTCTGTCTGCCTCTCTCTCTCTCTCTCTCTCTCTCTCTCTCTCTATCTATCTCTCTTTATCGCTCTCTTTATCTATTTCTCCCCCTCTCTCTCTCTATATATATATATATATATCTTTCTCGCTCTCTTGAACGCTGTCTATATCGCTCTCTCTCTCTCTTCATCGCTCTTTATATACACAAACACACACACACACACACACACACACACATATATATATATATATATATATATATATATATATATATATATATATATATATATAAATTATTGTTACGTACAACATCGTTTCGAGCTTATGGCTCTCACCAGTGCAGAGAAGTAACAATCTCAGACGGTCATAAGGCGCAAACCCGGTTCACAGAGACACCTTGAATCTGTAAGCGTTCACTTAGTCCCATTAGGCCACAATATGTAACAAAAGAAACCATCGCTTTTTTGTTACATTTTACTTCAGTCAAAGTTCTCAGAAATCAAAGGGTCCCCTTCCTGGGGCTAACACTTGATCTCTGTATGAGATACATAAATATTCGAATATTCTATTAAAGGTCACTTTTATTTCTCAAACGCTGAGTTAGTAAAGAAGTTCAGAACATTCATGTTCTTCTACCCAATTGACTAGTTTATAATGTGTTAGTATATCTTTCTTGTGGTCTCTTGGTCTTACTGGATTTTAGGACAAGAATTAATCTAACCTGGTGAAGTATCCAGCTCAGTGTTGTTACTTGAGGTAACATCACTTGTCCTCGTATGGACACATTGTATAGCCGTGTCGAAGGGATCTTAGTTGGGCCTCAAATACTATGGTATTTTGAATATTTGGTCAGGGTGTACTTGCAGAGTACAGTATCCTCATGTTAGGTTTGACAGACTCGTGTACACAGAAACCTAGAACACTCGATGATGGTGTCTAGTAAATAATTCTAACTTCCCAGTAGGTAATTAAAACTCCCTACTTATCGTATCTTTCCGTTTTTGCTGGAGATGCCAAACATTCACCGGCTATTTCAGACACTCCAGCCTAGAGATCTTTTTAAGATGCTTACCGTCCCTTTAAGTGCAATTGTTTGTATTTCTCTTGCACTCGGTTCACCGAGTATACTCGCCAGATAGTTTTTGTAATTCTTTTTATTAGTCCTGTTTCTCCTGTAATTACTGGTATTATGGAGATTTTCCTAAGATTCCAGTTTCTTTGCATTTCGTACATCAGACCGTGCTTTTCGTAATCTTTTCCCTTTCAGCTCTGTTTCAGCCAGCATCATTAGGGACACTGACTTCAACTAGGGTTGCCACTTTCTCCATTTTTTCCCATATTCCGATGTCAGGTTTAACAGCTCCGTTTTCTAGATATGTAGCTGTAGGGGTTGCATAGTCATAGTGGATGGTGTATAAATTATTTCCAACTGTTCTTTCTGGTATATGCTCCCAGGACTTGCTGCTACACTGGATGTTCAACTTTTTACAAATAGGCCAATGAAGATATTTACACACTCCGTTGTGTTGCATAGTATAATAACCATCCCCTAGGAGAACCTTACAACTGGGTGTCAGGTGGCTCACACTCTCTACTTCTGTGTGGCAGAACTTGCACTTGTTATTGTTGCTGAGACCACTCATCTTTTTAAAGGCATTGTTCATCAAGCCTTGATCTTGAGCAGCCATTGTCATTCTCTCTTGATCATAATGGAGTGATCTTCTTTTCAGCCAGTTTACAGAACCTTTCTTTATCTATATATTCCTGGTATAATTCACCTAGGAAATACTTAGCACCTTGTTGGTTGGCCCTATCTTCCAGTTTTCTGGAATGGAAGGTCTTGGTGTATTTTTGGCGGCTTTTGCGGGCTATTTCTGTGGCAGGATTGTTGTCTGTTTCTGCCTCATTTGTAAGACAGTCTTTTCCTAAATGTTTGGCCACTTTTGTGATAGAGGTTGTTTTGCTTGCTCTGGTTTCTTGATGTTGGCATACCATCATAAGGTTTGGGTTCTGGGAGATCATCAGATATTGGCCGGTGCTCACAATAGTGGCTCGATGTTGATGGTCAATTTCTGAGAGACGCATACTCCTGTTCTTATTGGCAGATACAGCCTTGGTAGACACTAGTTTCTGTACACTACTCTGTACATTGTCAACATTGATCTTGTTTCAGTGTCTTATCTATTAATGTCCTTTAGTAGCCAATCAATAATTCCAAAGCTGTATGTTATCACTGGCATAGCTAATTGGTTAATGCCAGTTACTTTGTTTATGTTTGTTAGCTGTGTTTTGCAATTTTTTCTAACACGGTGTATATATTCTCTGCCATTTTTTGTCTCATCTTAGCATGTTGAATTGAATCGTCTTCTTCTATGCCAAATTATTTGTGTTGTTCCTTTTCTTCAAGGTCTTTGATGTCAGTATATTCATCAAGCTGTATGGTTTTTGTTTGGATCTTCTTCCCAGCTCTGAGGGAGCACTTGTATCATGTGTGTACATGTATGTCAATTACAACGAAGACATACTTCGGAGTCTACTATAAATATAAGTGTATCCACATGTCCAATTGACATATAAACATAAGGTAGATAGTTTTGCATCTCTAGTTGTCCCTTAAACGAGCTAATGCCTTATTTCTAACATGTTACACAATGAAAGTAATTAATTTATAAAAGTTAGGTTAAAATTATTAATATATATATATATATATATATATATATATATATATATATATATATATATATATATATATATATTAATAGCTCAGTAGGTAACATATCTAGCTGGCACATAAATGTTCTTATTAAAGTAAACTCTCTTCGATATGACGTTACATATGATTCTACCCCCATATATATATATATATATATATATATATATATATATATATATAATTATTTAATTATTTAATGATAAATAGTTTTATAATTATCTACATGCAAATGCGTTTTCATCTTGCCATTATCCATCACGAGCTTTTAAGCTGCAACCAAAAACTAACTTGTATGTTGAGCAATTGCAGCGTGTGGTTGAAACTATAAAAAAATGACGCCCAGCACTTGTCAATAGGAAATAGATTATTCTCTTCCATGGCAACGCAAGATAAATCGCTGCAAAAGTAACGCAGGAAAACGATTTGCAACGTGGTTGGTCTGTTCTACTTTCTCTACCATGTTTCCCTAACCTCATTGTATGTATTTACCGAATGCACTTAAAGGCAGAAAATTGACTGAAATTTAACAGGTGGGAAAACACATCTAAAGCTGTTTTTAATCCAAACTATTATCGTTTTATTTAGATAGCATTAATTAGTTAATGGGAAAAGTCCATTGAAACTATGGCGAATATAGAATTGATTAAAATGTGTTGATTTAGTATATATTATAAATTGAATTAAAGATCATAAAACGTGAATGGTTTAGTGTTCTGGATATAAGATCTTAAGTAAAAGAGCTCAATGCATATGTAGAGCAAGAATAAAGTTTTTTTTTAAATCAAACAAACATTTTAAGCCTTTGCACAATAATTTACTTCGCTAAGCAGGATTCGTCAGGAGGTGATAGCTTTCTATTCGCTCCGCTCGTATATTGAGGGGATGAGAATACTTACAACGTATTGAGAATATCAGAGGAAAAGACGGAATGGGAAGAAAAAGTTTACCATTCAGATAGGGAAGAGTACGTTCAAGAAGGTAAAGGTACAAACAGTATTCGATTTTGCCTCTTCTGACATGTTATCTAGTATTAAGGATTGGTCTGGCTTAATAACTGTTTTTATTTATTGCCGTGACATCTTTTAGGTTTGAGGTTTGAGGTTTTAAATTTAGATTTCATCAGCGTATTACATCGCCCAGATGAAAACAGAAACTAAAAGAATACTAAATCTAGACGGATACGGAGATATAGTAAAATTATTGTAACATATACATTCACAAATTACAATAAATCTATAAATTAAATATTATAAGTATAAAAAGATTAGATATTAAAATAATTCAAGTATAACATAAAAGGATCACAATAACAAACGAATAACATAATAATAAATTTTTAAAACTCACTTCTCAATTATGCCATGGCTATAAATAGAAATAGAAACAGGTTCTTGGCAATTAGACTTCCTTCATAAACCCGGGGGGTAAGCACCCACCCCCAAATGTATTACATAAACTTCTGTGACTCTGCGTTCATGCCGGACAACCATAAGAAGCAAATAATTGAATAGTTTTTTATGTTGGGACTGGGAATTTTTTATTTAATGTACTTTCCCGCGCAACGCAAGCACACGAGTCCCGCTAGTAATAATAGATATTTAAAGTAAACCTCTCCTTGTCTTTGCTTTGTCTGTTTATACGCAAATCGTAGATTTGATTGTGTTTATAGAAACTGTACTCACTAACATTCCGCATTCTATCTAATTAACTTATTTATTGATTTCAATAGAAATGGCACAATACCAAGTAAAGTGATTGATTTTTAAAGCCATCAAGTATATCGAGAGAGGACTAATAAAATTTTCTATTTGCATAAGTTTTAGATGTGTAGATATATACATATATATATATAGAAAGAGAAGGGGATATATATACATATATATATATATAGAGAGAGAGAGAGAGGGAGAGAGAGAGAGAGAGAAAGACAGACAGACAGACAGAGAAGGTAAGACAGACAAGGAGAGAGAGACAGACAGAACGACAGACAGATAAACAAACGGATCAAAAAAAAAATTTTTTAAACTACAAAAATACCGGATCATTCATTTCATTATTGATGAATAAAATGAGAGGAGTTCTCCAAAAATATTCACTCCTTAATATGGAAAATAAAGAAGAAAAAACAATATACTAAGACGTGCTTCTAAATGTCTAACTAAATCTTGGACTTAGACAAATAAACTAAGAAGTGAGTTGCAAATTTCTGTATTTTATTGTTTTTAGTGAACCAGTTCTACACACACTTGTCTGTACACGAAGCTCATGGGGATACTTTACGATAATATATATATATATATATATATATATATATATATATATATATATATATAATTTGAATTATATTCAACATAGTTGTAATACAACTTCCTATGTCAGTAACTTATTTCCATTAGCCGCAGGCTTGTGAAACCCTCATCCTGCTGACTGTTGTTCTTCTACCGCTACCTTGATCTTTACAATAGACACCTCCTGTTTTTGCAATAACCATATTTGTTCTTGTTAGCTTCTTACATAAAGTGTGTTCATGCCTTGTCTGGAGCGATTTCCATGAGAAAAGTGACACCTAAGAAACGTCCAGTAAGTTATCTTGTATATATATCTATATTTTGTATAAATCTTTATATTCATACACACATTATTTGCTCCATATGTGCACACATGTTTCAGCTTCGAAGTTTATAAAAGTCTAGGGTCATCATTCAATTAACAAGGAAGATTCTAAAAATAGGACTGAGTTTATGATCATGAAATTCATTCGTCTTTTCGGAATCTTCTCTGTCAGTGGCCTGATGAACCAGGACTTTGAACAAGGTGTAGTTAAAATATGTATGCGCATACGTAGCCAAAAATGTTTGTATGAATAAAAGTATTATACTATAATGTAACTAAACTTGTTATTGAGCACTATCTTATAAACACCGTAGTTACTTAAGATAAAGCCCGCGTACAACACTCCAAACACTATATATATATATATATATATATATATATATATATATATATATATATATATATATATATATATGTATATATATATATATATATATATAGTAAGCTATGAAAATATATTTATGGCAATTAAGCTACACAGAGGCTCCCGCGTTTCATCCCCGGGGGGATCTTCAGGCTAAAATGCATGGAGTTATTTTTGGCGGGTGTTTTTATATACACGGCTAGCTACTTAACCAATCAGATTCTTCGTTGTTTTCTCAGCCAATCGTTAGGCTTCCCACGCACAAAAGTGTGGTTGGTGTTACTTCCTATACTATGTTCTATTGTTCTGTTTTCTATAGATTGGCCTATATCCTGTGTTCTTTTGTTGTATCAATATAATGAATGCATTTATTTTAACACGTGGTTCCTTGTATTTCTATTTCATGTTTTAAATAGTTGGGTTTTTCTTTAGTTTAGTTTTTTTACTTATTTGTTTATTTATTTATGTATCGTTAGTCTAAGGTAAATTTATATCTGTGTGGGCAGCTGTTTGCTATCTCACGTCTAGAGTTTAATATATTTCGGGGGTCTTTAAAGTTTAGGATTTCACATTTTTCATTCAGACATAATCTACACGGGTCGTCTAAATTTCTTCATGTACTGGCCTGTCGTATTATTTTCCATTGAATTATTGGTGAGCGTCCACTTTCTTTGAGCTCCCAATAGTGGTTTGATAGTGCTGTTTTAATTCGATGTTCTCTGTTTGTAAATGTGCTTTTGAGGTCATAATATCTAATTTTTTAATCTAGGGAGGTCATACCTACGTAGTACTTCCTGTCATTCGGTATTTTTTTGGAAAATATTGTGGCTTGGTATACAATACTTTTTGTTAGGCATGTATTTTGTAGTTGACAAAGTGTACGATTTATGCAGTTACATCTTTTCTCTTCATTGCTAACTTTTTCATTTCCATTCGGGTGGTTACTATTAGTGTTTTGTTTATTTCAATTTGTATTGTGTATATTTTTGTTCTATTTAGTGGTATTTTTGCTATATTGTTCACTTTTTTATGTAATTTGTTATTTTTTTCTTCCTCTCTGCTTTTAGTATTTGTGATTGTGTGCTTTAATTATCATTTCTAGGTTTTCGCAGCAGCTGTAGGATAGTATTAGGTTATTTTTATTGAATATTTTATGCAGGGGATTGGTTATGGGGAAGTATTTTTCAATCAGATTTAGGAATAGTTTGTCCAGTTTATAGGGCGGTGTATAGTAGAGTATATTTATTTTTCTGTTATTTTTAATTTTGTTGTAATTATTTGTGTAAGAACTATTTTTAGAGCTGTATTGCAAATGTTGCTTAATTTTTTAAAAACACTTTTGTCGCTAGAATTATTGATAAGCCTACGTTCGATAGAATTCGGAATATGTTTTACGATTGACGGAGGGGGATTTGCTTGATTGTCATAAATATATTTTCATAGCTTACTACCTAGCTTTACTTACGTATCGAGCACTGTTGAAGTGAATACTGAAAATTGATACATAAAAAATTATATTTCCTTATAGAATTTTATGTGGATACATGAAATAGTAATATATATATATATATATATATATATATATATATATATATATATATATTTATATCAATGGTTGCGGAGGTAATACAATTAAATAAATTGTTACTCTAGTTCTCGGGGCTGGAAATAAACATAGAATTAAACAGTGAAAATGAGACTCGTACAGGATTCAAAACTGTGCCTCGGAACGAGTGACAACTAAACGCGAGTGTCGCATTAGATAGTTTAATTAATGAGCCACACGGTTACAGAAAGTTGTCATCTGTACAAATAACTCATCTCTGAATCTGTACGTTAAATCTCTGTCTATGGTTTTACTAAGGTGTAACCAAGATATCATCGAAATTACGATATAATTGCTATATTGTTATATAGTTAATGTTGTTATATAGTTAATATTGTTATATAGTTAATATTGGAGTTAATGGCCAACAGCACATTTGTGCTTGATGACTCACGTGTGTGTGCAGATAATATAATTAAAGAAACGATTAATTTATTCCTGGTGCTGGGAATAAACAAAGAAAATCGCGAAGTAAAAAATAAGCGACCACCTGACACGCAAAAAGTGTCAGCAAACCACAGCGTATTTTTATATATGAAGTAGAGTGTAAGTTGTCCCTCTTGATTGGCCGATATAGCTTAATAAACAAATTAGCTTAGACTCAGCATCGATTTAATCCAATTATTTGTACGTGTTTTCTTAAATTATACATGTTGTTTTGTTGAATTTTATCGTTTTAGAGCAGCCAAAGGAATTTTTACTCTTATACCACTGTCACACACGTACACCAGTAAGACTTTATAATAAACATATTTTTGCGCACTGTTTTTATTCCGTATTGTACCCTTTCTACTGTACGCTGAATACTCCGCATTTCCAACTTAAACAAAAAACGCTACACCTACATTTTTACTTTCATACGTGTTTTGATTGGATGGCAGAAATAATATTTCCTTTTGCGTTTTCCTAACGCTTTATTCTGTTATTCACGCTTGTGTAAATAGAACATTAACATAGTCACATATTTTTCAATTGACACAATTACTTTTATTGTTATTGTTTTGACGCCGACATCGTATTTTGTTTTTACTTTTTTATACAGCGTTATTTTGGATAATTCAAATCATATTCTGTTTGGTATTTGTGAATAGTATTCTTCTTATAATCCCGTAATAAGAATCAACGATTAACATTTACTTTTATCGTTCTTGTACTTCCGCTTAAATACGATTAATAGATTTACATTCAGCGAACATCATTCAAATTTATCGTGTATAGGCTTTGGTTATTCAAAATCCTTTCACACGTACGTACTTTGATTCTTTTTTCAAAAATTCAAAACGCTGACTATTAAACAAAGGCACAGAAATGTTTGTTTCATTTCCATCATCTTTTTTTCTCTTAGAAATCCACTTCTGGTCACGTAATGTTTTTTACTGATTAAAATACTAGTAGAAAAAAGAGAACGTTTGGTCATCCACTCATGTCGAGTTAGATTGACTGTTTAACGAAAACAATGATATCGCAAACAAATCAAATTTTCTTTAATAAATATAACCAGGAAGAGAATTTCATGAACATTAAAATCATTTTCCATACGTACAATATACTGAAATGAAAATAAAAATGTTGTCAATTTATTAGTAAGATCTACTTAAGTGATGAGTCATCGCTAACAATATATTTTCATTCCTCAAATAGATAATATTAGTCCGTCTATTCTGCTTCGTGTAGTAATGAGTGCATTAAAACTTTCGCGCGATGAAAATAAATAGATACAAGAAAGTCGTGTAATCACCTTGCATAGATACTCAGTTGATTACAAACATTTCAAATAATTGCTTTGCCGAAAAATACTAGTCATGATAATAGTATCAACTATTTGTTGGGGATGAACGGAAAAAAGGGAAATGAGGCGATGAAATGCAAAGCTCGGTCGGTTGCGCGTTGGGCTGAAACATTTAAGGTACCACGTTTTGTCCTGACTTTGCGCATCCGATGATTTTTATTCGCATATTCATTGAATTAATAAAAAGCGATAGTTTGAATTATAATGAATTCCTCCTATTCAAAATGCAATAGCGTATACCAAAGAGCCTTCTTATTCTTTATCTGACCTACAACAATTACTTACGAAATCTACCGAATTCATCAAGTATACATAACGATACCTTTACGTGACTTCAAAATTACTTCATTTTTACTATTAACGAATTATTACTGCTGATATCTTACTCTACCAGAATGCATTTCGACCTATTCTCAAATAATTCAATTTCTTCGCTTCTTGATACTTGATTAAAAGACAGATTTACTTAATTATGTTTGGGAATTTTAAATGAATTTTTAGGAATATTATTAAACTTTCAAAATCTTAATTATAGAAGAATAAGTTACACAAACGATGTACAGCGAGAACAAATTCAAATAATAAATAAATATATACTTATATATATTAGCCGTATTCACACAGTGTTGCCCGGGCGTGGCGTTTAGTAAACCGGGAGTATTGAAATTATATTTGTAAAGATGTGTTTTAGTCGTTATTTATTCGAGTAATTAAAAAAATCAATGAGAAAAAGTCAATAAATTATTATTAACATGTAGTGCCTGTAGAGTCTAATTTGGCGATCATCCCAGACATCCCCTCCTTATTCTTGATAGAAATTGTGTTTATTATTGCACGTCAGCTCGAATTTCTAGGACCTACATCGTATATAGCAAACAGTTTTCCTTTGAAAAATTTGCATACTTAAAACGTAAAGTCTAAAGTGATAGAAATATAGAGTGTTATTTGGCTGCATTATCTAAATCTAATAGCGTATATAAGGACAAACGAAAGCATACGTGCAGAATATAAGGTTTTATGTTTCTATTCCGGTATTTCATTCTTTAAATTACGTTGGTAATGTTAGAGTAATTCTTATTTGTCATGATATACGATAAGTGTATATATATATTTCTCAATATTTTTTATTTTACTTACTTTTTTGTTTTTTGCTGGAGATGGGGCATCCTACTGGATGCCAGACATTCACCAGCTATTTCAGACACTCCAGCGTAGAGATCTTTTAAAGATTCTAACCGCCCCTTTAAGTGCAATTGTTTGTATTTCTCTTGCACTCGGTTGACCGAGGATACTCGCCAGATAGCTTTTGAAATTATTTTTCATTAGTCCTGTTGTTCCTATAATTAATGGTAGTATGGAGATTTTCCTAAGATTCCAGTTTCTTTTCATGTCGTACATAAGACCTTGGTATTTCGTAATATTTTTCCCTTTCAGCTCCGTTTAATCCTGCATCATTAGGGACACTGACTTCAACTAGGGTTGCTACTTTCTCCCTTTTGTCCCATATTAGGAGATTACGATGTCAGGTTTAACAGCTCCGTATTCTAGATATGTAGTTGCAGGTATTGCATAGTCATAGTGGATGGTTTATAAATTATTTCCGACTTTTCTTTCTGGTATATGCTCCCAGGACTTGCTGCTACACTGGATATTCAACTTTTTACAAATATTCAAGTGAAGATATTTACACACTTCATTGTGTTGCATAGTATAATAGCCATCCCCCAGGAGAACCTTACAACTGGATGTCAGGTGGCTCACACTCTCTACTTCTGTGTGGCAGAACCTGCACTTATTATTGTTACTGAGATCACTCATCTTTTTAAAGGCATTGGTCATCAAGCCTTGATCTTGAGCAGCCATTATCATTCTCTCCTGATCATAGTGGCGAGATCTTCTTTTCAGCCCGTTTACAGAGCCTTCCTTATCTATATATTTCTGAGATAATTTACCTAGGAAATACTTTGTACGTCGTTGGTTGGCTCAATCTTCCAGTTTTCTGGAATGGAAGGACTTAGTGTATATATATATATATATATATATATATATATATATATATATATATATATATATATTCTCTTTTATTTTTTATTTTTCTTATCTTTCTGTATTTGCTGGAGACGGGGCATCCTACTGGATGCCAGACATTCACCGGCTATTTCAGACACTCCAGCATAGAGACTGTTTTAAGATTCTAACCGTCCCTTTAAGTGCAGTTGTGTGTGCGTGTGTGCGATAAAGTAAATATAGAAAATATATATAAAATTAATTATGTCTCTATGTTTATAAATGTGTATGCACAGGATTCACTCTTAAACTAACTACCAGATCATAATGGATTGTTGAGCAAAGCTTCTAGACGTAAGGAGTCGTAAAATGGGTAGTATTCAGTTTAAGTTAGTTTTATGCAAAAAGGATAAAAAAGGATGGCTGATCATTAAATTCAGATACCTCCTTGTGAAATTTTAAACATTATGATTATATATCAATCAATAAATACTACCCACAATTCAGTTGTTTTAACTACTTTAAAAGTTTTTAGAGAGAGGTATTATATGGGCATAACCTTCCATTAAAAATCAAATATTTCAGATTTCTTTCAATTTTATCCCAAGTAATGAAACACTAATTAATTAAGATTCCCTGAATTTCAATGTTATTCTTAAGATCTCTGATGGTTAAGCCTATTACGTTTCCTTATAAAAACAAGTTTGTGCCACTCTGTGTAACGTTGATCTTTAGATGCCAGGTTATTTGTAGCTATTTTACGGCATATCAAGCATATTCTGATCATATAATGCCAAATGACACTACATAGAGTAAACGAATTATTGTACATAAGTTGCTATTTTACCTCTTGTTTGCGGTGTTATAACAGTTTGATAGATTGCAATGAATCCAGCTCTATCTGAACTTGGCTAGCCGATTTCGAAGTCAATGTTGCTATTCATCAGACCAGCAATGTTCTCATAAGATTCTCTTTTGTACATTTTAAAAGATGTTCTGAATATCCAATTATTAGATTTCTAGCATACTTTCTTAATATTTTTTTCTTGATTCTTCGCATTTATTCTTTCCAATTACAATTATTGTGACTACCAATGCGTATATTTTCGCCATCTTTTTATCTTTCATTCTTGGTTGTTTAATATCGATATTTTTTCAGGTTCATCATTTCACGAAGAGGAAATGCTTTTGTTGAATACGTGTGAGGTATCAACACGCAGCGTGCTAAATAACTTGAATTTTATTTGAGCATCTGCTCGAAGAGTCTATGCGCATGCGTGGTCATGGGCACGGCTTGTAGCGTCAAAGGCATTCAACAGTAAAAAAAATATACGCCATACAACTTTTGATTAATTTGATTCCTAAAACTGAAACTCTGATACTCAATGGCTTCTTTCTGTCTCGATAAACAAAAGATAACCGCTGAAATGTTGTATACGCTGGATTGATTAATGTTTTCATGTGCCACATTTTTGTTATCGCTATTTCAAGATGTTTAGTTTTAATTCATATTTTTAAATATTTAAACCTACTTTGCAGTTTACACCATCTGCCATGTCTATGTAATTAGAATTTTCGTGTTTATGATTCCTTGGTTATTATATCTTAGTTGTTAGCTTTGCTTGTATATGTGTATCGTAAATTTATAGAAAATGGTTACAGATCCTATGATTGTAAGCGACCCTCAGTCATGCTCATACCAGTTACTTCAAATTTTGTTTCTCTAAGAATTTGAGATGTTCTAAAACAAATATTTACCAATGTTATCATTATATATATATTTATGTTAGTCGGAAATAAATATCGAAAAGCCTGATGAGTACATTGTTTCTGTATATTCATAATAAAATATGCAGTTTTATTTGCTTGAACAGCTGTTGCTAGTAAGTCATAGTCCTCTGTAGTAAGAACAACACTCTCTGTTCTTACCTTTAATCATGCCTTTTAATCATGTCCTATAACCATGCCATTTAATCATTCCCTCTAATAATGCCCTTTAATTATGCCCTTTAATCATGCCCTTTAATCATGCCCTTTAATCATGCGATTTAATCATATCCTTTAATCATGCCCTTTAATCATGCCCTTTAATTATGCCCTTTAATCATGCCCTTTAATTATGCCTTATTATCATGCCCTGTAATCATTACCTTTAATTATGCTCTATAATCATGACCTTTAATCATGACCTTTAATCATGCCATTTAATCATGCCGTATTATCATGCCCTATTATCACGCCCTTTAATCATACCCTATGAAACTAATACTGAGTAAGGGTTTGTCTACACCTGCTTGTTTCATCCGACGAAGACAGTGATTATGGCGAGGTTCTGCTTTGGTGTATTATTGCATTTGATCAATTGACTTGCTTTTTACTTTCTTTTATTCAGATTATTTTTCGATACCTTTGTTACCCAGGGAGTAACTCAACGTGGTATTCTGGGCAATTTGTCACTAAATAGTGCCCGGTGGCAAGAGGGTCGCATGTGTTCCGCCTAGCTTCACCATTAATCACTCCACGCCCAGAATATGTTGAAGATCCGCAAAACTGGTGTGTTTACATCTATGTCAGCCGGTTATGGCAAGTGGTCGGGTCTGTGGATGATCTGACGATGTCTTCTACTGTGGACACCTTCTATGTCTTACGGCATCATTTAAGAATGGGTGTGCTGTTGAGATATACTGAGGTAGACTCTTATCATCTAGGCACAGCGCTACAAGTTTCTGTCGGCCATAAACTGCATCTGTGAGGTAAGCTGATCATATGCGTGTTACAGACTATGTTGTCTTAAACTCATTTAAATCATTGAGTTTACTTGAAATGAAATACTGAATAAAAATTCGTTCGTTTTATTAATATTTAATTAATTTCCTCAGATGTTATTCATTTTCTGTTATTACCGAGCATTATAATAACCGACTGCTTCGGTTTGAGTCTCGTGCAAAACTGCTGCATCTGTCATTTATCCACATATTCAAATCCATTCGCACAATTCCCAGAAGAGTAGTCCGGATCTACTCATGACTATTTATACTCGTTTTCGCCTAACTTGCTGCATTATTTTATGATGTGGTTTAATGTTTTGTCTCTTTGTCCACAGAATCTACATTTATTGTTCTGGCCAAGTTTTTTTGGTCTGGCTTTCAGTGGAGATGCCGTATCACTTTTCAAGACTATTTTTCTGTAACCATGTCTGTCCATATTTTTCTGTGCGTAATTTATTTTGTTCTCTTCTCATTTTTTCTCACTTTCTCATTTCACGCTCTGCTGTTCTCCGTATTGTTCACGCTGGTGCTGCTTTTTTGCAGCAGTAATCAGCCCCTCTTTATTTTGTGTTATGTATTTTCCAGTGATTTAATCACATCGTCTTCGCAATCAAATATACATATCTGTCCTCTTCCCTCATCTTATCAGCTTACTTTTGTAATATTACTTAATTACGTGGAAACGAAGGAAGACATGAGATCGCGAGTGAATGTGAAGTGATTGGTATGAGAGACTGTTACAATCCCTTCTTCTTCTTCGGTGTTTGACATCGACAGGACTAGACGTATACAGTGGTTGCTCTTAATGGCGGGTGGAATATTGGTATGTAAATAGATGTATGAGAATGACCAATTCAATGTACACCAGGTTTTTGCAGCAACACAACACTAACACTGATTGGGTATTTATTTAATTGTTTTAACAGAGGCGAAAAATCGCGTAAATATTAATAAGACATATTGAATATCTCCAAAGACACCGATACATCACAAATCAATAAGCTTTCAGTATTTTAACTCCAGTGTTACTTTCATCACAAGGTAAATCTAGTTGTACATTATCGTATATTACAATAGTCAAATATATTAATGATGTTCGTCATTGGTATAATGGATATCGGCGCGGACTATGAAATTGGGTATGACGTGTTTATATCATTTTATCTATTGTAGTTTATGTATTTCATTCAGTGAAGTGAAAATACTGTTGGGAAAGGTATGAACCTTTCAGCGATAAGTAAAATAGCAACATATGTTCAATAAATTGTATGCAATTAACTCTTTATAATGAATGGTTGTGTTTTGACATTAAATGGTCTAAAAAGTGTTAATATACGCAAGTTATAAAAAGACTCGATGATTTAAAATTACCGAACAAGCATTTATTTATAAAAAAATCGTAATGTTGTTGGTTACGGAAAGCCTTAGTAACCTATATTTGTTTTCGTTCGACAAGCTTTTTTAAATACTACCATAGTTTAATAATACAAAAGCAGAATGGACAATGGCAAAACGTATATGTTTGTATGCGTTCTGCTTCTGATTCTTCTCGGCAATCATTGCTGTTTCTTTCTACGGTTTTTTAATTTATTTACGGGGTTGCACTAGATTTCGTATTTACTTTCCTCATCACGAGGGGAGAGTATGACACAAAATCGATTTATGATGTGGGAAAAATCCAGCTATCTAATAAAGGCAGTCTGGATTAGAACAAAAATAAAAATGTTTCCAGTCTAGAAGTTTTCCTTCACTCACCAGATACAGAAAGAAATGAAGTGCAGTACCAGATCCAGATTGAAATGAAGTACGGTACCAGATACAGAAAGAAATGAAGTGCAGTACCAGATACAGAAAGAAATGAAGTGCAGTACCAGATATAGAAAGAAATGAAGTGCAGTACCAGATATAGAAAGAAATGAAGTGCAGCACCAGATACAGAAAGAAATCAAGTGCAGTACCAGATACAGACAGAAATCAAGTGCAGTACCAGATATAGAAAGAAATGAAGTGCAGCACCAGATACAGAAAGAAATGAAGTGCAGTACCAGATATAGAAAGAAATGAAGTGCAGTACCAGATATAGAAATAAATGAAGTGCAGCACCAGATACAGAAAGAAATGAAGTGCAGTACCAGATATAGAAAGAAATGAAGTGCAGCACCAGATACAGAAAGAAATGAAGTGCAGCACCAGATACAGAAAGAAATAAAGTGCAGCACCACAACAGATACTACATTTTGCTTCAAGCTAAAAAGAATCACAATCACTTATTTTACATTTTAAGTAAGGAATCTTCTTTACATTCTATGTCTTATACATCAATTGTCACTGCTGATTTAGTATTATTAGACTGGGCTGGAGAGACGGATAAAAATGATAGGTTATTTAGGATATCTATAAATAATAATAGTTGAATTTTCATTAATAAATTCTTGTAAATTTGAATATTAGAAATATATGTATGGAATGGTAAAACAGCTCAAAGGTTATTAATTTCATTTATTAACGAAAGTAGGTTTGGTTAACTTACTCGTTTTCATATGCGTCGACGCATCTGTATAAGTGGATAAGTCCGATGATAGATGTGTCCGTAGATCGGTCGGTCGATATCTCACGCTTCAGTCAGAAAATCGTATTTCCACCACTAAACGCACAGATATAATTGACGTGTCGTTTTTTACATGTGTTTAAGCATCAAGATAAGCGGTTGTGTACGTCGATCGGTCTGCACGCTTCAATTTGAAATATCGATTCCACTGGGCGATCACGTTGAAGTTTAAAATACCATTTTTGTTAGTATTTCACGCCTGGATTTGCAAACCTATTTGCGTTGGTATTTCACGCTAAACGCGGCGATTGAATGGACGTATCTGAGAAATATCTTGTTCTACTTCTATTTTCTTCGTAGTTTATTGAATCCACAAAAGTAAAGCAAAACAAAAAAGCAAAGAATCTTGTGGAATATATTGTTATCTTCAAAGATGTAGCCGTAATCCAAATCAAGGCAGACACGTCCCTAGCCTCGATTGGGAATGAGATGAGTTTCACTAATTCCATTGTCCTTTTAAATAAGTTATAGTTTTAACCGTACGCACAAAACTAAACAAATAGTAAATATGTAAAATTCCAAGAATGTACCGAGAGGGCAGATAAATTGATAATGATGCAAAACTGGTGCCATTATGTTCTTTTAACTTTAATTGTTTATGTTTTCTTGGTGTTAAGAAGTTCTTCCTTTTTTCTTTTGTTTTACAAATGCAATTATTTTAGTTACCAGTTGTTGAAAGTATGAATTTTGCAATTTGTCAAGTGTCGGGTGTGGAGCCATATCGACGGTTTGCTGCAAAATCGTCAAGCAGAGAATCAGATAGATACATAGACAGAGGAACGAAACTAAATGATAAGAATTTAACGTGGAAAAAGACGATAGATAATTCTCAGGAATTAGTGGGAAACCGAAATAGATAGATTGATAAAGGGCTTACATATAGAAATACAGTCATCCGCAGACCACTGTTTTACCTTTCACGGCGACTGTCTGTAGATGATAATATATATATATATATATATATATATATATATATATATATATATATATATATATATATATTGAGGCCTGTCTAAAACCCTAATCCCCTTTAAAGTAGGCCCCTCGCTCTTCCACACACTTAGCCCACCGACCCATCCACTGCCGGAAACACCGATGGAAGACTTCTTTTGAAATGATGTTCATCTCCGCCGTCGCGTTCCGTATTATCTCTTTTTTTGCACCCTCGCAACAGCAGCTGTATTCCGAGAAGTTTGCGGCCTGCCAGAACGCTGGTTACTCTCCTCTGATGTGCGGCCAGTTTTTGCATCAAGTGCACCACTCCTTAATTTGTGTTACACATCGCATCTTTTTCAGACATCTGTTGAATCTAACACCACGCCGGAGATAAATACCATTCAAAAAAGCAGACTTTAAGGTGTGTTTCCGGCAGTGGATGGATCGCTGGACTAAGTGTTGCAAGCACAAGGAGCGTACTTTGAAGGGGATTAGGGTCCCAACCCCGTCACGTATTTGAAATATTTTTATGGCCTAAGGAATACGTTTTAGACAGGGCTCGTACATTGCTGTTCATATTATAAAAGCAAATTTCTTTCTAAAGTAAGCGCTCATACGTATATGCTAAATAGATTTTGCTAATTGTAATACAGTAAAGTATTTTGACTCGTCCAATATTGTGTTTTCAGAGCAAAGATAAATTATTCGCAATTTCGACGATTCCAAACTGTTCAATAAATGTGTTTATTTATATGTTACAAATGTTTCATTATTTTTAAAATATACAAATAGACAGAATATTTATTTTACAGTTAAGTAAAACAATACATTTAAACAGTTAATAAAGTCATACCTATAAAAGAAGTAATACATACATGGATTACGGGAATCCAACAACCATCTTTGATTGTGTGTAAATTCAGAGTCTTGTTTTCAGAAATTGTCGAATCATAACTAATTTTATTTACCAATAAATACATTGAGTCTAAAGGTATGTTAACGATTTAAAACAATAACTTGTATCCTGAGAATCACTTTATTCCTTAGCTTAAAAATTTAAACTTGGAAATGATAAAGTCCTTCAACAAGATTGAGCCATTTCTCTACTTTTCTGTGTGCTTAGATACTTATGTCAATCACAAATGTTCGAACGCCTATGTCGAAAAACATGATCTATTTTTCGTAGCACTCACGTTCACCAGATTTGACTCCATTAGATTATTTCATAAATTCTTGTGACAACAATTGTGTATGCAAGCGAACCTCGTTCGTTAAAAGACTTTAAAGCTAAAATAACTAATGTGATTGCATGCATTACTATAAATTGATTAAAGAACGTTTTTTTAGAACAGCACCAGCACAATACACTTCGTCGATATTAAATATAGACCAAATTAAGAAAATTTAAATCATCAGTAAAAATCTTAATATGTTTTTCTTCTTAATATTTAAAAAAAATCTCGCATATTTATATAGTTATTATTTGCTTTATCTACTACTCATGGATATTTGGTATCTGTCTGTCAGAACTCAATACAATACTATTACTTCTCTACCTGAAGAAGATAGTGTACTATTCTTTAATGCTTAATTCAGGGCGTATAGTGTAGTATATTTTCAGTTCTCATGAGACTATACTGCTTGACTTTATCTCCTTCATTGACAGAATAGTGTAGTATATGTTCGTTCGGCATTTGACTATGCTCCTAGGAATTACCTACTTCTTTGGTGGATAATGTATTACCTGTTCTGTTGTCATGAAACAATCCTCCCAGAAATTAGCACCTTTATTTTGGGGCTAGTGTAGTTTCTGTTCTGTGGTCATGAACCTATTTTGTCCGACATTACCGCCTCGTTTAGGTGATAGTGTATTATCTGTTATCTTGTTAGGAGATCATCAGCTCAAACGTTACCTATCTCTTCAGGGTAGGGTTATCGTATGTCAACACGGAATTGTCACAGTCGGAAGTTGATTAACACACCCAACCCTTATAATATGGACTAGCAAAATAAGGCGACTGGAGGGAGAATACTTTTTCTCGAATAAATCGATTTTACTGGCCTTGTATTTCCAGGTAAAATAATCCGATAGATGCGCAAATTGGCATACATAAGCTAATAAAAGATAAAAACAAACGGGGAGACAGGCAGCGAGTAATACTAATAGAACAACATTAATATCTATTACTAGTCTCGCGTGAATAAAACAAATTCGCAGCGTCTATGTTTCATGCTGAGACTAAAATAAGTGTACTGTCCTCATATCGTTTATCATGTATGTGGCCAAGGGTCAGCTGAACTACAATGTTATCAAATTAGCAAAAAGGCCTGTTCAGCATGATGATTATATTAGAGAGAATCAAATAAGGTAAAACAGGTCTAACAAAGGGAAATATAACAAACTAGCAAAATTGTGTTTGCTAGTACATCACTACCTCCCTCAAAAAGAAGAGGTAATCCCCGGTATCATAACCACAAAACAGATACTGTATCAACTCCAGAAAAAAGATAATGCCAGGGACGATGCTTTTATTAAAAATAGATAATGTTTTAGACATTGGTATCATGACAACAGCACAGATACTGCACCTCCTGAATTATTGATTTCAAGATATTACATAAGCTTGAAATTATATATAAAATGAATTTAGTATTCAAAAATAGTACAATAGTTAATAGTATAGTTTTCAGTTCAGACTGATATCAAATATACATTAGTAATAGCTGCACTTATGAAAAATAAGAAGGACTATTCTAACAGTTGTAACACTATCGTTCAGTGAAGAAATCCCTAGCTGCCGTGGATATGTCGCTGGGAGGGTTCTTATCATCTTGGCACGCCACAAGCAGTGGAACGATGAGGGGGGTTATCCCGTTCATAGGTTTGACGGATTTTTGGCGTCATTAATTCTTTTTAGAGAAGTAATTATCTGGACTCGGACCATCAGCTGAAAATTGAATGCTTATCTTATTTTTCATAATTGTATCCAATTTATGATTAGATTCTGAAAAGAACATACAACTCGAGAGTCGGCTGAATTGGCTCGCACATTCGTCGTTCAGGGGGGAGGGGTAATACCAACTGAATTTTCCTCTCCCGCTCGGTGACAAAAACGAGACAGAGAGAGAGAGAGTAAAAAAGCTTGCAAGAGAAGGAAAGAGACTCAATACGCATCAAAAAGGAAAGGGAAAGAGAAAGAAAGACCACAGTCACTGGCAGTATTCTCAATCCAATATATCGTAGGCGACAGTTGATTTGACCTTTAACCTTTAGTTGTTAACACTTACACTATCGTTCGACGGCGCCCGGCAACCCATGGCATTATAACAACCCCGAATTGCCATTGGCTGGCGGAATGTATCAATGTAACAATATAACTGTTTCGATTATCCCACGAAAGTAACAAAAAGTCAGGTACAAGGCTTTTACATGTGGGGATTTCCAGCTTTTAAAAATGGCGCTCATATTTGTGCCACACGATGCGTCCATTCAATCTGCTCATTTTGTGATAAAATGTGTATTTTAATCGTACGCATGGCAACAGAACAGACACTATGCTATTTCCCAAACAAGTAAGTAAAGTATGAAATGATAGTCACGTGGCAAACGAACATATACCACACTATCTCCCCAAAAAAGAGGAGGTAAATCCTGGCAAATAGTAGAAATGAAAACAGAACATATACTACATAATACTCTTATGAATTAAGCATTAAAATATAGTACAATATCTGTGTCAGATATAGAATAGTTTCACCTTCAGACAGACAGATACCAAAGAGAACAACTTAGGAAAAACAAGAAAGGATATTTTTAAGATATTCAATCGGCACGTTTTGTGATGAAAAGTTTATTTCAAACTTACACATGACGAAACGTTCGACGGGCGTATAGAAGTTATAGAAACACGTCTAAAAATAGAAAATGTTTCGCTATTAAACTGTTATTTAAACTATAGGAGTGAAACATTGACGGATTAACAAGAAAAATGGTATTTAAAACTCACACATGACAGACTGACAGGTAGACAGAGCGTCTTATGTACATTCGTGGACGCATCTAATAATCTACTTAATTGCACCTCCTCCTCGTTACTTTCATTTGATATGCGATTAAAATGCTATTTAAAACTTAAGTGTGACAGAAACACCGACCGAGGGGGGGGGGGCTATGATAGAGATACATGGACGAATCTAAGATCATGAACAAAACAAGGGAGAAAACGAATATATTTTGATACCTACAAACTTGACCTCCTAGACATCATTAGAAAAATCAGAGATCTCCGCCCAGCCCCAGTATACACTCAACCATATCTCATGCCGCCTTTACTATGCAAACATATTGGCAGACGAACAGACTAAACAGAACAATAATTACATGCACGCAAAAATAATTTGTACGCTCGAAATTCTTTTTTTTAATTAACTCTGCTGTGAAAAATGCACTTTTCTGTCACTTTTATTAGTCAGACATGTTTTTAGATGGAGTTCTGTTGTCACATCTAAAGAAGTGAAGCCCAGGACCCTTTTTCTGCCTTGATAAATAGAACATCGACTTTGAAATCTAGTGGGGATAATCTCATTATCTTTCCTAGAGTCACACAGAAGAGACGTTGCTAGTCTTTTCTTAAATCTATCGTTTTTTTTCTACTCTATTGTTATTCTCATGCTAAGGACTCGACTCAGCTTCAATCTCGTATACCCTCTGTAAAATCTTCACAGCAAAAACTCTTCTCCTCACAACCACTGCAAAAACCTTTTTCTCTTCATTTGTGGACGTACAACTAAACGGAACTTTCATAAAAAGAATTTATCTAAAAACTTATTATCTGTGCAACAAAATAACACTAGATTGCTTCCGAGCTGATTATAACATTGTCATTATGAAGTCATTGTGAAGTCATTGTGAAGTCATTGTGAAGTCATTGTGAAGTCATTATGAAGTCATTGTGAAGTCATTATGAAGTCATTGTGAAGTCATTGTGAAGTCATTATGAAGTCATTATGAAGTCATTATGAAGTCATTATGAAGTCATTGTGAAGTCATTGTGAAGTCATTATGAAGTCATTATGAAGTCATTGTGAAGTCATTGTGAAGTCATTATGAAGTCATTTTGAAGTCATTGTGAAGTCATTATGAAGTCATTGTGAAGTCATTATGAAGTCATTGTGAAGTTCAATGTTAACAAAAGCTTGTCGAGCAGTCTGCTTAGATAATCATACTCTGCCCATTCAACGCATCATTTCCAATCCTTTCATAGTGTTGTTGGTCGTCTAACTGACGATGTAATTACTCCTTATTCTTAAGTGGCGTTTGAGTCTGAATAGGTGGTGACTCATTACGATAAAACTCTCTAAATAGAATGTCTTCAACGAAATGAAGATCGAAATCGACATATATACATCTAGAGAGTTAATTAATCAAAAGTAGAGTGTGGCGATAGGCGTTGTTTATCAGCTATTCGAGTTCAGATCTCAGCAGATTTATATCATTTTACATACGCACTTCGTTTTATCTGCCAATATATATTGTGTTTTTTTTTTATTTAAGAACAAAGAGATATGACGTAAAATATACAAACTGAACAAAACCGTATCTATTTATATATGAACTATTTTAATCAACTTCAAGTAACCATAAATAGATTGCCAAATACTTAAATATGAAGGGAGACGGGTGGATTCATATAGCAAATAGTAAAATTGGTAGTTATATGAATACATAGGTATATGAGTGCATGGTATTGCTAATATTAACAATAACAGACTATTGAATGAAGTATACTAAATTATTCTGTTGACGTACGTACGTATTAATACTATGATAAAACCTATGAAACCACTAAATCTCTTTAGACATTAGCCACTTGTACTCAAATGATAATATACAATGAACCGTTTAAAAAAAGTATTTTATTTTGGAATTGAATCATTTACAAATGTCAACAGATCAACAAAACCAGATGTTAGAAATTCAACATTAACATTTGCACGAGACATCTCTATAAAAGTAAGTTTCTCATCGCATTTTAGTCGGTCTGTCACGCTTAAGTATTAAATGTCATTCACATCGCTGAACTCATGGATTAAATGAACGCATCTTAGGAATGCCCGTTCTTATTCCGATGCTGGTAGCAATAACCTTCCTTTGGCAGATGTTTCATAAAAATGATCGAGGGCGTAGCATTCTGCTATTAGTTGAACATCCACATATATGGGTGTATTGCTATTTTATCTCAGTTTGTGTTAGTAAAAAGAGAGAGGGGTGACAGAGAGAGAGAGACAGAGAGCGAGAGAGCAAAAGAAAGGAAGAAGGCAATGGTGATACTCAAAATTAGTTCATTCGATCTGTGCCGGACTCAAAATAGAGCGTCACTCTTTCTTAGTGATTGATGATCAAAGCACCCGCATTTATCACTGAATCAAAGTATTTTAGATGGTTCATTATCTTATACATGAACTAATTTCGTCATACACATGAAGAATATATATATGCAATGAATCTGTTATCGATATATATTATTGTTTGGTAGTAAATAACAAAAAGTGTTGGTATACAAAAAGACAATCCAAACAAACTAAAATATATAGATTGGAGAAATATTGACAGAGAGATGTATGAATAGAATCGTATTCAAAATGGATGCACAATGGCGATCAGAAGTCCGCGTATCATTACTAGTAAAGTTACTCTTGCTGAGACAGATATCGTCTGAAATTATTTGCTTCTTTTTGATGCATGATCTGGGTATCATTTTAAGTACAACATCAGAATCTTTAAGGTGGTTTCTGATATCTTCTCATGCACCGTATTCTTTTTTATATGTGGTCAGTTGAACTCCATACCAGTTTGTGTTCCTCGTTGTCCATTAAAAAAACATAAATTATAGTTAGATGATTTCATTGTGTGAAACAGTTATTTAATCAGTGTTGTTTTGTTGAGAAGAACCAAAAAGGCTAGATTTTGATAGAATAACATATTTTTCATTAGAACGCATATTACGCACAGTGTAAGACGCACTAAAGAACAACGGCCCTGTCCGACATCGAGTACTCTCTCGAACGACACCGTAACGAAAGATGGATCTCCCCTAATGCATTATATATTCTCGGACGACATCGTAATTAATAATAAACCTAAAACAACAGGTTACTATTTCGGACGATACAGTAAGGAAAAACAGACCCCACAGATGCAGGGTACTCATTCGGACGATACCGTAAGAAACACGAAGCCCGGACCGCACAGACACAGGACAATAAGGTGCAATAGTTCGTCTGCCAAACACACACTGTTCGACTTCCGGTTATAGCATTATTTTTACGTTCTCTACTTACCGTTTTGCAATCGTCCATTCTCAGTGAATAAAAAAAGTTATACTTAATAATAAAAATATAATAACCTTTTTTTTCAACTGACACAGCCAGTCCAACTTTTGTTTTTTTTTTTGAAAAAGAGAGGTTGTTACTCTCGAAATGATCAAACTCTCTACCATTCCGGACCTTTAAATATTTAACAGTAAGCCCATTTTACAATTTACTGTCTTTATATTTAAATTTTGAAATATAAATGAATTGATCTGAGATGTACCGTCTCCTGTTATTTATTTTTATTTTTGTTTATTCCACCTTCCGGTTTTTCAACATGGCATTGCTTCTGCCTCGGAATTCTCACTTTCATATTTACTTGTTTACTACCAATGCTTTAAGCAAACTAGTATTTCCTTTTATAATAACCTTTATTTATAGATACTTTCTCTTCTCTGATTTCGTCATCAATGAAAAGTATAGGTGATTAGTATTTTCTGAAAATCCACTATGAAATTACTAAAAATGACCAAGAGCTAATCCCGAACAAAACAATCTTAGCTAATTTTATTTAACAAATATAAGTGGAAAAATGAAGTTTAGCTCCAGCCAAGATCCTTATATGCCCTCATCATATTAAATCATCACATGAATCTCCCGAATCTAAATTTAGTTGACCCCATAGTAAATTAGTAACAACATATGGGAAAAAGACGTAAATTGCATTTGCCTTAAAGTCATTTCCGTGACTGATTTAAGTATTATGCAATGCTACATATATGCGTCTATTGTCTCATTGTTTACAGCAGCTTATTACGCAATTTCTTATTTTTTTACGATGACGTATCATTATTCTTTGTAACATCTGGTTAGCCTCATCCAAAATGTCGGGATGAATTTAACTTCATCAACGTAGCTATGAGCCCTTCTCCTACAACGATATGTAACTTTACTCCCTCCTAATCATCGCAAATACCTATAACAAAAAATAAACAAAGATACAGAGATATTAGAAACAGCGTCTCAAAATAAGGGTATTTTCCTCACACAGGCATCCGAGAAATAAATATATCCACTCATCGGTGTGTGTTTTCTCGCCAATAGCCTGAGCCGAATATTACGGTATGTTTAAGTTCATAGAAACTTTTTTTGTATGAACGTTGAGGTGTGACTAGATTAAGTGGTTTGGTGTAGTTAAATATTGTTAAATTATTTTGTCAGTGATAATAATTATTATTAATATGTGTAGTGTTTAGAAGTGTTCTATTTAATTATTGCTGGGGTCATGTGCGCGGTATTTAATGTTGCATACGTCCGATGGAGAATGGGACGTAGCTCAGTTGGATTAAGCCGTGTATGTTGGAGTTATGTCCCTTGAAAGTGTTAACTAGTTTGACTCATCGCATTAATTTATTTATTTATAGCCATTCTTTGTTTTATTTGTTTATTTAATATTATTTCTTAAACGGTTGTGTATCGTTGTTGACTCGGAGATAGTTTGGTAGGTTGTTATGTGAATAATATCATAGTTTTATATTGTTTAATGTGTTGATCTGTGTAGTTCCTTGAGTGTGGTGTTTTCGCATTGTATGTATGTACTATTATTATTATTTATATTATTAGGCTTTATTGTTTGTAGTCAGTATAGCTAATTGTTTACGATTATTTATAAATATATGTATAGATTGGCGTACATGTGCAACCATGTGTCCAAACTAGAGACAGGTGTAAGTGGTTGTGTGTACCAGTGTCATTCTACGGACCTATGGGTCAAAGTAAGTTCTATTATGTATTTCTCTTATTTGTTTATGATATTTAAGCATAGTACAGTAGATAATCGTGTGTTATAATGTGTATGTCATGCTTGTCATGTGTGCTTATACTAAAAAGTTGAAATTGAGCTCGGCTCTGCTGTATAATATTGGGTTACATTTTCTGATTAGTATCGATTCTTTGAGTCTGAAGTTGCACTGGTCCTTTTCGGTAGCTAATATCCTGACTCGTATGTCTTAGGTGGGGTGGTGGCCATGTGCTATGTGCTTTTGGAAGGAAATATATGTATACAGAGAAAGAGAGAGAGAAAAAAACTATGAAATGTACTTCTATATGGTTTAATTGCAAATCACTGATTGAGTTTATGGATAAAAATTCTTACAAATCCCTGAACGGTATTATCTATTACCTGCTCAACATTTTTAAATGTTTTGTATTTTATGACACAAATCCACTGTAAAACAATAACAAGTTAGTTTGTTTTATTCGGATATTTTCCTATGTGATTTTTTTATGTTTGTTTTATATGTTTTACATTGTAAGGAGTTTAAAATAGAAGTGTATACTCTAACGTTGCAAGGTGTACGTATTTGTAACGTTATGACGTAACATTACAGGGATATTATTAGAAGTTTACATCAAAACGTGAATGTAACGTTTTTGCAATATTTGTGTAACGTTATACATTGTCATTTTGCTATCTGGGTAGATATGAATATATGTAAGAGATTGGCTCTTCAAAGGTTCGATGTTTTATATATATTATAATCATCATCATCACTATGATCATGATCAAACGTTTTCCCCGCAGAATATGATATATCGTGGGTTTACTATCTTCTATTTCTAAGTACTTGGTTTAGCTGACTGATAATCTGGGAGTTCGGGAACATGCATTATTACGTTCTCTTCTCGGTGGTTTATCTATTTATTCTGCATCCTTCCACCATTCATTCAAGACAAGAACGCCAAATGCACGTAGAGGTTTAAAACGACGAGATACTAAAACCGTGGTGATTGTGAATCCATCAGAGACGCCCCATGAAGTGAAACGTTTTCTCTCCCTGCTGATCAGTTCTCAAATGAGTCAACTGAATAGGTCAAAGCAGGCATTGAAGCAGATGTTCCCATGCGGAAATTCAACAAGAATGCCCACTATCCACAATGTGCGTTTGTTATTGCTCAGACGATTTAACTGTCATAAATAAACCACAAATGGACAGAAATCTATAGAGTCAAGAAATCATTGTAAGATTGTAATAGATGAAACAAAGAGAAAGTATACCTAAATGACCAGAAAACGCATTCAGTCACAGAAACTAGGTACTCGTGATTTCTGGGAAATCTTCAATAGTGTGGTGAACAAGTGGCAATAAAAATTATTCTCGCTATCCAACGACAATGATGTCGTTTGCACGGCTACTGAACTACTTGACGAGCGTTTTCCCTAAAGCTCCACTTTGGACTCTGTAAAACACCCATTCCCAAATTTCACAGAGCGGACTGAAGCCACACTTGATGACCTCACGAAACCCCCATGTCATGTCTGAAACATCATAAAAACCCTTGACACCTCCAAAGCATGTGGGTCTGATGTTATACCAGTAATAGTAATAAAGAAATGCTCTGCAGAACTGGAGTATGTTTCTCCAACCTCTACAACAAGACAATCCTGACAGCAAGACAATTGCCTCTGTGGTACCAGTCTTCAAAAATTCTGGAAATAGAACTGACCCTTATAATAATCGCTTCATAAGTCTACTTCCGTTCTTCGCTAAACTATTTGTATATTTTATCAATCTAGCGATAGTCCATCACCTAGTTAATGCTAGAATTCTTTTCTGACCATCTGTATGGATTCAGGCAAGCACGGTCTACTGCGAATATGCTAACGGTCTTCTCTGAACGCATATACCATAAACTGGACAAGGCAGGTTAAGCTAGCGCAGTAGTATTTGATATCTAAAGCCTTTGTAAAGGTCTAGCATAAATGTGTTCTCATGAAAATAAATTGATATGGTATTACTTGACGAATATTATATATATATATATATATATATATATATGTATATATATATATATTAAGATATATATATAGAGAGAGAGAGATAGAGAGAGAGAGAGAGAGAGAGAGAGAGAGAGAGAGAAACACAGAGAGACAGAGAGAGATGTCCTTCCTATGCGAAAGACAGATCCAGGTTGTTCTCGATAGCCGTTCATCCAAACAACATGTCATAAATGCAGGTGTACCCTCGTGATCGATCTTTGGACCTTTATTATTCCTGGTTTTTATAAACGACCTCTATATAGTCCATGAGCCAGACCAGATATTGGTACCACCTGGGGGACAAAGGGACACTATGATATTTCGAAAGACATATGTATCTAGTTACAGAAAAACTTTGAAGCCAAGCTGAGATCCACAGCTAAAGTGCAAAAAATCACTATCGATTATGGGTACCCTTGTCAAGAATTGTGCCATAAAAGAATGGGGTGGGGCAAATTAAAACGCCTATAACTCAGTAACTAGAGGGGATATATTGACATGTGACCACTCATTTTGTCCCTTACAAAAAGGCCTATGAAATAAAATTAGATGTCTTGTAGCCCTGACATAGGTCATTAGAGGTCAAAGGTCAAATGTCAAAAAAATTGAATTTTTAAAATATTAAGGTGTAAGTATTATTAGATGAAAAGGTGATAACAAAATGTGTATTTCTCTGACAAAGGTAGTCTTTTCTTGAAGAAAACAATCTAGTCCATTGATAAAAAGTACAAAATAATGTTATGGTGGTTTGATGTCCTGAGAAAAAAAGTTAAAAAAAAACGAAAAATGTATTTTGAGTATAATCTTTTTTTATATGTTGCTAGGGGTAAGGGAAAGGTAAACTGTGATAATTTCAAAACTTTCAAATAACTTTTAATGAAGGACTATTCATTCTATTGCTTATACACTAAGGTACAAATGAAGGGTCATCTTATGCGTATACCAACATTTTATGTGGGTCATCAAAGGTCAAAAGGTCAATTTCCTCAGTTTTTTATCGAATCGAGGTGCAAATCAGAAAGGCATCAGAGATGCGTTTCTAATTGTCACCTATCGGTATATGGAATCTAAAATGAGTTATTTGTTACCAGTTAATGCCCTTGAAGTAATATTAGTTATCATATTGACATTTCTGAGACCCAGTTTCAGGGAAGACTGATCTACTTCAGGCCATTTTTAAAAAGTCATTTTGGGAAGTACCGGTGTCCCACCTCTGTAGAAAAGTGTATGCAAAATCCAAGTAGCTAGAAACTAAGAAAGACTATTTATACAAATAACCTATGTGTGCCACTGGAAAGGCCCCCATCAGCAGACTTTCATATTTAATTAGATGATATCCCTATTAATAAGTCATTATATAGGCCAAGAAAGATCAATAAGTCGCAACCTCTATTTACATTAATATTCTAGATGGCATTGCACCCACGTTCTCTATCATTTCTGGATGTTACTTAATCCTGCATTCCAGTGCTTGAATGACACAAACTAAACTGTCGAATCGCTATAAACCAAATTAAAATTTAATTGTAATGTTTGTTGTTCTTCCACAGAAAATCATGCATAATTCAGATCATTCAAAACAGATCATCACATATCCATGTCATCATCCTCATCTTCCTCCTGAGAACTATCACCACACAAATAATTCTCATCTGTATCTTCACTTTGGTTGGTACAAGTTGTGAGTTTGCACATATAAGTACACTTTAGTCTGTTGCGCAAACAACTACATGTTTCCTCGACGCACTTCCGCGAACATGTGCAAGAAAGAAGTTCCATCACCACTTCTGGTGCAGGCGATGCAGAACTCCAGTCAATGATAAGCTTACCATCTTCAAGACCCCAACCATGCCCTATCGGATCAGGAACTTCCGGAAAAACCTCTAAGCTTCTCTTCCAAATGGCACACTGGTAATTCGCTCTTCGACAGTGATTGACAAGAGATGATGAACATGGTGGTAATTGCCAAGATTCTGCTTCACCTTTTCGAGCACAAAATAAGTTGAATCTGAGATCATTTAAACTTGATATAGTTGTCTTTGAATTGTAAATATTGCAGGTGAATGCCTCCAGTTTTTTCAAAAGTTCATCCGATATACTCCAGTCAGATCCAAGCATTTTCAATGTCTGAACATGTGTCTTGTTTTTTGCCAAAAGTTTATAAGCAGCTATCTTCCCTTTACCAGCAAATGCAGAAACAGTGTCACAACCAGTGAATGCATGCAAACCTGGTAATGCTTGACAAATGTCTTCTCCTAACATCTTAGATATTTTCTGTATATCAGTGAATTTGGTGCGTGTCTTAGTTCCACTTTTCGGATAGAGAGGGCAAGATAGCTTAGATGAAAAGGCAACACACAGAACGAACACATCTGTGTCCTCAGAGATTATGATGATTGAAGGAAATTTGGCTGCAGCGCAATGAGCTGCATGCAACAATAGTCGTGTATCAGCCTCCTCCTGATAAGACGCTAGACAACTGACACTTTCTACAGAGCCTTGTGACAGTTTTTTACAGAGTCTTCCTGTTGTAACAAACATACATTTGTTATCCAGTCTTTCTATTCGTGATGGTTTGCTCCACTCATTCACTAGGAATTCAATTAGTTTATTTTTATTATCCGGTGCGCATAGAAATTTTCTCCACTGTGTTATTTTATGTCCAGGTGAAATTGTCTTGTATGCTGTTCCAGTTGATGAGCCCCTGTTAGCCCTCTCTAGATCCTTTATGGACTGCTCTCGGTAAACATCGAAAACAACATCTATGCGACTACATTTTGGTCCCTCTCTCAATACCATATTAAGCACAGTATCAGCTACATCAGTGAAAGTCATATGATTTGTATCTAATTTCTGGACCAGAGCCATTCCATCTATGATACATGCAGAATTATCAGGAATTGTTTCTACTGGCGTTGACTCCTTTGTCAAGTGTTTGTAGAGAGATGATTTCACAGTCTTCCGTAGTGTACCCTCTGGTGTAGCTAATGCCCATGGAATAGGGCCCAAACGATGTGCAAGTACTTCTTTCAAGTCAACTTCACGAGTTTGTGCAATCAATATCATCTTAGCAAATAGATCTCTATCGGCTTTGATGATGATTGCTCTCCCAGCAGACTGATAAGTTCTCTTCACTCTCATGTCAGTAAATGTTTTTAAGTTAGCTTTCTTTATAGGATCATGGAATTTCGTTTTTGGTGGTTGACTTTCGAGTCTTTCTTCTCTGAACTGAATATATGAGTTCTCGCCAAGTTCTTTAGCTGTCAAGAGATCATGGGAAATATCTCCAGGAGCAGCAATCCCTGTGGAAATGTTGAGAAGTTCTTGATTTGGAGAACAGAATGGATTGACCCAAATATTTTCCAACATATTCACAAGCGAAGTAATGTCTCGTTCATCTCTTCTCATTCGAGATTCACTCAAATCTGGATGAATAACAGCGGTACATACATTGGTACCTAGGGTATCCCTTAGTAAATGTAGAAATGAACTGCGATATTCAGCAGTAAGATAGTATCTGGTAATTGCACTAGCTTTTAAACTAAAACCTTTTGTGCCTCCTGCTGTTTGTGTGTCTTTATTCACTGTTTCCTCGATAGCTTGGTCAATTGGGATCCTTCCGAATGGGTTCTTGGAACTAAGCTGAACTGAGAATCCACCATGATCAAGGAAATTGTGAAGCTCAGGGTGCTCCTTTTTAAGATGGGTCATTTCTGCATAATAATGTGTAAGGTACCGTGCATAATTCATTCGGTCGTATGCGAAGCACCATGGTATCATATCCCGAACTGACTGCAAATGTAAACACCAATTTCCTTCCCGGGAGGCACGAAGCATATTTAGGACGATGTTTACTAGGTCTATGTAAGACATCCAAAATGCTGCAAGCTCACCTGACTGAAAGCGTAGAGTTTCAAGATATTCAAAAAACTGGTAAGCCACAGACGCAAACAATGGATTACAGAGAGTCTCCGACAACATTTCAGAGCATACATTGCTGGAAAAATCTTCTATCAAGCTCACAATATCACCACAACTATCTTCAAAGTCTTGTTTTTTACAGAAGCTTCTCCATGCAAGACGAAGTAATGCCTCATAAAGAAGTTTGTGGAATCTAACTGCACGATTGTACTTGTGCCCATCAAGGACCCCACCAATCGAACCTTCAGCTATTACTCCGGATTCAATACACAAATCCTTCAAACCAGCATCCTGAAACCGCTTCCCTATGACACCAAGCAAAGTGCATACTGTATGGAACACACCCAGCCTTGGAACGATATCAGAAAAGGTGTCTTTATGTTTCCAAATCACCTCAGTTGCTTTTGCGTATAGAGCTTGGTCAAACACTAGAACAATGCTTTGGAGGGACAAAGCACGTCTGATTTTCTGTGACTGTAGCAGTATCTCATGCATTGTTGACAGTTCTGGTGCTGGTGCATTTATGGTAGGTAAGTATCGAACAGTGTCTGCTGTAACTTGTTCATTTTCACGCACATTGATATGAAAACCAGTCCAACTACCAACACATTGATTCACAGAGCTGTGCAATCTCGCAAGAACCCAAAGTAATGTTTTCTTATACACATCATAGTTCATTTCATCATCCTTCACATCAATGTACGCCCGAGATAAAGGACCAACACGTTCTCCAGCATTATATAGTGGTAAGCACGGTTGTATAACACTCAATGTTCTTGTCCTTTTAAATGACTCTAGAGAACTTGTCGTTTTATCAGCTGTTGGCAAATAATGTGGGCCATATATTCTTGGTTGTATTAGAATTCCATTCACCCTGTGTGATGTGCCCCCTCCGCTGAGTGTTTCCTCTAACCTATCAATATTGTCCCATGCCAATGTCACCATTGTGTTAGGGTAAATGTCATTGGGTAATGCAAATTCATTGTCAGTGTGGCTCTCCAGTTTTTTTAGAGCAAGAGCAGTATCAAATTCTTCCATCGTTGGTATGAAATGCCATGTCCATAACGATTGAGAATTTGTATCAGTTCGGTGTTTCCAGTGAGGCTTTTCACAGCTTGGGGGAGAATAATATGTTTTGGTGGTTTCACTCTAGCACAGGTCACACCATACACAATATCTTGTCCAACAGACTGTATTAGTATTTGTGTTTTTCGAGGAATATCATCAGATACAGGTGAACCAACAAAAAGAATTCTCAAAAAGTTATTTAATGCATCTGGAATGAAAATACATGGGTCACTCATCTCTGCAGCTGCGACAGGCCATGGTGTGCTGATATCTATCTTTCTAACATCATTTCTAATGAAACGAGATGCTTTGCTAATGATTCCATCTTTGTCCACAGAGTCATTTGTTAAGATATCTAACTCTTCTCTCAATCTCATGTTCTCTTCCACTAGATCACCTCTTAACAGATTGTCTGGGTACACTAAAATTTTACCACTGTCATTAGGTATCATGTGAATGTTCTGACCAAATTCCTTCTGGAGCTTCCTTTGAATGTGCTTCTTTGTTGAAGATTTAATTTCAGTGATTCCCATCTCACGCAGAAAACTTGTAAGGTCCTCCGTTAATTCTGTTAACTTGATAACCCTCGGTTTTTTAAATAGTACATCTCTAATGTTATCAAAAAGTTTGTCATAACATAGTTTTTCAGCTCTAGCATATAGAAGTTCAGAATCAATGTTCTCTGGTGTGGTAAAAATACTTAAGGAAGTTCTGGTATTGTTACGATCACCAGATTTAGGAGGTCTGGTGTAATCACGGTAACACTGACGGTGATAGTGACCCTCGGCAGCTACAAGATCACGTGAGAGAAGAGCGATAACTCGGGTGTCATTTTTATGTGTAGCAGCATCTCTGATTGTCTTATCTGCTTGGAGGTTAACACATTTAATCAGTGGATCTCTTTTGTTTGTACTTTTCATATATTTACTAGTCTTCAAACAGAAGATACAAACAGCCTCGTACACCCTTGATATTGAAGATGTGACTGCGGTTTGACGTCTGTAGAATACTTTTGAACTACCTGCCTGTGACTGTTCAGGTTCTCGTGGATCCTCACTTATTATAATAGAATCTAGATCCCGCTTCTTGGTGAAACGATTCCTGCACTGTCGGTGATAAAAGATTTCTGGCAGACATCCATAACCTGCTGCTATAGCTATATCAAGAATTGCATCAAAACATCTCATTTCTGCAGCGCGAACAAGTTGTGTCCATGAGTTCAAATCCTTTGGTGAATTCAAATCGGAGTCTCTTTCAGAGCAATTGAAAATACAAGAATGTCGAAGACGTTTTTGTAAAGCTTCACAGGTTCCTTGGTTGCCCTCAGCCTCTTCTACCTCACCTTCTTCCATGCTTACATCAGTGCGTTCCATACTTTACCTGAAACAAAGCAAATTTCATAAGAATGTTGTGGACTCGCCAAAAAGATATAATTTCTGTAGCAACATATAAAAAAAGATTATACTCAAAATACATTTTTCGGTTTTTTTTCAGGACATCAAACCACCATAACATTTATTATTTTGTACTTTTTATCAATGGACTAGATTGTTTTCTTCAAGAAAAGACTACCTTTGTCAGAGAAATGCTCATTTTGTTATCACATTTTCGTCTAATAATACTTACACCTTAATTTTTTTTTAAATTCATTTTTTTGACATTTGACCTTTGACCTCCAATGACCTATGTCAGGGCTACAACACATCTAATGTTATTTCATAGGCTTTTTTGTAAGGGACAAAATGAGTGGTCACATGTCAATATATCCCCTCTAGTTACTGAGTTATAGGCGTTTTAATTTGCCCCACCCCATTCTTTTATGGCACAATTCTTGACAAGGGTACCCATAATCGATAGTGATTTTTTGCACTTTAGCTGTGGATCCCAGCCTGGCTTCAAAGTTTTTCTGTAACTACAAACATAGGTATTTCAGAAAAACGTAGTGTCCCTTTGTCCCCCCAGGTGGTACCAATCGATGAAATTTATGGGTTTGGCTCATGGACTAATAGTGATATTGTGCGTGAGATGGGTATTTTGCTGAGGACACAACGCTCTATTCCCGTTATGTGGGTAAAACGGACGCGCACATATCTGAGCAAATAGTTGAAACCTTAGAATGCGACCTCCAGTCTGTAGCGGAATGGGGTTATAAATGGATGGTAACATTTAATGCTGCTAAGACAAAGCTCCTTTTCTTCAACAACCACAAGAAACCACTTCACCCACCGATTGCCATGGCGAATAACATCCCACCTGAAGGTCCAACATTAAAACTCCTAGGCCTAACAAGTAATATGAATTGGAACAAATACATAGAAAACATTGCCAAGGCTGCTGCAAAGAAAGCAGGATCCCTCTACTGTGCTTGAAACCTTCTCACATCTGACAGTATTATATATATATATATATATATATATATATATATATATATATATATATATATATATATATATATATATATATACAAATTCACTATCCGCCCATGCTTGGAGTATTGTTGCCACATCTGGGCTGGTGCCAATTTACTATTCTCTCCATCTCAGACAAAATCTGAAAAGTGTCGCTAATTTAATAGGACTCTTACTATTCACCAAGCTCCAGCCCATGTCTCATTGCCGCAATGTTGCATCCTTGTTCTAGTTTTACAAGTACTTCAATGGAATGTGTTCTGATGAACTTGCTGTTCTCGTATCCCCTCGACGTAAATACACTCGACCAACTCGACAATCTTCTAAATCTCATTCATTCAATGTTGAGGTCCCCATATGCTCATTTCCTTGAGCTGCTGGCCTTTCAAACTCTCTCTCTCCTTATCTCTCTCCTTATCTCTCTTTCTCTCTCTGCTTCTTGTTTTCTCGACTGTACCGACATACAGAAATTTAAAACTTATGTACACAAAAATCTCGCTGCACAGCTCTCAATTTAGGATGACCCCAAAACTTTCACCCTAATTCTCAGTAGCCGCTTACGTCTACAGTGGCAATCTGCCTTGTTTGGAGTTTTTTAAAAATGTTAATACTGTGAATTATAAATCTATGCTGTTTTCTATTTAGATTATTCGGAGTCCTATTCCCATCTTCGTTGTTATATTCGCAACTAAAAAAGAGTGGTTCCATAGAGGTTTCCAAGTTCGACTATTAGGATGTCAACTCCGGAAAAAGGCACCTAAAGAAATTTCATCAACCGAAATGATGTGAACAATCAAGATGGGAATCGTAGTCTGAATAATCTAAATTATACAAAATTATGGTGCATTGCCTCTTCCAAATTATGATGAAAAATAGGAAAATTACACTACATTAAATCCATGTGGTCTGCTAATAGTCTTCAAGTAATATCAGGAAAAATTAATTTGCTAAAGATTAGGCAAATACACACGCCTATCAAATATTTAATAGAATGTCGTTGCAAAATCTCTCATCTTTTCTTCAAACTTCTGTCTTTTTAAGAGGCCTTTACCGTACGGTTATTAAGCATATCAGTTCGTAATTATAATTTCGGGGGAAGGGGTCAGAAAAAGAATATCTCACAATGGAATCAAGTGGATTTTTCTTTTCTATTTCACTCTCTCTTTCTCTCCCTTTCTCTCTCTCTCTCTCTCTCTCTATCTATCTATCTATCTATCTATCTTTCAATCTTTCTTTTTTATATTGTAATCCAGTTAAATTGAGTTGTCCACGTTCAATAACCCAATAGACATTATTACTGCTTCCATCATTATTGTGCGTGTGTTTCTTATTAATAATCTCTCGTATTTACGACAGTTTATTGGTTTATTTAATTGAAGGAATGCCTTTCAGGTAAAATCGCAGAGAAATACGGTTTCTACTTCATGTAAGTTTAATTATCAATACCAGCTACTATTACTACATTTGCGTTCCTTATTATACAGCATATAAAGATGATTAAGTGAAACAAAGTCTATTGAAGAAAGTATAAAGACAGTATATAAAGCGATTGGTAGAACGTATGTCTGACTGGAGTACTTCCGACATCAAGAAGCATGTGACCCGGTATTTATAGCGAATTGGAAGTGTTCATGTAGTCCTTAAGGTATGTACCATAACACAGTCCTCCCAAACATTACCTCCGCAGAAGTTCCAGTATCGTTTTCTTTTACGATTGATAACGATAAGATCCGAAGACTCTGTTTCCTTTTAGATTGTTGCTGTTCTGGGGTTGCTTGGGGTATCTGTGTGTCGAAAATGTCGCATATGGTATTCATAACTTCTTATTATTGGAGAGTGCTGTCGATGTCATCCGACAGTCGTTTCTTAATTTGACTTACGTTCCTCTCATGAGGAAACCGTAGGGCCTTTGATTATGTAAATCACATTTACAATTCTGTATTTCTACTGTACCAAGTTCCGAGAAAGATGTGTTATTTCTAAACATGTTGAAAAATACTTTTCACCTTTTTTAACGTTTGTTTAGTAAAATAGAGGTTCGTCTTTGTTTGCTTTGTTGTTGTGCAGCAGTTTGTCCAAAATGGATCTTACGCGCCAATATTATATCTGCTGGAGATAATGAGGATGGTGTGTTAACATTTGCCGTGATCCTGTATGCCTGTAAGAATGTCTGCATTGCATTTCTCGTGGGAGTTCCGCAAGCTTTTCTCACGGCTCTTTTTAATGTGACCACAAAACTCTAAGCCTGGTTGTTTGACCTCGGTTGGTAGGGGGTGCGTTATGTATCTTATCTGGAAAATCTCACAGAACTCTGTAAAGGACTAAAATGAGTTAAAATATAAATTGAAATCTTTACGCTTTGCTAACCGTCTTTCATTCCTCTCTCCCATCTTTTCCTTCTCTCTGTCTCTATTTCACTCTCTCTTCCCTCTTCTCTCTCTTTCTTTCTTTTGGTCTACATGAGACGTTCACAACCATGATATAATTAACCAACCATAGTGTAATGAAACAGATGTTGTCTTAAACCAATCGTTATCTTTTCGACATGATGCTTGCCTGACACGATGAGTAGTTTGCTGAAGCAATATGAATTGTTTGAGTGAAAATAAAAGTATGGATTAATGGGTGGGGGAGCAACAAGTATCGCTAAGATCTTATTACATGACCAATTTAATTCAGAAAGGCATATACTTTGTATTTCAGTTATAACCAAAAACATAATGGCTTACATGGTCATGATAAAATAATCATTTTCAGAAGTATTTGCAGTGTTCAAGATAAATAAATGCGTTCGTAAAATAAACTGAATGTTTTCATTTCTGTTTGTCATCGAATTTGTAATGAATCCATGTTTATTGTTGGGGAAGTGAAAATAGAAATAAATAAAATGAACTGGGTGTTTTTTTGTGTTTTTTTGGTAATCATCAGAGAAGGCGAACATAGAAAAATAAATAAGAAGAATGCCTACTGTTGTTTTGTTGTTAAAAATAGAAATAGACAAAATAAATTGTTGAAAAAGACATGTATATTTGTATTTGTAACTAGAAATAAAATGTAGAATAACCGAATGACGAAATCACGTTAACTAGTAATATAAGTAAATATTAAGCGTGTTATACATACAACAGACGCCATTTGCAATTGTAATTGTTGTATTAGAAAAAATGCAACAATTTCATTGATTAATAAATTGAGTAGCCAATAAAAAGGGCTTCCGTTGATAGAGAGGTGTGCCTTACTAAATATAATATTGGGTCGTATATAATATGTAATCGATGAAATAAATTGGATTTTCAATGTTTGTTTGCAAAAATACACATACTGATATATTACGTAAACGACTGTATAATCAGAATCAAATATCGATATGTCAGATGTATTGCTATATCTGTCTAACTTTGCGAATCCCACCATATTGATTTATATTAAATATAGTTGCACCTAACCGACGTTGTTTGGGAGTTCTTTAATTTCTGCTACGCTTTCTTTTATACTATGTCGTGTTTTTTTTACAAAATTATTATCTTTTAAATAGGATCTTGAAAGTTCAATTTTATTTTGACGGTTTTATCGTAAAATTATAGATTTTACCTAATTCTGTTAAGAGTATAACTAATTTTACAATGAAAATACGTTAATCTCTATATATAAAATTACCGGATATAAATAGATTCGAGTACTTTCAATCATTTAATATGTATTTTAAAGCCAAAAATGTTTTTCTATTCGCAAGTTCGAATGCTTTTAAATTAATTTCAAATCTCAATAGGATACGAAATAATTCTTTCATTTTTGTAATTATTAACAAAAGATTAAAATGTCTAACTTGAAATACATTCAAGTTTATTTTATTTTGCGACTGAATTTATGTTTAAATAGGATTTTTGAATAAAGTCCGTTTTAGTACTTGACGTAATTATGTTTGTTTTATTTCGATAAATTATATTATAATTGTAAAAACACAGTAAATAAAATAGAAGCAAAGATTACACAAGAATCTTATTAATATAGAGATTAATAATTTCACGAACAAATATCAGTTATATAATAAACGTAAATTACACGAAATGATGTTTTCAATACTTATTATCTTGTTCCTAACCTATACATGTTTGAATAAAATATGATAAGATTTGATATGTATATATATTTTTTAAAAGATAAACAATACGTGAAACATTTACAAAACTTCTTTATATATAATATTTCTAGTGAAGGTAATATTTCGACGAATAAACCTTACTTTGTAAACGCTTTAGATTAAATTAAATTTGGCTCCAATTCATGAGTAGCATACAGAGATTGGGAAGGTCGCTGCTTTTGATGTAAGCGTGACACACAAAATAACACACACGCTATCGTATTAATATGTGTATTCCCGTCGTCCCCTCCCTATCTCCCCTCTCCATTCGATGTAGAAACAAATCTAAGAGGTCTGTTGGGATCGAACTATAAACTAGTCGGGCCGACGTCGCAAACCGTTGCGCCAAACGGAAATATTTTAAAATATGCTTTTCCAAATCGTGGTGCGGCACGCATGCGCATAGCTTTTGATGTAAACGTGACACACGAACACACACGCTATCGTATTAATATATGGATAATAATAATAATAATAATAATAATAATAAGAAGAAGAAGAAGAAGAAGAAGAAGAAGAAGAAGAAGAAGAAGAAGAAGAAGAAGAAGAAGAAGAAGAAGAAGAAGAAGAAGAAGAAGAAGAAGAAGAAGAAATGTGATGCCGGATACAAGTTTACAGACACAGAACAAAAAATAAACCTCCTCATGTACATGGACGACCTGAAACTATATGCAAAACGCAAAACGGAACTGAAACAGCAGATAAATACGACCAGCAGAATGTTCAGGCAAGACATTTAAATGGAATTCGGAATGAGAAGTGTGCACTGCTAGAGATTAAAAATCAAAACTAAAGGCGACAGAGAGCATGGAACTGCCCAACCAAAACGGGGAAGGGGAATAGTCGAACAAGTGAGCTATACATATTTCGGAGTTCTGGAAGAAGACACAATCAAATCAACAGAAATGAAAGAGAAGATTCTAAAAGGATATTTGCGAAGAACAAGGAAACTCTTAAAAACAAAATTATATAAGAAAAATTTAGTAAAAGGAATAATCACCTGGGCAGTGTCAATAATAAGATACTCCGGACCATTCATATGCTGGACTAAAGAAGAACTCAGGCATCTTGACCAGAGGACTAGAAAATTAATGACTATGCACAACACACTACACACAAAAGACGGTAGAAACAGACTGTACGTGAAAAGAAAGGAAGGGAGAAGGACCGGTATGTATAGAAGATTGTGTGGAAGACACAAAAAAAGCTGGAGAAATACATAACCCAGAACACAGAAAGGCTGGTCACCTCAGCAAGAGACACCACCCGAGTGAGCAACTCGGGAAGAACCGAAACCAGACACACAAAAAACAAACAAGAAAAAAGTGGGATGAAAAACAACTTCATAAGAATGACAAGAGAAGAGACCCGCATACATTCCTGTGCATGGCTATTAAAATGGCACTTGAACCGAGAAACTTAATCTCTAGCTGCACAGGACAATGCGATTAAGACTAACTATATTAAAGCTTAAATAGATTACACCCAGGAAAACAATAAATACATATTGTGTGGACTAAGAGACGAAACTTAAATCACAGATTAAATGAATGCAGCAAACTAGCCCTCCAAAAATACAAGAACAGACACGACTGCGTGGGGTAAGCAGTACACTGGGAACTATTAAACGACTGCATTTCGAATACGCAGACAAATGGTGGAAATATAAGCTAGAGACAGTACTGGAAAACGAAAATTACAAAATCCTCTGGGGCATGAAGGTGTAAATAGATAAACCTATATAAGCAAGGAGACCGGATGTCATAATAATCAACAAGTATGAAAAATCCTGCCAAATCGTAGATTTTGCCATTCCAGAATTCCACAGAAGGAAGATAAAGGAGACGGAAAAACGAAGCAAATACACGTAACTTGCCAATAGATTTAAAGAGATATGGAGCATGAAGAAAATCAATATAATACCAATAATCGTAGGAGCACTGGGATCATGAATCCCACCACATGAATCCAAAGAACAGAAACTGCAAGACATTTCATGAACTACCCCCTCTAAGTTATGGAACCAACATCGGCTGATACCACACAAAACAGTCCTGAAGGGTCAAGGAGGATCAGAAGACCGATGAAAGAGAGAGCACTAACTCGACCTCCACCGAAAAAGTTCGGAGAGTACTGGGACATTGATGAAGCGTACTGCCACCCAAATTTTAGAAGAGAGCAATGGTTGTAACCAGCGATAAATAAATGGTAAGCGGCTGTGGCGATACCGCAAAGTCATTTGCAATAGTTTATCAAAAAGAGGTGCAGAGTACTGGAAAGCTGGGAGTGTCACTCAGACTCAAAGGGAACACCACCGGTTATTATCAGTGAGTAATGACTAACGATAACTTGTGTGAGAACTTCTGGTGAGTAAATAATAATAATAATAATAATAATAATAATAATAATAATAATAATAATAATAATAATAATAATAATAATAATAATAATAATAATAATAATAATAATAATAATAATAATAATAATAATAATAGTGAGTACACAATAATAATAACAATGATAATAATAAAAAATAATAATAATAATAGTGAGTACACAATAATAATAACAGTAATAATAATAATAATAATAAAAAAATAATAACAATAATAATAATAATAATAATAATTATAATAATAATTATAATAATAATCGATGTTTAGTTCAGAGTTTTGTAGACAGATTTAACCAAGAATCTATTTAATAGACATGAGAGTGTTTAAACTTACAGACCTAACATTCACATGCAAAATGAATATTAATTAATACTTAGAAGATGCTTTCAAGTCAGCTGCAAATAAGATGTGATCTCTCTGGCAGGCTAGAAAAGTTATCACTCCGGCCAGTGTACTATATATCTATAAAGCCACCATTCGCCCATGCGTGGAGTATTGTTGCCACATTTGGGTTGGTGCTCAAATCACTAGTCTCTCTTTTTTGGATAGGTTTTTTTAAAGTATTTCGCCTTATAGATCGCACACCATCTAACAAGCGTCAGTGTCTGTCCTATCGCTGCAATATGGCATCCATGTGCTTGTTTTACAAGTACTTTCACGGAATGTTATCTGATGAATTTACTGCACCTGTAACATATCAACCCGACTAGCATCCAAATCCCACCCCTTCACTGTATGGATCCCCGGAAAACTTTCTACCCTTATAGCTTCTTTCCTCGGATCGCTTTCTTGGGCTTTTGGCTAAGATCAAAGTGTAGTATAGACTGGTATTGTCTTGGCCTTCGGGGCTTGATTTACGCAGATCTATTGGTCTGTCCTGTGTAGTTCTAGGAGGTCCACCCTCCCCTCTTTGGGGAGGAGTAAGTTTATTGCTTACTGCCTGAGGCGCACCTACCGGGGAATGCCGACGGGGCTGCCCAGGCAATTTTTAAATCCCACTTTCTCGACCCGACCTTGGGTCACATCTTACTTGTGGGAGTAAGATAAAACTGGCCTTGTGCTTTATTCCTGGAGAGGAGTAAATCAATACTCTTGTGCAATAGCACGCAGAAATTTAAATGTAATGTGAACAAACATCTCGCCGCACAACTCCTCTCTTAGGTTGGTCCTATAAATCTCGCCTCTAATCACAATAGCCCCTCATGTCTGAGTGGCAATATTCTTTGTTTGGTGTGAATCAAAAGTAATAATAGAGTGGATAAAGGGAAGGCCTGACTATTGAGGGGAATGAATGTGTCATTACCTATGCAAGATGCAAGAAGCTACTTTCCTTTTCGAGTTCATCTTAATAAGAAATTGGAAAAGAATAAAATAGGAACGAACGTTATTAAGATGCGTCCATTCATTCTGCGCAGTTTCCGATGAAAATACAATTTCTAACTGAATCGTCTCAGACAAAAGAAAGCACCACTTCACACGTAAGCGTGATTAAATCAACTAACGCACAGACGCTCTTATTGAGGTGATTGGACGCATCTAACATTGTATTTAATTCAGTTTGCGCGTTTATCGATGAAATTTCTATTCAAAATAAAGCGTGTCAAACAAATCGAATGACCGATTAACATCCTGAACACGGTTGGACAAAGCTTTTCATAGGAATACTTAGACGCATCAAAAATTAAAACATAACGAAAATTGATAAACTAGTAAAAGTCAGCCTACATTTACACCTCAGGTTCTGATATCAAACTTTGACGCGGAAAGTTTTAATGAGGAATTCGATTTTTAATGAAAGGCGAAATTAATTAATTATCAAAACCGTTCGGGGTGACTTCCGGCCAAAGAACATCGAACAAAACATTGATGATTTCAAGTACGAACGTTACCTTTTTGTGCGTTTTCGGCTATAATAAAGATTTGTCGTAAAATGGCTGAAAGTTCTACTCCCTCCAAATTTAATTTAATGAAACGAAAGCCACAAAGGATGTGAAATCATTCGAGCGGCGATATTAACACTACCACAATCTGTACAAAAAAAATAAAATGTCTTTTAGGAAAATCTCTTTTTGTTATAAAAAGAAAATGTTTATGAATTTAAAAAGATTAAAAATAATGTATTTCAGTAGATACGGACGCACTATTGCTTGAGTAGCTCATAACCCTAAAACATTTCAACACTAAGACCTAGGAAGCTGGCTTTTTGTAAATATAATATTATATATATTTACAGGAATATTGTCACGTTGGCGTGCGCGTGGAACATCCATAAACCTCATAGACGATTATTTACTATTTCGAGTATATGCATTTATATTATAAAAGTATATATTACATGTACATTCTTCAGTATTTTGATATGTAAGTAATACTGTAAAAATAAACTTACGCCAAGTTGGTAATTAACCTCAAGATTTACTTCGGAAATGAAACACAATAATTTATGTATATCTTACTAGCCATTACTTATGTTTTACCACTACTACAAATATATATATATATTTAAAGAAGGAAACATGAAGATAACAAATTGCATAAAATTGAATAAAATTACATAATATTGATACAAATGTTATTACATCGAAAGTTAAGATGCAAGGAGTTACACTTATCCTTAAACCATCGTTTTTCAAAGATAAAACTCTTCTCGTCAGAGAATAAAATTCGGTAATGTGGTATTTATAATAAATAAATATTACCTGTTCCATTTCACTTTGAAAATTGAAGAAGAAATAACAGAAAAGGTTGGGGATAAAGAAATAAATGGCCGAGAAGGAGAATGGTAGCAGTATTGAGTAGCCATTGCCGAAAACCAAAGGGGACGCTATGGTGCAGATAGCAAAATAGCAAAAGTTTGAAGATTTGGAGAAAAGTTTTTAAAAAGTTTTTAGAAGGTTTCAAATAAAAGGCAGAGGGTTAAAAAAAAATGTCTCAGTTGGTCCGTGTGTGGGTATTGTTTAATATAACAGACAACTTACGTCAGGATATCGTTTGGTAGATCCTTTCAATACTCCGAATCAGAATCTTAGTTTCGGGAAATGGGGCGGGAATTGGCCGATTAATCTGCCATAGTTTTGATTTATGTCCCAAGTACTTTCATCCGGGTCCATCTTCAGGGGAATGAGGATAATCATGTGCAGACCATGTGTAAGTATTATAGAAACTAAGATTTATATTCGGAGTATTTAAACAATCTACGAAAGGATATCCAGACATAAGTTGTCTGTTATATTCGACAATACTTGCCTGCAACAGAAGATGCGGCCTACATAAATGTATATATATATATATATATATATATATATATATGAATATATATATATGTGTGTGTGTGTGTGTGTAGATATTATTATTTACACACATTTAGGTTGGCTAGATAAGTAAGTAATCCATGATAAGATCAGAAACAAACCATTTTGATAACAGGCTGCTTTCGTACCCATTATGCTATCAGCACAAGCTACGCAGTAAGTGATATTTAAATTCTTATATAACAAATGAGTGCTCCATTCAACATACCTAAAGCATTTTACATGTGCATGAAAGCCAACGTCTCGGTGTGTCACACCCATTCAGCCAACTATATATATATATATATATATATATATATATATATATATATATATATATATATATATATATATATATATGAAAATGACCAACATATAGATAGTCCTACACTTACTGCACGTAAACGCCTTAGAAGGAAAAATAATATTTGGTTTAAGCCACCTTTCAATAACAACGTTAAAACCAATATCCCCAAGGAATTCTTTAAAATATTGGAAAACTCCTTTAAATACCCACATAAATATAGCTCCATACTTAATAAAAAGGCAATCAAAATTTCATACTCTACTTTGCCAAATATAGACCAAACAATAATCTCAGCAAATAGCAAAAAAATAAAATCTATCCAATCTAATTCTAATTGCTCCAATCCTATAAATACATTCAACTGCAGGCGCACCAGTGATTGCCCACTGGACAATAGATGAACATATTCTGATATTGTATATGCTTGTACTGTAACCAAACAAAATAATTCTATAATGAATCCTAGAGACCACATAAATGCAGTCCCTAATCAAATTCCACAATTGAGCACTACAACTAATTTGCACTATAACTCTAGACCTAGTAATTCTAATATCCATCTTATACCTCAGCAAGCCGATAATGAGTTCCCAATGGATAGTAACGATAACAAAAATATACAATCAATTAACCAACCTAATCCACATCATGAAAATACAGTAAATAGAAATTGACCCGTGAATAGGAATATAAATGGCTCAGGAACAAGAGTAAATCCTAGGATACACACCTATATTGGTGCCACAGCAAATTTAATTAAATCCCGCATCTCTGCATAATTACTCCTTCAATAACGATGTCGGTAACAACAAAACATCACTGACCACTTTAGTTAAACACTTAAGATCCAATAATATTCCACACAATATAAAATGGTCCATCCTAAAAAAATCAAACTGCTATAGCCCAGGATCCAGATTTTGTGGTCTATGCAACTCTGAAGCCGTAATGATAGCCACTGCACCTAAACATTTAAATCTGATAAATTCTAGAAATGAATTAGTCTCCAAATGTCGACATGGAAGGAAATTCAAATATGCAATATGGAAACAACCGCCAGTCCCACCGTAGCTGACTGGGTGAGTAATGAGACCGGGGGTGTCCAATTTTCGAGATGGGTTCTCTTTAATCCGCCTTGCCTAAAAGATTTAGACTCTGAGGTTATAAAAGTTTAACTATCTAAATTTTAAATTTCTAAATATGTTTAAAACTTCTTAATTAGGAAAAATGTAACCTTAAATATATTTACAACTCCTTGGTCAGGATAAATTAAACCCTAAATTAGATTAAACTCCTTGAGTGGGCAAACTTAAACCTTAAATAAAACTTCCTAATCTGATAAAATTAAATCTTAGGTTAAACTATTAAATTATTGAGTTCTAATTATTTTAATAACTTCGTAATTGGGAAAAATTAAATCTTAATTAAGAAAAATTAAATCTTAAATTAAATTAAACTTCTTAATTGGGAAAAATTAAACCGTAAATTAGAATTCCTAATCTGATAAAATTAAATCTTAAATTAAACTATTAAACACTTTAATAATTTCTAATCTGATAAAATTAAATCTTAAATTAAACTATTAAATTATTAGAATTTAATAACTTCGTAATTTTTAATTTCATGAATTTTATATATTTTTTGATAGGGCGAGATTTGTGAAATCGGTTTTTATTGTAAGCTAGATTTTTAAGTAAAAATTGAGGCATGTATACGTGATTACACGATTTGACCTAAATATGCCAACCCTCTTTTCTTTTAAGCCCCTTCTCTTTTGACGTAGACTTTTCCCATTGACCCAGACATGTAACATCCGATCTATTTGGGTTGGGTTAGCGGGTTTGTATTTTGCTATCTTCGTTAAATTTGACAAGCGGGCCGATACAGGGTAAACACACACACTTCCGCTCTATTAACGTCGCTCAGAGAAGTAGGCACTTTTGATATCGCCTTCTATTCGGCGAAGAGTTGTCATATTTGGCTGAATCGCGGAAGAACGAAATTTAATTACTTTTTTGCTCGGATTGGAAGCTATGACCGGGTTTGCTGACTCAAATTCAATCTTATTTTTGTTCAATTCGGATTTAACGGACTCTCTAATTAACAAATGAACTTTCATTTGATTTGGGTTGCCCAGATCAGGACTTTGGAATTTTAAGTGAGTTTATTGAACTTTGTATATAATTTGATTTGATTTATTTATCGTTGTAATAATTAATATAAATATTGGATACTTTTCACTTCATCGATTGTTGACGCATTTCGCGACTGGATAACTTTGTTAGCTCTTTCAATTTCTCGTATTTAGACTGGTACTCATCACCTGGATTAATCTTCAGTCAACCCTCTGGATGTCTTTCCTGATTATGTTTTTCAAATTGTATGACTTGGATGGATTATATAGATTTAAAAAAAAAGTATGTTTTTGGGTTGATATATTTGATGTGATATATTTTTATGCATTTTTGTATATATGTTTATATATTTTCAACGTTTAATTTAATTACCTGTAGTGGTATAACTGCGGTAATGATC
>OY744526.1:148004007-148124007 GCA_963556195.1 Sepiola atlantica
ATGCATGGAGTATTGTTGTCACATATGGGTTGGTAAACATCCACTAGTCTCTCCCTCTTAGACAAGGTCCAATAAAAGGAGTCTCTAGTCTAATAGGTCCCTCACTATCCACCAACTCGAGCCCCAGTCAAATTGCCGAAATGTTGCATCCTTATGCTTGTTTTACAAGTACTTGAATCGAATGTGCTCCGAGTAACTTGCTGCTCTGGTGCCCCCTCGACGTAAATACAGTCGACCAACCCGACAATCAGCTAAATCCCATTCATTCACTGTAGCGGTCCCCAGATGCCGGAGAGCCTTCTACTCCAAAAGCGGCTTTCCTCGAGCTGTCGGTCTTTCGAACTTACTTCCTGCTTCCTGTTTCCCCGGCTGTACCGACATGCAGAAATTTAAAACTAATGTGAACAAGCATCTCGCCGCACAGCTTCAAATTCAGGATAACCCTCAAAACGTTCAACCTAATACTGCGTAGCCGGTTACGTGTACAGTGGCAACTTGACTTGTTTTAGGTGAACCACGTTTTATAAAAGTGACTAACCAGAGAGCATCATACTTGCATTTACACACCAAACGCCGGCAACTACACGAGTCGTTTTTATGATACAAAATGAAAATGCTAAATACGTAATGATTGATTTAGCCAATCAACCAACCGAGTTCCATCGGATGGCAGTTGGCGCAGTCACTTTTAATTCTAAACCGAGGATTTTGAATTCAAAAGTTGGTCTGTATTTTACTATAGAAGTAAAGCCAGTTTCTTACAAATTATTAGACGGAAAATAGGTTTTAACACGAAACTGGCGAAATGGTCGTAAAGATTAAAATAAATGATGCCACAAACATTTTTGTAATTATCTGAAATAAAATAATACACATTATCTATATCTAATATATATCTATTACGTTTTATGTAATACTAAGGGAGGTAATCCAGTATATACTTAAGCATTAGCAGCCGCCGATTGGAGTATTCAAAAAGAACAATTTACTTGTAAAATTTGTAAAACTTTGATGTTCGTTTTATTCCACAATCTTTTAATAATATATGTTTTTATTTAAGTGCAGTAGAATATATATATATATATATATATATATATATATATATATATATATATATATATATATATATGTGTGTGTATCTGTGTATGTGTGTGCGTGCGTGTGATTTGTAGATGGCCAAAACATCCCGTTTTGCGTCTTCTTTTTTTCTTATGTTTAATTTTTTTTCAAATATTTACTTTTTCTGTAGACGTTTGTTTATCTGAACGAAATCTCTCTTTTTTATTGTTTCCTCGTGTGTTTAATTTGTTTTTCTTTTGTATTTTTCGTTAGTCTTGTCTCGACGACATTTCATTTTATGATATGGCGTATATTTATTCCTCATATATATATATATATATATATATATATATATATATATATATATATATATATATATATATATATATATATATATATATATATATATATATGCATATACGGTCTGGGCAGGCTCATCATTCAGTAAACAAACATCCAGTCATCTGAGGAATCTTATCGCTACGAGATGAAATAAATTATTATGTAATTGGCTGAGATCTTGGTTCTCTTTTTCTTTTTCTTTTTCTTTTTCTTTTTTCTTTTATCTTTTTTCTTTTTTCTTTTTATTCATGCTCTGTATTGCATTGGGCTCTCTTACTTGCGATTTCCTATTGAAGTTACTCTATTTTTCACGAATCTAGAATTACATATATATATATATATATATATATATATATATATATATATATATATATATATATATATATATATGCGAGCGGACTCTACACTGGTTCCTGCCGGAGATCTAAATGGCAACGATGATGCTGTTACGAATGAATACCGGGTACATAGAGGTTTTTGGTATGACTTCTGCAATGATGACGGCGCATGTATCCTCGATTTTGTTGATTTGCACGATCTCGTGATAGCTAACACGTGTTTCAAAAAGCGCGAAACACATCTGCGCACTTACTACAACGGAAACACGAAGTCGGAAATTGACTAAGGCTTAATCTAACAACACGATTGACGAGCCGTCATTGATGCTAAAGTAATACCATACGAAAGTGTTATGCAACAACCTCCTCTGGTGATGTGCACGTTGCGCAAACTGCCACCGAGATAATTTCCTCAACCTCGAAACTGTCCAGCACGTGTGAAGTGGAGCGTGGAAAGAGAAAGAACGTGACATCGTCGGAAGAATCACTCAACCTCCGGTCAACAACCTTGAGGACATGTAGAGAGAGGCAAGAGTCTCTATCAAAGAAGTGAAAATGGTTGAACTCGGTTCGAGAAAATGCTACGGTTGTTATCTCTGATTGCAAAAGCAAAAATTCGGATCAAGAAGAAATCTTATTACAAATGTCTTGCTGACAAGTCTGTGTTTACTTTGCACGCATATGCGACAGTCAAGAGTGAGACGGAGAAATCCGTGGTATCCGTCAAAGCAAAGCATTACAGTGGGATCTCTGCGAAGTTGGATACACGCGAAGGCGAAAGTGATTTTTATCGTCTCCTGGAGGCAGACCACTAAGCAATGCGCCAAGGCAAGGCAACTGGTCGTAACGACTTCGCGACCGAGATGTGGCGCTCCCCAATCTGTGGCCTTTCCCTGCGAAGGGCACAGCTGTTCAACCAAAATGAACGCAGAAAAGAAAGTCCCGATTGATTGGAACTGCAGTATGACACTGTCAATCTTTAAGAGAATAGGTCGTCTCGATGAATGCAGAAACAATAGACTAATTCGACTTCTTTCGCACATAATTTTTTAAGCGAATGATTGATCGCAGAATATGGAGATTTTCACGATTACGGAAAATTATTTTTGTAAAGAAGTGCGAAATAACAGACACCATCGGTACCGCACGGCTCATGATAAGGAAAAATTCAGGTTGAAACATCTGCATATCTGGTACACGCTTCGACACCATGGTGTCCCCGAGGAGCTGGTTAGCTTGGTCAGACTACTCTACCTTTTATCAAAAAGAACCGTTGCTGGTATGTCAAGGATTTCCCCATCAATTGTTTTATAAACGCACCATCTTTTTTATATACCGTTTAAATAGATGTGATATCAGAGTCGACCGACTCGATTTTTGTGAATTGCCAGTGCAAAGACAACTTTGTTTCTTTTTTCTTTTCTTTTATTTAAGTCACATTTAAAAAGTTAATAAATGTTTAAAAATAATGTTTACGTTTTTTGTTTGAAAAGTTTATTATTTTAAAGTAGCAGGGCTAACCGGTATTGCCCGGTGTAATAGTAATTTATTTTTATCAATAACACATCATTTCCTACTGTTGTCACACGCGGAGTAATTCTTAATGTGCAATCCGAAAACAACTAATCGAAGTGAAACTTACACATGTTATATAATGGGACGTATGTGTGGATGGACGTACAGAGAGATCGCTTAACTTGCGCGATTTGTAACGGAGTCATCTCGTGCAATTTTAGTGCAATGTTGTTTCTCACGGTCGCAGTGACGGGTGATGAGACCTTAGTTCAAAGGTTAGGTCACACGTGCGTTGCGATCACGAGATTTTCCGGTGGGAAAACTGAGTGAGATTTGAGTTCTTGGCTGGAAGCCGAAGAATCAACACGTAGCGATTACATAAGCTAAGGGATTTCAGATCCCCAAAAATGAGAGCCAGGCGATGTCCCCCTCTTCCTTCCTTGCTAGAATTAAGTAATTAGGAAATTAACTAGCGTAAGCTACTCTCTCTACTACGACGTAACTTGCTTAAGTATCGACAAGCTAATAGAAAATAAATGGCTCAAACTAAAATAGAAGGCTTGTTATAAATTATTGTGTGTAAAAGATTTGATTTCAGCTTACGAAGAAACCGCCAGGACGATGGAAAAAGAGGGCGAAATTATGACGCGGGGCAAAGCGACAGACGGATAGCAGCAGTGACACAAAAAACCTGCAGAGATATCAAGTGATGACGAGGCGGCGGTGAAACAGGGGACGCACGGTTAGTACAAATAGTTCCCCCCAGCTGGGATTCTCGAATAGAAACGACACATCGTCCCGTTCGTGGGATCAACAAGCGAACTGTTCTACGACGCCAGATTCCGACATTACAACGTGTTATAAACCTGTTATTCAACACACACACACACACAAAACCTCAACAACAACAACAACAACAAAAGTAAATAAATAAACAAATACGTGAGTTACATTTGACTAAAAAAGAAATACCCGAGTAAAGTTAAATAAACGTGAGATAAGTTTTATTTAAGAAAATAAACTAATCTAATCTCTCTCTCTCCCTCTCTCTGGCGCTCTCGTTCTCTCCCTTTACCTTTACTCTCTCTCTCTCTCCTGTTAACGACGCCGTATTATTATTTTATTGTTTTTTGTTATTATTCTTTGAAGCAATAGTTTTGTCCAAAGAAAAAGAGTAAATAGGATGCTGAGAACAGATACTACACTTTTAATTATTTATTTTCACAAAAAATAAGATTTTAAATTACGAACAAATTAGGCACAAGGCCATCAAAAGTGTGAGGAGAAATGGGTTCTTCGTTGGTCATCTTTGGTCAACAGTTATAAAGATGTCTTTCTTACTCTTAACTAGAATCATCACAACTACCACAATAACACATTTACTCTTCGGGACATCCTACTAAACATATCTTCAAATTGTTGAAACTGTTTTTCATAAATACCTTTATTTATAGAAATTCATGGAATTAAAATGGGTAGTGAGATCTTATGGAAAGGACCAAGAAACTATTTAAAAGTATGTGTTTATATGTGTTTATAACTCGCCATTTATAAATGATTGACCCCCAACAAAAATAATTTAATGTATTATTGTATTATTTTTAATGGTATTATTTTTTAAGGTTTAGTGTAGTACCAGTTCTGTTGTCATATGACCGTCCTCCCAGGAATTACATCCTCCTTTTTTAATCTTCCCAGGTCTTACATTTTCCTGTGAAGGAGGGTTAATGTATTATCTGTTCTTTTGTCATGAGACCATCTTCCCAGAGATTATCTTCTTTGACGGGAGGGGGTAGTGTAGTATCTTTTCTGTTGGTATGATACTATATTCACAGGCATGACCTTCTGCTTTCATGTGGAGATCCTCCCATGTATTACCTCTTCTGTTTTGGAAGGAGCATTGCAGAACATGTATTGTCATTATACCATCCTACCAGAAGGTACTTCCTCGTTTAAGGATTCATGTAGTATATGTTCGTTAAACCCTCTTCTTTTGGGGTCCAGTGTATGTAGTTCGTTCATTAGATTTCATCCTTGCAGCCTAGCAAGATTATTTGATCGAAAGAAGCATATATTTGCAATATATATATATATATATATATATATATGTGTGTGTGTATATATATAATGGATTGTGCAATGGGAAAGGCGACTGACTGATTGTGACGTAATTCAAAGAGTTATAAACCGTACCTTGTTTACTTACCTGTTTCGTTTTTTATTGCTGTCTGGTGATGAGCCTTTGTTATTTACATTAATGACTCTACTCCCAAACGAATTGCATTGCCTTAATAGAAGAAACCATATATATATATATATATATATATATATATATATATATATATATATATATATATATATATTTAAATATTTTCTTTGTCGTACAAAACTTTAAAATAGCATTGAAGAGACAATATTTATTACTCATGATGAATTAAGAAATTAAAAAGATGAAAGGGCAGCTGACCGGTTTCATACCTTGCTCAACAGAGCCAAATATCGAGGTATTGTATAAAAAATATATAGAAAATGCTATGAAAATTATAGCGAGGGAAAGGGGTAAAAAAAAGTTCAATCAAATATAAAAAACATTAAGCCCGAAGAGATTTTCTCTTTGCTTGCAAAGAGAAGGTCCCAAGGACTTAATATAGATAATTTCTAGCATCTTGAGATGAGAGTGCAACTTACTAAGAATGGAGAATAAGTCGACACTGAATTAAGAGGCACAGATGCGGTTATTTATAAGATGTTCACCTATCATTGAACCATAAGTATTATGTAAAACGTCCGTTGGTGAATAATTTGCATTGTGAATTTTTGTGGACACGTGTTGTTTGACCCGGATGTCTAATCTTTATGACGTCATCCCAATGTAGTGCATACTGCAAATAATAGAATTATTGTGATGTGGGGGAAGGATATCTTTTCGAATAGAAGTCAATATCGGTCGGGAGGAAAAAACAACTCGTGTATTCGCAGCAAAATAACATTGTTGTACAGACAAAGAGATTTGTTTGACAAATCTATCGCTAATGTTACCAAGCCAAGGTAGGCGAAGGTAAATAGGGCATTTGTCTAGAGAAGCTGATTTGCTTTTGTAAAAATTTGATATGTTGGTTTTAATGTCTAAGGGCTAGCCATTGTTGCATATATATACATATATATATATATATATATATATATATATATATATATATATATATATATATTATTTGTGGGTTTATATAAAGAATATATTTTCTGAGATATATCCCTTATTACATCATTCAAATTGTTTCAAATTGATAAGAGCATATATATCGATGTGTTGAATTACAATGACCAAGATGAAACGTCAGTCTACAATCGTTTTTGTTTCATTATTTTTTATTTTTCGAATGCTTATATATTCATACTCTTATGAACGTTGCGCAACATGTAAACAAAAATACAGTCTTTAGTTAGCACACGCTGTTCGTCAGACACCTTGATTTAATTATTAGAATCAGCATACGGGTCCAAAGCAAAAATGAAGAAAAATGAAAAATAGCAAAGAAAAAACATGCACAACTCACATTGAAGAAGAAAATTAGAGAAATATTCTCCCAATACATCCGTCATAACGTGAACTCAATTTCAAGCCGACATATTAGAATCTACCTAGATATAATAGATTCCAATATGGCGGCTTGAAATGTGGTTCAATGGTGGGTTAACTCACTTGCAGAGTACAGGCTTATGCATAGGGGCATATAAATACTAACATCGGTAAGACAATTCAGGAGAAGAAGCGTCTCTTCCCTGTACTAAAAGGAGTATTTCTATGAAAACCCGCGATACTCTTTAACATTCAATGTCTTCTTTCGAGGCAAATTTATTCGTCTACATTCTGCTTTTCATACATATGTGAACGATTCTGTAATAAACTAATAAGTGAGTAATGGTTGCTTTGTGTAGAATGCGCATTTTACCTTCTCCTGTTACTTTCAGTTTTTAATCTAGTAGTGAACAGGGATTCAGTGCTACCATGGTTTACGAAGTTGTATATATTTAAATGACCTCTTCATGAGTAGATGTTAAGATAAATATATCTTTTATGAACTTCTGCTCTTTTGGCTGGGATCACGGTGTAGTATCTGTTCCCATTGATACTGCACCCTATAGACCGGTATCGTCTTGGCCTTTGGGTCTTGATTCCGCCAGTTAGTGGGGTTGTCGTCTGAAGTTCTAGGAGGTTAACCCTTCCAGGCTTTGCCTCCCCTCTTTATGGAGGAGTAAGTCTATTGCTTACTGCCTGAGGCGCCCCTACCGGTGAATGCCGACGGGGCCGCCCAGGCATTTTTTGTAGGTCAGAGTGCTCACCTTCTCGGGCGCTGGCTTTTCAAATCTCACTTTCCCGACCTTGTGTCACATCTTACCGCTGTGGGATGAAGATAAATAACTATATAAGTTTAATGAATCTGGTGACTAAGACACAGCTGTTAAACAAAAGTTGTCTTGTTCCATATAGGTGATGGTTAGTGGAAATGATGGCCTGAATCTCATCGGTAGACCTGATATTTATTTTAGGTGTGTTGGTGAAAGATTAATATGTATTATCAATTAGGAATTCTTCACCACCTGCATAAGAAAAGATTATTTGAAATGGTGCAGTACATTATTATTTTAATGTTGGGTACTATAATATTTTATTTTAAAGCTTGAACAATACAGCAGGAAGGAAATATATATATATATATATATATATATATTAATATTTTAATTATTTAAACATGTAAAAAAGAGCGTAATATTTAATTTGTATTATATTATAGAAGTTCAGATAAACATTGTACCTTAAGTTCCAAGTTGGAATAGTGGACTCAGGACAAAAACTGTAGGTTAACTTCAGTTTAAATTACAAAGCACCATCTGGCTTTCGTAACCTATCTTTTGGTCTGTGAGGCTGTTTAGATAAGCAAACACCAGCAATTACTCCCGCTTGAAACCTAAGGTACCATGTTGATCTGAACTACTATAATATAATATATATATATATATATATATATATATATATATATATAAAAGTATTACCGTCTCAGGAAGAGTAATATTAATTCTCCGAACAGAACAGTTTGCACCGATTTTATATCCCCTTACGAAAATTTTAAAAAAGATATAGTGATACTAAAACTAATGTATAGAATGTTTATTTAAATTTTAGTTAGAATCTTTTAAATGATTTTAATTAAAGAAAATTTCTTAAATTTAACGGATCTTAAAAAGAAATTGCAGTTACAGGAATCTCGCTTAATTGCTGTTTATGTACTATTCATCACTTTTAATGCAAAGCTGATATATTTAAATTTTTAAATTAGAGGTTGTTCTTGTATGATGTCGTCTAACAACTCATTTGAAATGCTACAAATTAAACTAAAATATGGGCACTATTCATTAAATGATGTCTAATACTTATTGTGAAAATTTCACAAATATCGGACATATTTGAATTTTCACGAAGGGCTTCCACCCATTGTATACCTCCTTTTGCATAAAACTAAACTGAATATAGCCCACATTACCAATCCATAATGATGTATTAATTAGTTAAGTGAACTCTGTACATACAAATATATACACATATATACATACCTAACATGTAACTTCATATAACTTTCTATAGATCGATATCCTCTGATCCGTATTTGTGTATTTATAATGAATTTTAAGTTACGTCACTATCGTTAGAAATAATAAATGATTGTAGTTACTATTATTAATAATAATTCTATATAATTAATATAAAGATATCGGGACACTTGCAAATCAAATGAAATTTGCTTTAAAAGCGGTAGTACACGACGTTAGTTTATATATTTAGTAACGCGGAGTACGGCATGATTGAATGTAGATCTGACTACTAAATCTACTGAGGATGTCCTCGTCTCTTCACCACACCCACTTGATCACAGAAGAGATGTTGCTAGTCTTTCTCTGCTCTATCGTTATCGTTATGGTAGGTGCTTGACTGATCTCTAATATATGATTCCCACTGTAGAATGTTCACAGCAAAAACCCGTCTAGCTACAACCACTGTCAATAATTTCCCTACCCCCTTCTGTATACCTAAAACTAAACGGAGCTTCCATGAGCAGAGCTTATTTCCTAAAGCTGCACATATGTAAAACACAATATCGCATGGCTGGTTCCCTGCTGATTACAACATAGTCGTTTTCAAGTTCAATGTAAACAAATTCTTGTTGAGATGTCGTCTTAAATAATCAAATTCTGGAGGTTGTTAAAGTGTGTATATATGGGTGTATGTAGGTTCGTGTAAAGAGGATAATGTTATGTAAAACGTTGATGAATTTTACACGCTGTAATGATTGAAAAGAGTGAACGAAGGAAACGAGAAGAGAAATAAGGCAGATGTTAGTGAGAAAGGAAAGATGGTGACTAACCATGGTGAAAGAGTAAAGGGTAATGAGACAACGGGTAAAATAAAAATAGCAGAGAAAAGGATTTCATGGTGAACACGCGGTGACAATAAAATGCAGTTTAAAGCTGCCCAGCACTGAAGACTGATCAGTTGCGAAAGCGATGGCTTTGTTCACCACGACATCAGACTTATGCACGAACAGTGAAATGACAAAATGTGTGGGCATTTGGAATTGGAAACCTTTATTGACAAAAGTCAAGGATTACCACATCAGAAACTAAGTAACTCGAAGTATTCCTTCACGCCTGACTTGAACTCTCTCACATATTTTTCTTCAGGGAAATATCAACGATAAAAGCAGAAAGTACAAGTATAACTGCTAATTATGCATATACAACAAGAAGCGTAAAAGCTGTTTTAAGGGATCCCCGAATCTTTGCTCTTTGTTTTATATTAAGATTACGCTGATGTAGGCTTCTGTGTATATTCCATGAAAACTTTGTGCATGTGATTTTGTCCTCTCTCAACAATTATTCCGAGTTTTCTGAGCAATTTTTATTAAGTTGCATATACTGCATATATCTTTTAGTATTCTCTTTTTTCTGCAACTGTTGTTTATGTTTACCTTTCAGAGTTTTCGACGAAAGTTTTGAAAAGAAACGGATTTTTATTTGTTTAGTTTTTTCATTTGTATCACGCCAATAAAGTGGTCATTAGGTGACTAGCACTCGGCAGGTCACGGGACATGCTGCGCTATCGTCAGTCTACTGTTTCCTGACAAATAGGTGCTCTTGTCATATATGTGATCCTATCAGGGAAAAGTCGATCCGGGACAATGTATATACACTCATGCTTGCTTCGGAAGGGGTCCTTTACTTATTCTAAAAAAAAAAAAAAAAATCAATAAATAAAAAAGTTATGAATTTTTAAAAATAAGACCCTTATTTTTGCCCACCCTGTATATATATATATATATATATATATATATATATATATATATATATATATATATATATATATATATATATATATATATCTTGGGTAGAGCTTATTTGTAAGGATATCGCCAACTGCCATTAGCTTTAAAGCATAGCTCATTGGGTAAAACTCATTCGAGTTCCAGGCACTTGACAATGTTTACATTGAGATATAACTAACAGTTAGTCAGTTCGTATGATAGCGCAGTTGTAGAGGCGCCGACTGTCAGCTCGACGGTTGAATTTCAATCCCAGCTTGGAGCATGAAAGAACTGTGATACAGCAAAACAGTATGTATGTAAATGAAAAAGAGAGAGAGAAAGCGACGAGCAAACAGATCGATAGACAGATCAATCGCCTGCTTCATTACACTTAACAGCATTGCATGCGATCGCCTGCAGCCCCGCTTGAGATCCGGGAGCGGCGGATTGGATCCGCTTGCTTAAGTTTTAATCCAGAAAAAGACTGAAACCTTTGTTCGACGGAAGTCACGTAGTCACGTGGTTTCCTAGAATTACGCTTTTTGGTCACCATTAACCTTTTGGGCGTCACTGCAACCCTTCCACCCGAAGACTCCTTTCACTATTTAATATATATATATATATATATATATATATATGTCACTTTTTCTTCAAATTCTATTTTTTTATTTTCCTACTTACTACTGTCCGTCTATATTTTATTATTGTAGACTTTTATGATGCTTTCTAAATTTACACAGCACAATATATATATATATATATATATATATATATATATACATATATATATGTGTGTGTGTGTGTATATATATATATATATATATATATATTAAAGTAAACTAGACGTATATGAGCAAAATTGATTTTCAAGATCTACCCTTCTGTGGAGCACAATACCACAGGGGTTTGCTTCCCAGCGTATCACAAAATGGTCGTTTTCAAGTACTATGTTAAAAAATTACTTTTAGCCGCTCTCTTTAATGATCAAATTCTGTCATGTTTCTACCATCGTTACCAATCCTCACGGTGTTGTCTTACCGTCCACTTGACAAACTCATTAACCCTTATCCTCGAATAACCTTTGAGCTTTGATAACGGTGACTCGTTAGTACATTAAACAACTAGTACCCATCCCGAGATCGAACTTATAACCCTCTAGTTGATATTCGGTAGTTTTAACCTATATTTGTATTCGACACCTTGTAAGTACGGGTTAAAGGGTTAACTTAAGTATTATTCTTCCGTCGAGAGCCGTTCACGCTTAGAAGTATAATTTTTTAAATCAATAATGTCCGATAATTTATGATGAAATAAAGCTTAAATATATGTGTATGTTAATATCAAAGCCCGCTTACGTATCGCTGGTGTATATAACAGACGTAGAAATTAAACATTGTGTTGTCTTGAAAAGAAAGGTGGACGGGAACGAGAGAAGTGTGAAAGATGCCGGGGGAGAGTACTGGCAAGAGTTCAAGCGAAGTGATTGATGCGAAATTAAACGAAGCTGGAACAGAAGATGAAAACGAATGCAATGCTAGATTGAATCTCGAGACAAAATAGAGAGAGTATGTCGACAGGTCACACGCAGATGTCATTTAGTTCATTCGATCAAGACAAATTGGATTGGTCAGACTGAACAAAAGAAACGGCTTCATGAACGGTGTCTACTTCTAGGACTGTGAAAAAGCTACCAGTATGCATTCATTATTAAAGGGTACTTGTAGCGTTTGCCTAAACCTTATAACAATAATATCTAGCGGGCACTGTAGAAATTCCACGGATGCTAACATCATCTATATGTATCATTGCTAGTTTATATTTCGTATCTGTCTCCCTAAAGCCGAAAATATATCATTACTATATTTTAATGCACAATTAAATAAAGTGGTGTAGTGTCTGTTCTATTGTCATGATACCAACTTCCCAGGCATTACTCCTTTATTTACTGATGACAGAACGACCTATTTCCGGCATGAGTGCGCATTGAATGCTTAAACAATGAGTGAATCCTTAGAGAATGATATCGAGTTTTAAGTAGCATGGGGTCCGATGCATTGTAGAAAGCGAAAAAAAAACCTGTGTATAGGAGCAGTGTGGAGAAAGTGTTCAAATATAAGTAAATCCAAACGCACTTAAAAGGGATTGAAAAGAGAAAAGCTGGTCATTATTGATAACTTCCTCGGACATCTTTTCAACGGAAATTTACCACCCGGACAAACCACATACCTTTTTACGGAACTTTTCTTTTCTTTCACTGCGTTTTTTTAATAATATTTTTCATATATTTTTCAAATATTTCAACATTGTTTTTTTTCGAAAGCCAACTTATCTATCTGTATTTCTCCTCTGATGATAAGATCTCGATCTTTGGAAAGCCTTGGCTTAAGGAAAGAATAATAAACACTAGTTTATTACTGAATAAACCTTGCATTGAACAATTGAAATTTGAAATAAATTTGGACAATCGTCGCATATTGATCACTCATTTTTTCTTCTATCTCTCTCTCTTTCTCTCTCTCTCTCTCTCTATATATATATATATATATATATATATATATATATATATATATATATATGTTTGTGTGTGTGTGCGTGTGTGTGTGTGTGTGTGTATTTAAATAAACATAGTTTGAGTATCCGACAATTGTTTCCGAACCTCTTTGGCTCTTCCTCAGGGATATACTGATGAGCAAAGATTAGATCCGCCAATACACAATCATAAAAAAAGACAAAAAAACAACAGACAAATTACATTTTAAAATTTTTAGACGAGAAACCCTTTTGTGTAAGATGACATTTTGACACCTAGCTATCGACGCATAAGAAAGTCGGTCAGCTCAAACTGTAGGCAGGACTAGCTAGAATCGGCCCGTCTTACCTTCCTTAACTCCATGCACACACACCCAGACATGCCCACACTCACACATACACACATACGCTTATACGCACACACTTATACACTCACAAACACACATACACACCTATATATAGATATATAAATAAAAACACATATATATATATATATATATACATATATATATATATATATATTGCGTCATGTATTAAGGGATTTTATTTTTTTTATTTTATCTTCCCGTTTATCCTAATCCTCATAAGCTTCCAAATAGAGTGGTATATACATTATAACAATCGCTATTTATTAATTAATTAAAATTCTTAATAAATATCAATCATATTTACCAACGAACTAAGTTGATCCAATAGTAATATTATTCTCCTAACTAATTGAGAATTAGAAATCGGGTTTTTAACATCGACTAGTTATTATTTTTATCTATTTTTTTTATGATAACATACTTAATACTTTATTATCCGTAATAGTTTTGCGTTAGTTTATAAATGGAATTGAATTTTTCATTTTATTTTAATTTTAGATTAATTATATTCTCTCTTTGAAGTGATCTTAAATTCGGTGTCCATCTATATTGATTTAGCCTAACGGACGTTTAATTGGTATTAATCTAAGTTCACTAATTTTATCATTATGTTCACGGTTCAACAAACCTCTTCTTTGAATATAAAGTCTAAACCTTGTAACTTATTAATTTATATATCTCCCGGTTACAAATAGTTATCCCATCATCTGGAGTTATACCAATACGATCAGTTACATAACATATTATGTATAATAATAACCCACCAAAATAATCTGAAAACTATATCTATAATACTAACATTAATATCTATACATTCAAAAATTTTAATTTATAGTGGTTTTGATTGACTTATATTTATTTTCCTTAAGAAAAATGTATTGGTGTTATTAATTATATTTTAAAGATCTCTACATCAAGGTATCCTATGATTAAATTAGTTAACTCAATCTTACTTATCATTGTAACAACATTTTAATTAATAGTGGTTTTGATTAACCTACCTCTATTTTCATTTTTTTTTAAATATATTATTGTTATTAATTACATATTTAAGATCTCTACATCAAGTTATCCCATGGAGTGGTTAGTTAACTCATTGGTAATTATGATACATTCATTACGCGATCCTTTATCATTTGTAATAATGTAATGTTCTGTTAAAAGAGATAGTGATTTTAATTTTTAATCTGTGTTTTTTTTTTTTTTTTCATTAATTTATTTATTTATTCATTATTATTTTTTTATTTTATTATTTTTTTCTAAGTTATAGTTACATCGTTCTCACAATACTTATCTAAGGTGAACTTTTTGAAGTGTCTACAATTGTAACCCACCTCGTCCCTCTGGTTTAGTAAAGCATTCTTATTAAGGAAACAAAATCATAGCCAGTTTTTCATTTAAACACAGAAAACAGGTAGGGTTGTTTAGTGTAGGTATTGGTGCCTTTTTAAAAATACTCTATTTCACTACATGAGCTATGCCATTTCTTTTTAGTGATAAAATATATCTGGATAATGAAGTGCCCTTTTCTATCACTGGTATATATAAAGAATAGAAAGTATATGCAAAAGCATATATGTTCACACATCTATACGGAAGGCTTTGTATAGCTTAATTGCAATAAATATATTTTCATAACTTACTACCTAGCTCTACTCACGTATTGAACACTGTAGAAGCAAATACTGAAAATAGATACATAAAAGATTATGGGAAATGAAAAAGGAAAAACCAAGAGATATTTCTTTTTATATATTTATCAACGTTTCGTCTTTATTTGTAAAACTTCCTCGGGATGATAATTTTAAGAAAAATAGCATGCAAGTACATCAAAATATTGGGTTGACATGATGGGTCGATGAGAAAAAGTAGTAGCCGTGGCTGCTGAGAGCGCTTGACCAAGGCCCGGGCTGAGAGAAGTAAGTTGCAGAGAGTGAAATGAATGTGGATGGCTGTGAGTGAAAAAGGGAAGGGGTGGGTGTGTTAGTGAATTTGTCTTAGGGTGGGAGAGAGGGGAGGGGTTCTGAAGTTTTTGTCGTGGTGAAGTGTAGCATGGATTTGAGGGGTTGGGGTAAGAGGAGGGAGGGGGAACTCTGTGGCTTTGGTATGTAGGTAGTGTCATAGTTTTAGAAAATAATTTGAAGAAATGAAGATAATTTGAAAGTAGGCGGGGTAGGTGGGTGAGAGTGTGAAAGAAGTAGTCGAAAGGGTGAGATGGGTTAGGGAGGGAGAGGGGAGATTTTGTTGCGGTTAGGTGTGAACTTTTTGGAAGGTAGGAGTATTGACCAGCTGGCTATGTCAGGAATGTGGGAATATAAGTGAGTAAGAAGTAAAGTGTTAAAATGTACTGTGAATATGACAATGAGGGGAAGGAAATAGAAAAAGAAGGAGAAGAGTGATATTAATTTTGGCGAGAAATAGGTGAAATGTAGTTTTGTGCAGGCGGTGTTGATGGTTTGAAGTTAAATTGAGGGCAAAAGGGGTTTACATATCTAAATATTTGTGAGGGTGTCTAGATTGTGTTCATTGGTAAGACTGTTGTTTGTGGTTAAGTGGTTTAGATTCGTGGTGAATGGAAATGTATGTGAGGAGGACTTTGTGCGTGAGTTTGTATGTTGGGACTTGTATATAAGTACAATTGAGAACAAATAGAAGAAAGGTTAGCCATGATCTAGGTTTAGTTTTTGTTTAGTCAAGATAAGTTTGCTTATTAAGGCGGATAGATTGTAGAAGCCATTTCGTTGTCTGATGGTGTTGGAGGCTGTGATTAGTGCAGTTTCCAGTAGTCTTCGCCAAGCTTTGTTATGAATGTATTTGGTGATGTTTGCCTGTCTAAATTTGAAAGCATGATCGTGCTCTAATACATGGGAGAAAAGTGCACTGAGAGAATTATTGTTTTGTATGTCCCTTTTGTGTTCGCTCAATCTTTTTTTCAATTCACGTTGTGTTTCCCACACGTAAATTTGATGGCAGTTGTTGCATGGGACAGTATATAAGCCGGCATGGGATGTGGGTTTTTTTTGGAAATGTCTTGCTGTGTTTAATGTTTGTTTTATGGTTTGTGATGTGGTTTGTACTGTTGGAATGCCTAGTTTGTTAAGTGTGTTGCATATGCATGTGTTATTGGAATGCGTAGGTAAGAGAAGGGGTCTGTCTATGAGAGAGGTGTTTGGGGTTTGATGCTTTTGTGTGTTGTTTTTGGAGAATATTTGAAAGGCTTTCTTCTTTGCATTTAGTATAAAATGTGTGGGGTATTGCAGTGTTTTTAAGGAATTAATGATGTGTTGTATTTCTTCATCTATGTATTGAGGAATTCAGATTCTAAAAGCGCGTATAAAGAAGTCTATAATCATACCTATTTTTGTTGCTGTTGTGGTGAGAGTAAGAAGTGTATGTAGTCGTATTTGTGAGTGTTTTTGCGGTATACTTTGAATGCTAGTTTGTTGTTGGACTTTATTATGAGAGTGTCTAGGAATGGTAATAGTTGTCTATCTCAGGTTCATAAAAGATGATATCTTCTTATAACATTTTATGTGGATACATGAAATTATATATATATATATATATATATATATATATATATATATATATATATATATATATATTGTGTGTGTATTTAGGAGCATTATCTCATTTATGCCAACATTCTTAAAAATAACAAAATTCGTTTGTTTAATTGTACCTTTTTACATTTTTTTCAATTTTTCTGATAGTCTTTTTTGCATTAAAATAAAAAAAATGTGGCGCCATCCAGCGTTTCTGAATTTAAAATCGCCAATGACTTCCTGAAACAATGCGAAAAACGTTCTATGCGCGTTTCTCCACCGTCTTTTAAAAATTATTTTATTCCTCCAGCTTATTTGTTAATTTGCTTTTGACACATGAGGATTATTCTACGAAGAATCGAAAACGTTCGTTAAACATGTGAAACCTATGGAACATTTATTAATTTTTCTTGATACTAACACAAGAAAGACCATCAGAAAAATTGAAAAAATAAAAAAGGTATAATTAAACATATTAATTCTGGTATTTTAACAATGTTTGCATAGATATATATATATATATATATATATATATATATATATATATATATATATATATATATATATATATATCAATTTTATACGTACATAAAAGTAATCCATGGACACGTGTTTCTGGCTCAAAGCCGTCATCAGCATGGCTAACTTACACAGAGATCGAAGCCTCGATGTTGATGTCTATAGTCCAGCGTTCTACCTCCGGACCAAGACGCTCTGTGTAGAAATATGTACATAGAATATATATATATATATATATATATATATATATATATATATATATATATATATATATATATATATATATATATATATATACGAGCCCTCTAGGCTAAAAGAATCTCGTTTTATTGCATATATCACTTGAAAATTGAAAATTATGTAAATAAACAAATTAAGGATAAAAATCGTAGTACGAGGTTTAGGGGTAGGAGCAGGATTACACACGAGTCTGCATAAAACCCCGGGAAACACCGTGAATTGTGCTAGTATTTACTAAAGTGCATTCCTTCCTGTCTGTGGCATATGTTGTATGTTTTAGAGAAACACAAATAAAAGTACAAATTCTGAAACGAAATGTTTTACTAGTCCTCCATTGTTTATTTGCAAAGACGATGACGTTTAAATGTATTGACAGCTGCCGTTGTCTCTCAGAGAAACATTATTGTTGCTATATTTAATTTTATTAGATTCGTTCGTCTTTTTCCACTTTTTTTTTAAGATGACGAAAATTCGTTTTGTTTGTGTGCGTTTACTGATTGATATGTGAGTGGGAAGACGGTGCTTTTTCATTCTTGTATTAAGACTCAACACATTTTATGATATTAGGTAGTTATCCACGATACCACTACGAGGGAAATATTTGGCAACTATGGGTATGTATTTCCCTTCTTTATCCGTACACATTGTGGCTTTCTCTTAACAGTTATTTACAAGAAATACCCGAGGCAAATAATACATTGCCATGATGGACACAATACAGATGGTATACAGATGTAGATAACATACATGGTATAAATATTACGAGCATTTGTTATTGTTTTACGTCACAAATGATCGAGGCTAATGTTTTTACGAAGTTAAGCTTTCCATATAAAGGTAATTTTAGACCTAAGCAACCATGAAAGTTAAATCTCTACGAGAGGAGATTTGTTGTTAGATTGAGATAAACTTTTGGCGATTTGACTCGAGAATTACAGTTAAGCTGACCTGCTAACCTTCACTTCTTTTTTTTTCAGACTTCTGCGCCTTGTTTTTCTCGTGTTACGCGCAACAAAGCAAGGGTGTGTATTCAAAGAAGGCTCCGACATACAACAACCTAGTGGACCAATACTAAGGTAAGTAACACATCATAAGTTCCGACTCTAACTAATAAAACAACAACTTTTAGGCTAAATTTAGCGTTATTCATCAACATAGTCTCCTTCTAGGGGTTGTACCAATTTGCTAACAACATAAAAGCTTTTTCGTAGAACGGTTTATGTTTGTCCTAAAAATACGCCTCAATTTCCGATATCACTTCTTCATTAGAGCTTAATCTCTTTCCCTGTGAATTTTTTTAGGTGTGCAAACAGCCAGTAGATGACGGGGGAAAATCTGGAGAATACGACATGGTGCATTGTCTTGGTGGAAGATAACTATCTCTTCTTAATTTTAGGCTGTTTGGAGCGATTTCACCTCTCAGAAGCACCAGTAATTATATATAATACTTGTTATTTATGTTTTTTTCCTTTCTCAGGGTATTCGATGAACAAAATACTTTGCACATTCGTAAAGACAGAAACCAAAACCTTGCCTGCTGATGTTTGCGTCACCTGATGTTGTTCACTTAGCTGACTGCTGATTTGACTACAAAGTTATGTGGTTGAGTAATGTTTCATCCATTGTCAAGGATTGACGCAAAACACATATATGTTGCGTTAAAAACGTATCAAACGACGTTCTGAATCGTCGACGCGTTATTGCTTTTGGTCGACTCTATTAAACCGCGAGACACACTTTGACAACTGATTTCTCATTAACAAATTGCCATGCAAAATGGTGAATACATTTCTATTTTAATATCTTCTACTCTGAGCGTCTAGCATCATTTATGTCTATACGATCGCGTTTAAAGTCAGTATCCTACTTTTTTCGACAAGGCAGGGTCCGAATAATACTTATTAAGCTATTATTTGTTTTAACAGTATTTTCCAAATCAGAAAGCAATGCTTTACAAAAAACAAAATTCAGAACTTTTAATTGGTTTGAAAATTTAACACAGTAGCTTCGATTAGCTAACGGTAATTTGTAAACTGATAATTCGATTGGACTCAAATGTCGACACCTGTCATTTGAAACTTAGTACATCATAAAACTCAAACAATAATTTATTTTTATTGGTGGCACCAGCTATATGTTAGGCCCGGAACTTATTAGGTGGTGCCTTAACTCTGTTTAAGGAGATAGTACTGCGTTTACCTTAACGCCAAATAGGTTAAATACTATTATGTAATAATATGTTCCACAAACATAGTTGTCGAAGTAAAATAATATATATTCATTGCACGATAAAACTGTCTTTGATTTTTAACTCTGTTAAAATTCACATATCTATTTATGCAATTTAATATCCCCACAACGTTTAATTAAGATAACCAAAGGAAAGAAACTGAACAAAATAGAAGATTCTGCCAAGGGGGGGGGGGGGGGGTAACCATTGGTTAAGGAATGCAACCTTACCTCAGAAGAGAATCCGAAAAAAACATTCAATCGAGGTAGATAAACCCGATAAAAAAAATAATAATAATAATAACAATAACAATAACAACAACAATAACAATAACAATAACAATAACAATAACAATAACAATAACAATAACAATAACAACAACAATAGCAATAACAATAACAATAACAATAACAATAGCAATAGCAATAATAACAATAACCATAACTAACAATAATAATAATAATAACAATAATAATAACAACAACAACAATAACAATGATGATGATGATGATGATGATGATGATGATGATGATGATGATGATGATGATGATGATGATGATGATGATGATGATGAAATGCAAGAGGAATTTTCAAAGAGACTCGCTATCACTGCTACTATTCAGCATAGCCATGATGCCACTCAACTACATACTCAGGAAATGTGATGTCGGATAAAAGTTTACAGTGACAGAACGAATAATAAACCACCTCATGTAAATGGACAACCTGAAACTATTTGCAAAAAGCAAAACAGTATTGGAAAAGCTGATAAATACGACAAGAATTTTGAGCCAGGACATTCAAATGGAATTCGGAATGGAAATATGTACACTGCTAGAGATAAAAAGGGAAAACCGGAGACTAAAGAGAACATAGAACTGCTCAACATAGAGGAGATGAGGGCGCTAGGCGAACAGAAGAGTTATAAATATTTGGGAATTCTGGAAGAAGACGCCATCAATTCTACAGAAATGAAAGAAGATTAGAAAATAATATTTGCGCAGAACAAAACTCTTAGAAACGAAATTATATAACAAAAATGTAGTAAAAGGAATAAACACCTCGACAGTATCACTAATAAGATACTCTGGACCATTCATGGGCTGGACTAAAGAATAACTCATGCACCTTGACCAAAGGACTAGAAGATTAATGACCATGCACAACGCACTACACCCAAACATCGATACGGACAGACTCTACGTGAAAAGAAAAGAAGGGGAAGAGGACTAGTAAGTATAGAAGACTATATAGAAGACACAAAAAGAGCTGGAGAAATACATAACCAAGAACACAGAAAGGCTAATCACCGCAGCAAGAGACACAGTCCATACGATTAACTCGGGAAGCACCGAAACCAGAAACAAAAAAACAAGAAAAGAAAAGTGGGAAGAAAAACAACTACATCGACGCTTCATAAGATTGACAAGAGAAGAAACCTACGGAAATAGCTGCACATGGCTATGAAAAGTACACTTGAACAGAGAAACGGAATCTTTACTGGCGGCTGCACAGAGCAATGCGATTAGGACAAATTACATTAAAGCTTTAATAGATAAAACCCAGGAATACAGTAAATGTAGACTGTGTGGACAAAGAGAAGAAACTATAAATCACATAATGAGTGAATGCAGCAAACTAGCCCCAAAATACAAGAGTAGCCATGACTATATGGGGAAAGAAGTACACTGGGAACTGTGCAAACGATTGTATTTCGAGCACGCGGACGAATGGTACAAACAGAGACAATACTGCAAAACGAACAACGCAAAATCCTCTAAGATATGGCGGTACAAACAGACAAACTCATACAAGCAACGAGACCGAATGTAATAATAATCGACAAAAAGAAAAAAGCCTGAGAAATCGTACATTTTGTCGTTCTAGCAGTACACAGACTGACAATCAAGGACACGGAAAAACGAAGAAAATACACGGAACTTGCCAGAAAACTGACAGGGATATGGAGCTTGAAGAAAGTCAATATAGTACCAATAATGCTAGGAGCACTAGGAACTGTCCCAAAGATTTTTGAGAAAAGCATGGGAGAAATTAGAATCAAATGGATCACTGAGAGCATACACAGAACGGCAATGATTAAAACAGCTGAAATTTTAAGAAAATCCTCGAATGCGGAAACAAACTCGCAGAAGGAACGAACAGTAACCAGTCGCATGGAAGTAACAATAGGAAGAAAGCAAAACCATAGATAAGAACACCACCGCACGAACCAAGGAACAGGAACTGCAAGAAATATGAACTGCTTCCCACAAAAAAAAGAAATCATGGCGCTGGCCTCGTTTGACACCCTACAAAATAGTCGTAAAGGGTCAAGGAGGATGGGAAGGCCGAGGTAGGCGAGCACTACCAGACGTCTACTAGAAGAGTGCAGAGAGTGCTTGGACCTTAATGCCACCCAAATCTAAAGCGAGACCAATGGTCGTTTTAAGCGAGAAATCAATGGTAGGTGGCTGTTGCAATACCGCAAGGTAATTTGCGGTAGTGATCTAAAAGTGGTGGAGAGTACTGGAAAAAATGGGGATGGTTGTTGTCACTCAGCCTCCAGGGAACACGACCGGTTGTTGTCGGTGAGCAATCACTAACGATAATTTGTGTGATAACTCCTCCTCCTCCTACTACTACTACTACTATTAATAATAATAATAATAATAATAATAATAATAATAAGAAGAAGAAGAAGAAGAAGAAGAAGAAGAAGAAGAAGAAGAAGAAGAAGAAGCCTTCACATTTCTATACCAGAGTGCAGGAGAAAGAACACGAAAGAATAAATAAATATCAAGATCTAAAATGGGAATTAGTTAGACTATGGAAATGTAAAGAAGTAAAGGTGATTCCCGTTGTAATTGGAACGCTTGAAACGATAACGAAAAACCACCATAAATGGTTTAAATTGATTGACGAGGCAATTTCTTTTCCAATTCTGCAAAAGGCTTGCTTGTTAGGAACAGCGAAAGTGTTAAGGTACAGCTTGAACGTCTAAGATGAAGGGAATTGACTTGATGTTCAAAAAAAGAAAACTCCAGCTAAAAACATCCAAAAGTTGAGACTACTGTAAAATAATAATAATAATAATAATAATAATAATAATAATAATAATAATAATAATAATAATAATAATAATAATAATAATAATAATAATAATAATATCGGTTTACAGAAATAATCATTGAGATATACATTGACTAAATATGGAAGAATAGCGATAAGAAAATCATAAAAGAAACAAAATCATGTCAGTATTCTTGTTATTATGCGTGCTAATTTAGACAAGCGCGGTTTAGCGCTTGTCTAATTATTTTTGTGTTCGAATTAGCTGCAGACAGTTTCACTCGTTAAGATTTACTGTTTCCATGAAGTATGTGTTCATTTTTACTAAATTTACGTAAAATGACACATTAAACAACATTCAGGTTAAAGTCCAGCACATATTTAAATAATATTAAAACTTTACTAATCGATTCAGTTCCAATGTATTTGTTTGCTGTTCCGAACGCGATACATCTGCCGATAAATATAATAATTGTATATGTTATGTTTCCCTTATTGTTATGCTGTGTATTAACACTTTTCTTTTGTAGCTAGAAACAAACCACAATATAATTTAAAGGAAAATTAATCGGAAAATAAGGAAAACTTTCATAGCACATTTGGTTTTAATTACGTTTGTTTTTTTCAACTACGGAATATCTTATGTAACCTTTACAAAAACATGCAGGAGAAGACAAACAAACAATGTATTTTAAAGTAAAAAAATAAAAAAATAAAGGAAAAATGTATTTCTGTTTATCCCAGCTGGCTCCAACATAGTCGCTTTCAATTCCAATGTAAACAATTTTTTGTTGAGCCGTCTTTTTAGATAATCAAATTCTTCCGAATTTCAACCATCGTTACAAACCATCACGGTGTTGTTTCACCTCCTACCTCACAAGCTTATTAACCCTTATCCTCGAGTGGTCTCTGGGCCTTGATAAGTGGTGACTTCGTAAAATATGATATTGAACATTTCACAGTTTTCTTCTTTCTTTTTAATACGTCGCAATAGAATATTTCCTATGTTACGGACAAAAATTATATATGTATATAAAGTCACATATACTAAGTATTTTAATAGTAAATTATACTATGCACATACTAATATGCTAGTCAACATTATATCAATATTTAAAGACATGTTTCTGATACACAAACCACCATTAATGGGCCGTTTTGAAGATATTAATTTGTTCGTATTTTTTTGTCTCGGATAACTATTTATTACTGCTCTCTGGCTGTATAAATATGTGTTCGCACATGCGCGCGTTGCAAACCCGTAACAGATAAGCGGCCAGATTGTTCAAATTTAATGGTTGGCGAGTTGATGGTTTGTCTATTTTACGGCATATCAACCATTTTCGACTGATTTTAATACAGAAATATAATACCGATAATGTATAGAGTGATACCGACCAAATATTTTAAAAGTACGTTATACGATGCTAATATTATATATGTTGATTTTATTAGACGAAATACAATACATATAAGGAATTATTCAGTGATTATTGTTCGCTGTTATGCCTTATAAACTCATGTTTGATTAATTAATACAGAAATATAATAAATAAAAAACGATTTGCTGGAAAAGATTCATTACAGACACGTTTGGTTTACTAGATGGAGAGAGGTATGTGTAGATGAACGAAATATATCCGACTGGATTTGAACTTGGTTTAACCAATTATCTGGTTCCGTTGATATTTATTGCTCCATCCTTGGGATTGTATGCTAAGTAGAGGAGATGTATATCGATTCAGAAGCGTACATTAGAATTGTAGACAATTTTGTAATTCCATCAATAGAAAATATGTTTGATGATAAAGAAGTTGTTTTTTCAGATTATAGTACATCTATCGTATAGCAAAGCGGATATGAACTAAATAAAACAGCACGGATTTTAATATCATCAAAATATTAAACAAAAATACGATATGTAAGCTTGATTTGTCCAGCGATAGTCAAGGCAGCTCTAATCTACTTGGTGATATTTTTTTTATTAGTTAAATCCATGCTTCGAAGGATTGGTACTGTCATAAAATGCAACGCGAGTGCAACAAAGTACTGATTAAAATTTAGCTATTCCACATCTTCTTCGTGAATTATATATTTCATAATGTGTGGTTCAAAAGTTCTTCATTCCATTATATTTTCTTGAAAACATAGCAATTTACTTTTTTTTCTTTTTAACACAGACCAATAAGAATTCGTTTTAGTCACATCTTGGTGTAGTTTTTATTGGGAGGGATGAACTTTGATGGCAAAAGATTCACTGATGAAGCCTTTTAAAAACATCTTAAGTTTTGTTATCAAGAAAATGTATGGTTTAAAATAGACAGAAACAATTGTTTGAATTAAAATGTTCTTCGATACAAATTCGGAACATTCACTAAATTATTATTATATTATATTTTGAGCTCTCGTATTGTATATAATATTGAGCTATAACTACAAATTCCGTGTAAACTTAATGGAATTTATATAACATATATATTTGTATTATTATTATTATTATTATTATTATTATTATTATTATTATTTATTATTATCATTATTATTATTATTATTATTATTTATTAGTAGTAGTATTAATAATAATTATCATTATTATTATTTATTATTATTATTATTATTATTATTATTATTATTATTATTATTATTATTATTATTATTATTATTATTATTATTATTATTATTATTAAAGCTTACAAGCACTAAATTCACGGGTTTTGTAATGTTTTTCACTTTCTGACTTGAAACCTGCCAATCCACCGTCAGATTAAGGGATGTTCATATTATTGGAATTACTATTTTTGTAGTTTATATGTTTTAAATCTCATTACAATTACAAGAATGTGATTATTCCTACCACATGCTAAGCTAGTGTGTCGCGTTCATAATTTGTTATCGTTTCATTACCTAAATTACATGAATAAAAAGAATGGAATATATTCAAGAGTACTTATTGTTATACATGTGGGACTATAAAGGGGTATTGGGGAAAGGTACGCTTCACCTGCTTCCACACCCAGCCCACGTGATGGAAGTAAGTACATTTGCGTCGTCACGTTTGTTAATGAAAATAAGCGCGGCACTTTTATTTTACATAAAGTAACTTTGTATAATTTATTTGTTTTGTTTATATATATATATATATATATATATATATATATATATATATATATACTTCTTTACGGAAAGGTGGAAATTGCGGCAAAGACGATCAAAGTGTTCGATAGTGTATACCATCAGGTATTAACTACTCCTTTCATAGAGGGAACTGGATCAGTGATTGTCACCTGGGGCGCCATATTCGTATTTTCGTTCCCATTAAAAATGCGTTTTGGGGTTGACTGGGTTTTTGCAATACTAAAACTTAATCTTCGTCGTGTGACTCGTAAATAGAGACACTTAAAATGAGTTCATCATTCCAATGTATTCCAAGCAACGATTAATGTAACGAAAATGCCGGCGGCGAACTAGAAAAACGAATACTTTTACTACAACTACGACAACTACTACTACTACTGTTACATTATGAAAGGCCCTATGTCGAAAAAGAGAGTACCTCAACTAGTATGGATTGTTAAAAAAAGGTCGGAATTAGTTTAGATTAAGCTGACATGAACTTTGGAAATTGAATCTATTATTACAAAATAATAAAAGAGACAGGTTGAACACAAGGTCAAAATGGCAGGGCATTGGTGTCAATAAAATTTAGAGATAAAGGCAGACAAACTAGGTAAACGATGACGCCAAGTTTTGTAATTGTGAGAAGGCCAGGGTTTTAAAACAGGTTTTTCATGGATTTTAAGCGAGGCAGTTCGTTAATTATGCTGTAAGACTTTGAAACAGTAAAAATACCCGAAAGGCAATAAGTGCCCACTCCTAAGATGTATGTTCGTCGAGTCCTTCGATTATCTTATTATAAGAAGTATGTACCTAACATTTTGAACTATAGAATAGACAAGTAGTTAAGATTAATGGTCTCTCCTTGACGTGAATCTATCTCTTCAGTATAATAGAAAAAAAACCTGACTCACAGGTGAATGTCTTACGACTTCTTTTCTGGGTGAAGCCACACCGATGAGATCACGATCGCGGCCACGACAACACGCAGCGACGGAAAGAAAGAACAAATCAACGCAGCGATGAAAGAGAAAAAGCAGGATAATTGAGCAGCCAGTCAACCCAGCAACGGTGAAACAGAGAAGAGAAAAAGACAGAAGTAAAAAGGTAAAAATCACACTTTAACATCGAAACAGAAATGTGTCGCTTTAAAAAAAGTTAGAGTTCTAAAGTACTGCGTACACACACACACACACATTACGCGTAAAAGATTTTATAAGAGCACTTGTATAGATATGTAAAAGGATTGGACAATGATTAAACATACACGCATGTAAACGGAACTAATGAGTGTACACCCTGATACACATTATAACGAACATACTCTGACACCTGTAAAAGAAGTAAGATACGCGAAGAAGCGTATGAGTAAAAGTGAAAAGAAAAACGATTTAAGAACTTTGTAGTAATATTTTAAAGAGCATATCGTTACACTACTATTACTACTACAACTACTAACATTACTACTACTATTATTATCAATTATAATAATAATAATAATAATAATAATAATAATAATAATAATAATAATAATAATAATAATAATAATAACAATAATTGTAATAATAATAACGATACTTATGTGATAATTCGTAATAGCTATTATGATGGTGACGATAACTAGCTTTGTTACGAAAGTGACATATTAAAACATAGGTTTAAGATTGGGATGGAGTTCTTGGTTGGTTTTGGAATTCAAGGCATAGTCTGTTCTATCAGGTTTTAATGTATAGAAATCGATAATTGTAGTTGTAAAATAAACATTGAGTTTATTTGATTTGGTAGGAATGTATAAAACAAAACATATTTTGATAAATGCAGTCAGCTGATAGGAAACGATGACAGAGCGAGAATTAACGCCGGTTACCGAAACGAATTCACTGGCTGAAGAAAACAAACAAGTGCTGATTTTTTAGTTTCATATTATGTGTCAGCATCAGCAAAGATGGTTGTTTTGTGACACATATTCATAAGAAGCAACGTTACGCATTGCCATTTACGGAACATTAGAGACTTTCGTATGTGGTGACCGTAGGGAAGATAGGAAGGGGCACAGCGTTACCCTAAAACTTATGTATTTCATTACTTTTGTCTTCCACGTTCTCTCTCTCTCTCTCTGTTATTCCGAATCGTTTCCTGTTCCGTCAGTATTGTTATTCTCAACTGTTACCCTAAACATTTATTAATATCTGGCGTAACAATTACTTATTTGCATATTCCTTTTTTACTTCAGTTCACCTCCAAACAAGACACACTACCACTGACACGTAAGGGGCTAGTGTGAATTAGGGGTCAAACTAATAGGGGCATCCTAAGTGGGGAGTTGTGTTGCGAGATGTTTGCTCATATTACATTTAAATTTCTGCACGTTGGTACAGTTAGGGAAACAGTGAGCAGGAGATAATTCCAAAGTCAAGTGGTTCAATAAGAAAATATATTAGAGTAAACAGCTTTCTGGTATCTGAAGATGTCTACGGTGAAGGGTTGTGATTTTGCTGCTTGTCAGTTGGTCGTACGTACTTACATTGAGGGGCACAAGTGTACCAAGTTCGTCGGAGCACATTCCGTTAATATACTTCTAAAACAAGTACAGGGATACAACATTGCGGCAATGGGACAGAGGTTAGAGCTTGTTAGACAGTGTAAGACCTATTAGGTTACAGACTTTTATTTGGACCCTGTCCAATCAAGTAAGACGCGTGGTTGGTGCACAAGCCAGATGTGGTAACAATAATCCATGCATGGACGAATGGGGGCTTTGTAGAGATATCGGATACTGGCAGGTGTGAGAAGTTTCCTAATCCCAGTAAAGAGCAGCCCACTTTCGTTGCAGCATAATTAGCAGTATATTCTTGTTAACTGTGAATAGTATATTCGTGTTAACTGTGAATAGTATATTCTTGTTAACTGTGAATAGTATAGTCTTTAAGAGTGTGCATAATTTATTATATGATGATTGCAAACTGGTTTTCGAGCTTTGTAATTGCTTAGCAATTTTCCAATGTTTTATGAAAACAGAGAAACATCTTTTAATTGTCAAAGTTTGTGCGTGAAGCTTTCTAAAGTAAGCAAATGCTTTGCCCAGAAACACTCCTACTTTCTGAACGACTGCAACCATGAACCTAAACGAAAGTAAACTCTACATAATTGGAAGAAACAATCACCGTTTGAAATATAGCAGAGTGTTCCTTCTACTTAAACGTAGAGTACAGGGGATATCTCTTCTGGTTGTTTTTCTGTGCCTTCAGACACCTTCATGAATATTTATATGCACCGACATATACATAAACCTATACATATACATATATACATGTGCTTAGTGGTCGTTGGCCCAATGGAGGTGAATTCCCTCTTTGAAGTTCTTGTATTTATCCAGTTCGGCGACAAGCTACCATTCCTTACCAGGCAAGCCTAAAACAACATTAGTAAAAAAACCGGTAGAGGACTCGGTGTAGTTACGGATGAACCGACTGTGTAGCACCATATGACCTGATCATATTTTTATATACGTATATAAAAAGAATTTATTAAAATTTTAAAAAGTCTCATTAATTAAAATAAGAGATACCTGAACAGACTTAATAAATATTTAAATACGTCTGGAGAAAGTTATACAACGGTTCTATTTCTCTTTTTGTTGATCAAAATTCAGGTTGATTTACTTGCAATATCCTAAATATTTTTTCACAATGTTGAAAATAATTTTTCTTACTTTTTTCAGATGTGTTTTTCTTATGAATCGTTATTTAATCACATTTACATCTGTCACGCAATCCATTTTTTAATGGTCTTAGCTGTCGTCTGAGATCAAATTATAATCATCTCACCATCGACACATCTTGTCGAGTATCTTTTTTCTTTTCTTTTTTCTTATACTTTTTAAGTTTTTATCTACGCAATTTGAACTTTCATGATCACTTGAAATGAAAGATTTAAAACGAGATAAATATATATGTTTAAAGACTTATCAAGTTATTTCTATCGTATAATTAACGATAAGCGAATGAAACTTTGGCAGTTTTTATGGGGGGGATTTTGCGTTTAATTCGCAGATAGACGGTGAAATGGATTAATCATAACGTAATGAGAAAGGTTAAACGGGCAGAAGATAGTAAAAAGGGCTAGGGTTGGGCAGAAGATAGTTAAAGGGGAGATGTCTAAAGACAAAAGCAATATATAATAATCTCTTCCGAAAACTCACCCAGTCTAATAATACTAAACTAGCATTGATAAAATAAATAAAACATAGCTTATTGCACTCTCTTTTATGTTTACTCTCTATGTTATAATTTACATGAATATTGGTAGAGATGTACAGACTGTCTGAAATACTCACAGACATACACATGTTGGATAATAGCCCTGTGAGGCCGGACGCATTTTGAAGTGGACGTATGTGGGGAGATCGTTTGGTTCGGCTTGCGCAATTTAGTGCGGGTGGACCCGTAAAGTCGAGTGTAAAATAAACTGGTTCTCACAGTTGGAGCTCACAAACGTTGACAGGGCAACCGCGTTGGCGGGACCTCAGGTCGGGGGTCAGGGTGCACTTGCGCATTGGGGTTCTGTGACGTCACGGGCTTTTGTGTGGGAAACGGAGTTTTGCTAGTCTGGTTCGTGGAAGCAAGGCGGACAGACGATTTCTCTATGTAGTCTTCAAATGATCAGGGGAATTAAATTCCCTAAGAGAATACAGGCATGAATTTCCTTCTTCCCCCCTCCTCGAATGGCTAAGGACTTAAGCTAGGAATTAACTACGATAGAGTAGTAATTTGGTCTCTCTCTCAACGTTGGTGAAGCATCTCCGAGATCGACGGTGGACTGATGCCTGAAATAAACAAATCAAAATTTAAAAGATTGTTTGCCTGCCTTGAATTTTGGTATGAAGGTTTTTGTTGCGGAGGCGACGGACGACATCGATACGATATCGAGACACACCCCTCCACGCGACGAGGAAGAGGAGGTACGAGAAATTAAAGACTATGCAACACACATAGACGTCCATATATATATATATATATATATATATATATATATATATATATATATATATATAGTCTTGGAAGTTTCTCAACTATTAAAACTATATTTTAAAAAATAAATTTAAAAATTTTAAAAACCGTAAGTCCCAAGTCGTTCAGTGGAAAATCACTCATGTGAGTCAATTTAACTTTTTCAGTTATTATATTAGTTTGCTTCTAACATTATTTAAGGGATCATCAGTTGTTTACCATGAAAATCTGTTTCGGGAATTTATATATATATATATATATATATATATATATATATATAAATGTATATAGTAATTTTCTGATTTGATTTGTCAAGTTTGTTATCATCTCAATAACTGCTTCACTCGCAGCTTTCAACATTTCTACAACAACGCCTGAGAGTCCTACAGTATTTACTTTCTTCATCTTACTCACAGCTTCCAGTTTCATTCATTTGTTAATTCCAATAAATAGACCGGATACTGATTCTGTAACATTTTGATTTTCACGGTTCGATGAAAGTTTGAAAACTCAGTATCCAACAATGTCTCATAGTCGAATTTCCAAACATTCCTTTCGTCCTGTTCATTTGTTACTAACACTTCACTGTCATTTCAGAATGCACTTCTCCCTAACAATATCAATATTTGTTTTTTATTTGGCATCTGTTTACACATCCTGAATACTTCATTGTTTTGGTTATTCCTTCCGGAGTATATCTAGAAATATGACTTTCTCAGCCTCCTTCTTGGTGTTGTATATTGTTCTTCTAGCTCCCCCCTTTGCCCCAGATACATATCTTTAGTCACTAAACCATTTATCTACTGATCCCTTCTTTTTCGCTTTTCTTTAATACATTTCTCAACTTTCTATATTGAATCACGATGTCACTATGACACAATCCATCAAAAAACAGTTGATATCCAATACTTCCAACGACACTATCTTGATCAATAGATTACATATATATGTATACATGTACGCATGCATGCTTTTATTATATTTTCTGTGCGTCGACATGTTTGTTTTACCTATGGTACGTTCTACTTGACAAGTCTTTTTAACATAGCCTCAAGACCTAAGCACGTTCGAATGCAATATCTCATTACTAGGGAAAATCATACATTCCCGATCCACCTCGCTGATCATATAGACCAGCAAGCCTTACTTCTCGACCTGTTCTGTGCCTCACTGCCCTAGGCTTTTTGTGACGAATGCATCTCGAGAACGCTGATCAACTTGTGGTAATGATTGATATCACTCTAAAATCCCGTCCAAAAGCTGATGAGCCGTTGCTTACAACGCCGTGATACTACAAGCGGGCGTATTGGGATCTATCATAGATCACATTAGAAACGTCTCATGAAGTGAAACTTTTTTCTCTCCCAGTTGATCAGTGCGCAAATGAGTAAACCAGATCGGTCAAAGCAGGTATTGAAGCACATGTAACCATGCGTAATTACTACATAAAGTCACACTCTCCACAATGGTTCACCTAGAACTGTGCAGCTGCTATTGCTCAGAAGCAGCAAGCACTTCGACAATTAAACAGCCATAAGTCAGCTACAAACAGACAAAGACTAACAGTGTCAAGAAATCATTGTAAGAATGTAATAGATGAAGCAAAGAGACGGTATACAGAGATGACCAGAACACGCATTCAATAATAGAAACTAAGTACTCGTTATTTCTGGAAGATTTTCAATAGTGAACAATAGTCAATAAACAATTCTCCTGATATCCAACAACAATGGTGTCGTGTTCACGGTCACTGATAAGGCTGAACTACTTGCCTAGCGTTTCACCTTAAACTCTACTTTAGACTCCGCTCGCTGCTCTCTCCAACATTTCCCATTGCAGACTGAAGCTACACGTGATGACCTGACCATCACTCATATCTCATGTCCGAGACATCATAAAAATAGCCTTGGCACCTCCAAAGCATGTTGGCCTCATATTATACTAATAATAGTAATAAAGGGACCATCTGATGAACTGGTCCCTGTCCTCTTCAAACTCTACAACAAATGCCTTGCCGAATCTTACTTCCCTGATAACTTGAAAATTGCCTGTGTAGTATCAGTCTTCAAGAAATCATTCTGGAGATAGAACTGGTCATCGCTTAAACGTTTGCATCCTTAATCAATCTAGCGATAGTCTGTCACTGTGTTAATGCTAGATTTTTTTCTTGCTATCAGTGAAGATTTAGGCAAGCATAGTCGTCTTCGGATATCCTAACGGTCATCTCTGAACGATATACCATACACTGGACAAGGCAGGTAAAGCTAAGGCGATGGCGCTTGATATATCCAAAACCTTTGACAAGGTTTGGCATAAAGGTCTTCCCATGAAAATGAATTCATATGATATTACTGAACGAATATTTAGCATAATCAGGTCTTTCCTAGCCAAAAGATACAGGTTGTCCTTGGTGGCCGTTCATCCAAACAACATTACATAAATACAGGTGTCTCCAGGGATCGATCCTTTGACCTTTATTGTTCTGTTTTTTATTAACGACCTCCCTAATCACATTGTGTCTGAGATGGGTATATTTGCATACGATACCACGCACTATTCAAACTATGTGGGTAAAACGGCCACACATATTCGAGGCAATGGCTGAAACCTTAAAAATTGGCCTCTAGTCTGTAGTGGAATGTGGTCATAAATGGATGGTGACATTTAATACTGCTAACACAAAGCGTATTTCCTTCAACGACTACAGGAATCCTTCCACTGATTATCATGGCAAATGACATCCTACCTGAGAGTCGAATGTTCAAAATTCTCGGCCTAACATCTACAGGTAACACCAATTGAAACAAGTACATAGAAGACATTGCCAAGGCTTCTACAAGCAGAGCGGGATCCCTTTACCGAGCTAGAAAACATCTCACACCTGACATCATCCTATATATCTACAACGACAACATCCACCAATGCATGGAGAAGTGTTGTCACATCTGAGGTGGTGCATCACCCAACAGTTCATCCCCCTTAGACAAGGAATGTGCTCCGAAGTACTTGCTACTTAGGTGCCTCCTCAAAATAAATACACTCGACTAACCCGGCAATCAGCTAAATCCAAGCCATTTACCGCGGAGGTCCCCAGGTTCCGGAGAGCTTTCTACTTTAATAGCTTCTTTCTTTGAGCTACCGGTCTTTAGAACTCCCTTCCTGTTTCCTGTTTCTATGACTGTACCGACATGCAGAAATGTAAAACTAATGTGAACAAGCATCTGGCTGTACATGTCACAATTTAAAATGACCACAAAAACTTTCACCCTAATTATAAGTAGCTTCTTACGTCTGCAGTGGCTACTTGCTCTGTTTTAGGTGAACTAAGTTAAAAAAAAGATACTATTTATGAATTGGACAGTTCAATACAACTTATTAACGGTTTGAAATAATAGCTGTAATGTTACGTTTATAAACGGTATCTTAAGTTAATATTCAAAGCGGTTTATTTTAGAAATAACTTGAATTTGCATGCACCTGTTGAAGCAAACAGATTATTTCCATCCAATATTTCATTTCGAGTTCTACGTATGAATTTTAAGTATCTTTCATTAGGTTTACTTGCGTTTTATTTAGAATTTACTAAAGTTAGTTGTCTAAAGGAATGCAATTTTGAATTATATCTTTGTATAGTGTGTTCACATCATATGAGTCATTACTAAAGTAAAGAGATGATTGTGTTTGAAAAGCTCTAAGATGATGGCATGATTTCATGACTCATCTCAAAGCATCTTTGAAAAGTCACACGATGTGAAACAATTGCGAACATTAAAAAACCCTTAACCGGAAGTTCTAGAAAAGGGTTTAAGAACTTGAAATCTTGAGACAAACGTCGACTGAAGTATGTTTGTGGCTGTTCATTATTAAATAGTCGTCATGTATGTTTTATCAAGTTGAAGTAAAAGAGTTATCACATGAAGGGGTAATGCTTAATAAAATGTACAGGATCCTTCGCAATGTGGCTTCAGTGAGGAAATCAAATCACAACCTACTGTAAGTGATACTAAAATTAACAAGTGTCTCTAAATTGTATGTGATCTCAAAATCTGATCCAGATGAGTTTGGTAAAGGATAGATTCTGATTAGTGATGGAGTATCTGCAATTAGAAGTCAAGGAGCGAAAGGCCTTATGATATTGGCTATAATTGTTGTTAACGCCATTAGACCATTTGACGTGGATGGAGTGACACTCAATAGCGTAAACAATTGTGACTTTTAGAAAATATATTCTTTGAATGATAACAATTTGAGTATTGTACTTGTATGGCTCAACAACGTGCTTCTAGGCTTACAAGCAAGTTTCCCGAGTCCAAACAATTTGCAGGAGATGAAATTATGGTGTAGCTATCATAAGAAGATAACATCTAAGCAGAACACTGGGGGGGGGCTATGACAACAACTATTTCAACAATATCATCTGAATAAATTAGGAAATGAACACAGTCAATAAACGACGAATTAATATGAAGTTATTATTAAATAGTATATTCAGTTTTTGGAAGATTATTTAAATTTTAGTTTAAAGATCAGCATCATATGTAATTTTTTTATAATAACTTAAGATTAGCTATCTCAGTAAAACTTAAATAACTGAGGAAAAACAATCAGAGATACTTGAAATTCATACCAACATCTCAAAATAGAATATGCTGTAACATTCTAAAATATAATTTCCAAAGTGTACGCAAATTAAAATTATTTATGTAAAGAACATCTTTACCTAATAACTAAGACACGGAACTAATCTTATGAGAAATATTTACCACCGAGAAGGATTGCAGTGACAGTCTTTAATTTTGAAATTTTAAAACGTTTTCTTAAAAAATATATTTTGTTACTTTTCGATAAATATTTTTCTCATCCAACATATATGTGTGTCTGTGAAGTATGTATTTCTAGTCTTTTCACGGTTTTTTTCTAAAAGATGATGGTGAAAATATTGTATTTCTCACCGCTCAAATCGGCTTTCAAAATATTTTTTAAATAAATGAAGGAACGAAGAAAGGCAGAAAAAACTAGTGTGAGGATTTATTTCCCGATTATGTTGCACATACGACGTGATATTCAAGATTTCTGTCCATTGCATTCTGGGAAGTCATTTACGTAATCCTAGCCCAGTTTCGACTTCCAACTCCGTGGGCAAGGCTGCTTTAGGATTACCGTTTTAATAGCCTACGTTTGTAGATGTTTCCTTAAAAAAAATGAACCACAAATTAAAACTTGATTCTATTTGTTTTGCTTTCATGTGAAATACTGAGAAATATAGTTACCAACCATCCAAAAGTTGTGACCTTGTGACATACAAATACAAGCTAAACTACATGTCTTTGGTAAGAAGTCAATAGAATTGTTATATGTTGAAATGACCTTGTGCCACATTAGATCTGGGCGAACATTATGTGTTTTAGAGGAGATCAACACCATTATGAGTAATACGATGACGTCCAGATTTTATTGTTTGTTTGGTTAACCGCAAGTGTCGAATTCAAGGGAAATAATCTAATGCGCTTTCTCATCGGAGCAAGAGTTTCTCCCGTTGGGATGTAGTTTGTTTGTTACTGGCATAACTTTTGAATTCAAACAAAACCAAAATTTTGTTTGTTCGGGATCTTCCGGCCGTTTACGTAAACAGCCACAAGATTCCGAAGCGCTTACTTAACTCCAAAAGAAAATCTGCCAACTGAACCTAAAACCCGGATTTTTAAAAAGTCTAACCCTAACTATAAACTAACCGTAACCTTAAACTAACCCTAATCCTAACCCTAACCCTAACCCTAACCCTAACCTAGTTGTTGTTTATTTTCGTTTAAAAATATGTGCCACTACCAAAAGAAAAAACAACAAAATAAAATGTCTGCAAATCGTTACCACCTGTAAACAAATTATTGTTGGATTTTTTTTCTAAAGAACAACAGCATTTACCAAAAGAAAAAAATTCACTTTTAACTTTCCTGTGATCAAATAAAAATGTTCATTGATTTTCTGCGTCAAAAAAATAAATAAATTATCATAAAAATAAACATGCGGTGAGTGAGTGTTCGGTCATTATTTTTGTCATGTTGCAAAACCGCCTCGTTTGGATTTGGACGCCGGTTATTTTATGATTCGGCTTTATCCGGCTGCTTACGTAAACGTCCGTAAGATGCCGAACAAAACGTCGTTTGTTTGGTTCAAAAGCTATCCTGTTTTTTTTGTTATCAAAAAAATAATTTTGTTCCCAGTTAAATTCATTTACAAATTAACATACGGGTCTCGAACCTGCGCCAGTTTTGTCACACTGAATTTCTCTTTTCTCCATAAATGTTCCTATCTAACAAACTTTCTTCTCTGTCATGCACCCAAAATGTATCCTGTTAAATAAGCTTTTGTTTACGTCACCCACGTCAACTTTTACGTAATGCCTGTGGTCCGATTCCCGACCACATTTTTCTTGGAAAATACTATTCTTTTATTCAAAATCATCGACGAGAATCTTTTTGGTTTTTCATTTCTTTCGAGAATAATTATCTGTTCTTTTTATTTGTTTTTATCTCGAATCCGTCTTCAGACGACCCAGATTCAAAACCCGCTTCCTGCCTAATAACATTACATATGAAGTGATACATCTCACCATCGTAGGTGGTTAAAAGTAGATGCGCATAATTAGTTTCTGATCAGTTTAGTTGAGATTAAGATGTCTTGACTTCATTCCATCATCACCAACAAAAGGGGAATATGAGACTTTCTTTAATATGTATAGGGTGCACAGACTTATAATAATCGATATTGGTTTTGTCTTTGAACAATGTTGATAGATCGTATCAAATTAGATTACAGATACGACTCACATATGAATAGCTGTAACATAAGCGTGATAAAAGTTGTATCTCCCCCTCCCTCTCTCTGTCTAACTGTCTGCATTTCTCTCTCTCTCTCTTTTTACACACATATATATATATATATATATATATATATATATATATATATATATACACAGGGTTATTCATAAGTCACTTAGCTATTTATTTTTGAAATTCTAAAGCTAAAAAATACGTTAATACAAAACAGAAAGTTTATTCAACAAATTCATTGATGGGAGTTTAAAATTTCAGCAAATTTTCAAAATTTACACCTTCGTTCTGCATGCATAGCTCCATTTTTTTGCAAGGAATTTACGACTCTTTGTAGCATATTTGATTGATTATGAAATAAATATATATACGAACAAATTTAAAATAACAAATAGCAGTAATTAGAGAGTAAGATAACAATTATCAAAAGTTCATAGTATGTTTGTGCTTCATATGGTAATCATTTTAAATAGCTAAGTGAAGTGACTTAGGAATCACGCTGTATATATACTTATTTAGTGTATATACACATATAATATTATAAGGTTATATGATATACGGCATAGATATATCTTCAACCTATATATATATATATATATATATATATATAGAGAGAGAGAGAGAGAGAGAGAGAGGGAGAGAGAGAGAGAGAGAGAGCGAGCGAGAGAGAGAGAGGGGGAGGCAGAGCATGTAACTTTGTAAATTGAAGTATGATGACAACGTCTAGAGCGCATGGTTTCTGACAGTTTTTCGGCTCGTGGATCCCTCAAGATTATAATTATTTCATATATTTTTGGATTGAGCATTATGAGAAGCGGTATTCGGTTTGAACCGGTTCATTATTTTTGTTCGCGTATCTTATTATTTCGGATTTTTTGCAACTATATTGTTCTAGTTTTTCTTATTATAAATGGATGGATGCGTGAGTGCGTGTTTGCATCTAGGCATGTCTCCTTTCTAACTGACTGCCTGTCGTACAGTTTGTTCTTTCTATTACTCCCGACATGTTTACTGTCATTTGAATAAGCAGACGCCAGTCATCATTTATATAGTAACTAGCTTTATCTATCTGGCGTTGACTGGGTTTTTTTAACTTTTATTTTTCTGTAATTATTTTTGAAACTCTTAAATTTCTAAATAACTGTAGTATCCTCCTTGCGTTGGTCGAGTTTATGTTCGTTTATTTTTAAAAACTACTCTTTCTAAAATACCAGATCATTTACCAATTTATATAGGAAAATGAATTGATCGTCGTAAAATAGATTTATGTAACTTTTTAAGGAAATATGGTTATTGCAAAGACAATTGATTCCTATTGGATTTAGTCTTGTAAAGACCAAGGATAGAGGTAATATGAAAACAGTCAGCAGGGAGAGAGTTCCACAAGCTTGCAGTTCTTGGCAAGAACCTACTGAAACAGAAAGCTGTATTACGATGATGTATCAGAACACCGAATTGATGGAGACCTCTTGACGAACGAGTGCAACGATGCGAAATACATAAAGCAGGGGATATATCAGACAATTCTGAAAAACACAGAAAATTTATAGAAAAGACTGAGACTAGCAACATCACGTCTGTAAGAGAGAGGGTGCAGGGCTTTAGAAAAGGTCGGGCCAATCAAATTACAGATACGGTTCTGTACTTTATCAAGACCATCAAATAGGACAGAGATTCACTACGCCAAATATGACAACGTAACTCCATACATGTTCTGATAGTAGATTTGTAGAGATAAAAGAATCGCCTCATGTGTGAGAAAGTGTTTGGACCGATAGAGAGAATCAATATTATGAGAAGCAGAAAGAGCAATGGATCTAATGTATGAACTCCAACAAAGGCCTGATGAAAATAAAGACCAAGAAGTTTGAGTCGATTTCTCCTCAAGAGCAGAGCCTTCTGTGAGAATCTCAGAAAGAAAACGAACACGCCTACAATTAGAAAGACACAGTCTTAACAGGATTAAACGAAACAAGACATTTCGTACCCGAATCCACAAACGAAACCAGATCAATTTCTAGATCAGCTGCATATTTGATTTGTAATACCATTAATATCGGTATATTACATGTAATACGATAACTATAAGCATATAATTTGCAATAGTATCAATATAAGAATATCACATGTACTAATACTGATATGAATATATAACTTGTAATAACGTGAATATTAGTATATCACTTGTAATAACATCAATATGTTCATATCACTTGTAATAACATCAATATGTTTATATCACTTGAAATAACATCAATATGTTTATATCACTTGTAATAACATCAATATGTTTGTATCACTTGTAATAACATCAATATGTTTGTCTCACTTGTAATAACATCAATATGTCTGTATCACTTGTGATAACATCAATATGTTTGTATCACTTGTGATAACATCAATATGTTTGTATCACTTGTAATAACATCAATATGTTTGTATCACTTGTAATAACATCAATATGTTTGTATCACTTGTAATAACATCAATATGTTTGTCTCACTTGTAATAACATCAATATGTCTGTATCACTTGTAATAACATCAATATGTTTGTATCACTTGTAATAACATCAATATGTTTGTATCACTTGTAATAACATCAATATGTGTGTATCATTTGTAATAACATCAATATCAGTCTTTATCTCCCTAAATTCATCACATAACTTGTTACCTAACCCCATTTCACCAGGTTAAATTATTTTAATATGATTTTATTAAGTTCGTTTATTAATTTACGCTATTGCATTTTTTTAAATACAATTGATTAATAGTAAAAAAAAAAATGATAACGTATAAATCACGTAGTCTCAAAGACACACACACTAAAGTGAGAAGCGGTTAGACTATTTTATTAGTATAGAGATAAGTCTAACTAAGCCTTCTGTAAAAAAATAATAAACGTTAGTTCCTACCTCTTTCCTATGTGGTTTTCACCTTCAACCACCGACACTCTCTCTTTCTCTCCTACTCTAGTTCTCTTTCTCTCCTTCTCTCTTTCCCATTCTCTTTTTCCCTTTTGCTGTATCCGATTCTTTCCAGAATATTTCTCCTTAAATTGTGTCTGAGTTAAGAAGAGGTTTTAGCTTCATTTTTTCAATATTAGCTCTATATGGTGCAGTCTGACTTTCTGAAAACACGAGCCTCCCCGCTGCTTGCTTTTAGGGGTAACAGACTGAACACATTTTCCGTATTCAACCATGTTCTATCTGTACTGTTACTCGATTGGTGATCGCTACCCCTTACCATTCTCAACAGAATCAATCAACCTTCTTTAGATATCGATTATAATACAACGCTTGTAATTGCCTCTTTTTCGTCCCTTTTGTGTGCTGCACTCCTTGATCATTCGATATTAAACGGCTCATCATCACGGTTTATTTTCATCGTCGATCACGTATAATTTCGAACGGCCTAGTTTGTTCGTAAATGATCCTGATTAGCATTGGAATAGTGGAATCATAAGTGCTTGATAATCAATACTGACAGCGAGGAAGAATCGTTTAGTATCAAATGGTTGAGAGACATTCTAAAATGAGTTTTAGAATGAATTACAAAAAACTGATATTATTACAAGTTATGGTTATAATACTACACGTAATATACTGATATTGATGTTATTTTATATACCTCTTTTTTAGACACAGTGGCAGGTGTACGTTTGATGAAAGTACTTCCGTGGAACGAACTGGATTCGAACTTGGTACAACCAGGTTCTCAGTCTGTGTCGCTACCAACTGAGCCACCGTCAGCCATTTTAGTCACCATCACTACATATATCGATGTTATAACAGTGTGAGAGAGCGATAGAAATATTATATGATAAACATATTCCAAATAATGAGTACGAAAGCACTAGTTCACAAAAAAGATATTTTATGTATATTTAAATGTAGAAGTTTACAGGAATACATAGAATGTTTATTCCTATTTTGAGAGTCCTGTAGAAAAAGAAAGATGTCATTAACTGGGATAATAAGGAAGTCGATAATTAAAGGGTTGGGAATTATCCACATGTCAGAAAAGTCGTAATCAAAACTTCCCAACTCCATTACACAAATTATATTTCATTGAAAGTTATTAATAAGAGTTAATGTTCATTCGTTTTGTTTTAGAATGTTCCGTGTAAAATGTTACGAGTATTAAAATAAATAAGTTTATACATTTTGATTTAACAAGCAGACGACTACGTAAAAGAGTAAAAGCAATGTGTGTGTCGCGTTTATGTCAGGATGCGTATACGTGTTTCCGTGAGTGAGTTGAGAAATTAATTTAGCTTTCCTAAGCCTGACAGAGGACAGAGCGAAACTGGCAATTATGCATATTAACTCTGTCGTTTATTTTGGCTCAACTTTTTTATTGGATGAAAATTTGGCCTTATATGCATCAAATGTGGATCTAAAAGGCAAGTTCGACAAATTCAGATAGATGTTTCTGATTGGCTCAAAATGTTTTTATTTGTTTTTATTAATTCAGGAAGATGTAAGTTTGGGGCCATATCCGCACAAACAATTTTGAGTACTTTCAATTTCGGTATCAAAGAGCTACAGTTCTATGCCCTCCGTTGTCTCCAGTGTTTCCGTTTTCATTTCTAGCAATGCACACTTTCCCATTCTGAATTGCATTTAAATTTTCTGGCTGAAGGTTATTGTCGTGTTTACTAACGTTTTCAGTTCCTTTTTGCTTTTTTGTGAATAGCTTCAGATCATTCATATACATGAGCTGGTTTATTCCTTGTTTTGTGTCTTTGAATCTGTACCAGTCATCGCATTTCCTGAGTATGTAGAGTGGAATCATGGCTAAAATAAACCATTTGATAATAAACAGTAATGGGGATAGAGAGTCCTTTTGAAATATGGCATTCCATTCTTTATTCTTATCTCAGATGTGTTCATTAAGCTGTCAGTTCTAGTCGCCATGTTCGCATAGCTTTCTTAATAAGAGGAATAATCCTGTCGCGTTTCTTGTACATTCTTACGCATTCAATTAGCCATGCTTAAGGGATTATGTCGTAGACGTTCTTGTAGTCACTCCATGTCATGGCTATATTCTGTTTTATACTTTTACAACTTTCGGAATCTTTCGATATATTTATAACCGGTCATTCGTCCCTCTTTTCTTTTTTCAGCATCCTTTTTTTGTTCTTCGGGAAGTAGTACACGGTTGTTAAAGGAAGTTGTAGATCTGTTCTCTCAATTGTGCAGTTAGGATTTTCAACATGGTTAATAAACAGGTTATTCGTCTGTAGTTGCTTCGGATCGTTCACTTTCGGCGTCTTTTTGTATTAGCGTGGTTCTTCCTTCCTGTGTACGTCTGTTTAGTGAATACATCTCAGTTTTTCAGATATAAGGTCGTGATTTTTTAAAACCAGTATTCATGTACTCCATCGTGGCGTGGAACTTTCCAGTTTTTCATTTTTCTTATTGTTGTCTTGAGCGTTACTTCTAATTATTATTATTAGTAGTAGTAGTAGTAGTCTAGTAGTAGTAGTAGTAGTAGTAGTAGCAGTAGCAGTAGTAGTAGTAATATCATTATCATATTATACTAAATCACAAAAATTAGTATTTTTCGATAAATAAAACATGGCGTAATGAAGCCGAATTTGTCCAAAGTTAATTGTTTAGATATTTTTCTATGCATATGCTATCAGTTTTATTATATTTGAATATGATATATTCCTACATGTAAAGTGTGTATTTCAATTTATTTGTGTTTTACCAATTGTAGACTAAGAAAGCCAAAACAATATTTGTGTCAGAAACGTAATGTTATTTTCTTTTGCTTTTTAAATGTTAGCAAATGTTATTCAAGCATTTGTTTGTCAACGATAAAAAGTAAAAACATCATTAGAGGGGGTTTGACTCTCTCGTTATAACTCTTGTCACGTTTCATTTTGTATCAAAACAAATTGACATCATTTATTCACGTTCGAATGTTGCAAGCTCCATTTTAAAGTTGGTATTTAGGATGACATCTACATCTATTTCTATTTCTGGCACAGATCCGCATTTTCGTCTAAGTGCGTTTCCTTGGGACGTTTCACGTTATGGTCATGCACATAAAAATGCACACATCTCATATATGACATGCAGTTGTCATAGGACTTACAGTTGTTTGACAGATAAACGTTGTGTTCATTCTAGTTGACTTCGACCATTAACTGAAAACCGTGTCTACCATACAAACAATGGGTCGGTGCCATTCTATTATTGTTTGTACATACGTTCGTAATTACACAACACCAATAAAAATGCGAAAATATATATCACTAACTGGAAATACCGAGCGTTGCCCAGGAGTCTTTTTTAATTTTTTATTTTTTATTTTTTATTTTTTATTTTTTATTTTTTATTTTTTATTATTTATTATTTGTTTTTTATTTTTTATTTTTTATTTTTTATTTTTTCTACATTGACAAAACGATACCGGAGTAATAAGATTTTAATATTAAAATGTTAGTGAAAATGATGAAATGAAAACGTTTTTTACACTTTACTTGGGTAAATTCGTAAGTTGAATAAAAGATTTAACGATTATACTGATTAGGAGTGTTATAGAGGTCGTGCCCGAGGATACCGAAGCCTCTACTCGTCGATCTAAAACAGAAAACTCATATATATATGAACTAGCTCTACTAATAAGTACTTTAGTATCGAGCACTAGTTGGCCAATCACACACACACATATTTTTTTATAAAGCATATATTTTATTAACGTGTTTATAGCATGTTTCAGGAAAACGACAATCATATCGACTTTGAGAAGGAACCTATTTTACTATCAAATGAACGCGTTTGTTTTACCTCTTTCCTATCTCTTTAAAGAAAAACGTGTCTGCTGTAAAAACTGTGGGTGTGTGTACTTCTTTTTTTGTCCTTTCTCACGGACACAGGGGTTTAAATATTAGGCACTGTGCTTTGCTAAATTCGTAATGTTTTCGTTGGAATTGCTAAAAATAAAGCAAAAATAAACAAGAGACACGTACTTAATGGCCTTTAAATAGTCTCTGGTGTAACAGACGTTTGATTAAAATATCAGAAATGATCAACAATACGATTAACTACAATTTACAAAGATTAAGACATCGATCCTACAAACGTGACTAATATGTGAAGTACTTAGTGACTTTGCTTAAATTAGACAAAACTTTTATCACGGTTTATCATGTAAATAAAAATAAGAAAATATATGAGTGGAATTATAATGTCATATTGTTGTATTTGAGAGAGTAAAACAATAGTAAACGGAAATAGTTAGTTTCGAATTAAAATATAGCCAAACAAAAGAGAAAGTATCGAATATGATTAAATGTAATTACTAAAAAACAATAAATAAATATACTTTTTTTATATTAGTTATAAAATATTAATGATTCCAAAGAAAATACAAATAAGTATAGAGATCGTAATTCTGTTTATGGGTGTGTTTGACTTAAAATCAGAAACTACAAAATGTATACGTATAAACGTAACATCATCGAGTTTAGTGTGACCCCGATCCGGTTATGGTAATATATGGGGTAATGTGCTTTCCATTATGATCACCAGGGACCGAATAAGTAAAATGAATAAACGAACACATTTCTTTCATTCGTACTAGTAGTTATTTAGTGCACATTTTTAGGGTTTTACTATTTAGAAGATTATTTTAGGGAGAGATGGTTTTAGAGAAACATTTTCAGGAAAACAGTTTTAAGGACTATATGAGTGTGAGAAGGTCAGAGAAATGTTATATGATAAACATATACAAAGTAATGAGTACAAAAGTGTATATATATATATATGTGTGTATGTGTGTGCATGTGTGTGTGTGAATAAAAATGAGGATAAAATGATCCGACGTAAGTGAAAACGAAAAAATAGCCAATAACTATATTATTTATGTATTCATCAACGTTTCGTCTTTATTGTAGACTTCTTCTGGATGAAGAAAAATGCAGAAAATCATAGTCATTAATTTTGATTTGCCTAAAAACGTTTGAGATTCGGCATGGCTGTGAGTGAAAAAAGCAAAAATAAAAAAGGCGATTTTTCATTCACAACCAAGCCGAAACTCGAACGTTTTTAGACAAATCAACATTAATGACTGTATGATTTTTCTTCATTTTTCTTCATCCTGAGGAAGTCTACAATGAAGACGAAACGTTAATGAATTCATAAATACCATAGTTCTGACTTTCCTTTTTCATTTCTCACATATATATATATATATATATATATATATATATATATATATATATATATATATATATATATATATGTGTGTGTGTGTCTTTGTGTGTGTGTGTGTGTCTTAGATAGTGAAAGGAGTGCTTGAGTGACGCCCAAAAGGTCAGAGGTAACCAAAAAGCGCAAGTCGAGAAAACCACGTGACATCTGTCGAACAACGGTTATAGTCTTTTTCTGGCTGACAACTGAAGCAAGCGGAAGAACGTCACCACTCCCGGATCGCTGGGCTGCGGGCCATCGCATGTCAAGTGTAATGAAGCAGGTGATTATCTGTCCATTTATCTGTTTGCTAGTCGTTCTCTCTCTCTTTCTCTCTCTCTCTCTCTCTTTCATTATCTCTCCTTCTCTTTATCTCTCTCTATCACGCATAAAAGTCAATTTGTTTTCTATTTCTATGTTAAACAAATATTTAAAGGCCAAAAAACAAGTCTCGGCTTTGTTAGTATTAGCGGACGAAGTGGTTCCTGGACTATGGCTGTGGTGATTATGGCGGCGACGCAGAACGTTTACAGCGATGACTAGAGGCATCAATACACATGCGTTTATCACCAACCTTGGTTCACAAAGAAACGCGAGTGACTAACGATTTATATAACCATCGGTAAGCCGTAACGTAATATATACTCAATATCGGTCAGTAAAGTAAAACAAAGGAAGGTTAATTAACAAATCCAGATTATGTGTGTATGTATGTGTGTTTCATTTTATTCAGTTGAAGTTCTCAGAAATCAAGAGGCTAAAACTTGATCTGTATATGAGATAATAGATATTCGCGTGTTCCATTAAAGTTCTCTTTTACATCTCAAGTGTTGAGTAAGTAATGAAGTTAAGAACATTAATTTTTCCTCTCCCTAATTGACCAGTTGAGTATGTTATATATATCTTTCTTTTGGTCCCTTGGTCTTTCCGGATTCCAGGACAAAAATTAATCTAGTCTGGTAGAGTATCCAGCTAAATGCTGTTACTTGAGGTAACATTACTTGGAGAAGGTGCGCGATTTCTCGTATGAATCAGTGTATAGTCGTGTCGAGGGGATCTTATTTGTGCTTCGAATACTATGTTATTTTGAATATTTGATCAGGGTTTACTTGTAGGGTAAAGTATCTTGAGGTAACACTACTAGGAGAAGGTGCTTCATTCCTCGTATAAGCTGGTGTATAGCCAAACTGAGGAGAATTTATTTGTGCTTCGAATACTATGTTATTTTGAATATTTGGGCAGGGTTTACTTGTAGGGAAAAGTATCCTTATCTCAGATTTTCCTGACAAACCCTTTTACAGAGAGACCGAAGACACTTGAGGATGATGTCTAGTATATAATTGAATGTCTCCTGTGTTTATTGCTTCATTTTACTTCAGTTGCAGTTCTCAGAAATCAAAGGGCTCCTTCCTGGGACTAACACTTGATCTCTATATGAGATACATAGATATTCGAATATTCCATTAACCTTCCTTTACCTGTCAAACGTTGAGTTAGTAAACAGCGTTTACTTGTAGGGTAAAGTATCCTCATGTCAGGTTTTCCTGACAAACCCTTTTACAGAGAGACGGAATAAACTGGAGGATGGTGTCTACTAGGTAATTAAATCTCCCCTGTGTATCTATGCATGCATGTGTGTATTTCCAACTAATTGGATTGTTATCTAGTGACATAATACACACGCCGAACAAGTTGTTTAAAGCCCTCGGCAATAACAGCACATAACATGTTTATGCACTACTAGACTGCAATATTAGATAGGAGATTTGTTTATTATCTTCCTTCAACTAATCATTGGGATATTATCGAAATGTCGGGAAAATGCGATGTCGACAGTTTCGCTTTTTACACAATTCATACACCCGTTTGCATCAGGCAAAAAAAATCAAAAGAGTCATCGGTATTCCGCATATAATAAAACGAAGAAAAAAAACATTTGTTTGTAATCTGTTGCATCCTGAAGTAACCGAAAGCATCACTAGCTTTTTTTTCATGCCAACCAAGGCAGATTGCCACTGAGACGTAACTGTGAATTAGGGGCCAGATTTATAGGGAACATTCAAAGTGGGTAGTTGTCCAGTCGATGTTGTTCATATTATACTTAAATTTCTCCATGTTGATACAGTCGAGGAAACAAAGCGAAAGGAATGGAATTCCAAATGTAACTGGTTCTAGAAAATAAGCTATAAAAGTAGTAGTTAGATTTCCGGCATGTTGGGACCTCTACAGTGAAGGGGTGGGGTTTTGCTAATTGTCGAGTTGGTCAGGGGTATTTAAGTTGAGGGGTGTAAGTGCACTAAGTTCGTCGGAGTACATTCCGTTGCATTACTTGTAAAACAAGCACAGGGATACAACATTGTGGCGATTCGACAGTGGCCAGAGCTTGGTAGACAATGCGGGACCTATTAGGTTAGAGGCTCTTTTTGGACCCTGTCCAAGAAGGAGGGACAAGTTGTTGATGCACCAGCCCAGATGTGGCAACAATACTCCATACATGAGTGAATGGTAGCTTTATATATATATATATATATATATATATATATATATATATATATATATATATATATATATATATATATATTACTAGCAGATGCAAGGTGTTTGCTAATCTGGTAGAGGGAGCCTACCTTCTTTGGAGCAGACTTGGCAGTATCTTCAATGTATTTATTCCAATTCGTATATTTCTTAATCTTCATAATTATTGCTTATTATTTCGGCCACAATCAAGATGTTTAATATTGAAGGTTGACTATTTTAGCTATTTTCAAATAATTATTTTCCATTTGTAATATATTGAATGTCATTAGAAACTGCCAAGGGAAACCTAGAAGAACGTTGTCTGGCGATGTCAGAAGGTTAGGTGTTACAAATCGTGTGAATAGATTAAAGCTGAAAAAGGGGTTACATGATTTCATGGATTAAGTTAGAGTAAATAAATTGGAAGAAAGAAAGCGACTGGGGGCGGATCGAACAGGAGGTTGAAGTGTTAGCTTTAAAAGGAGTAGTTAAAACAAAATTCGGTTATCTCTCTTTTACCCACCGCACTGAAGTACTATATAAGGACCCGAATAATGGACCACGCTGTAAATGTGACAATCATCTCAAAGTTTGTTTTATTTTTTTTAATTAAAAATATTTGGGTGTGTTTCTTTTATTTCTTCAGAGTCCAGCTGCTAAAGGTTGTGGCCCCACCCCCGCTAGGCGATTAAACACGACGGCGGTAATTTAAAACAAAAATAATGATACTATAGGGTGATTGAGAAGTAACTCCCTATTTCTCGTAATTGATTACTGAAATATAGTTTTTACAAGAAATGGACATAAGAAAGTGTATAGCATGGGGTTTAATTAAAAATTCGATATGGGTGCCAGCATTCACCACCAGCTTCTAAAGCTGCTTGGAAACCGCATCAACTGATTTCACAGGGATTTTATTTTGATTTTTTATTGTTTTCACTAATAAGTCAACGCTTATCTTAAGGCTAAACACCCACTCAAAGATTAAGGTCAACAAGATGAATAGATTGATGAATGGTGATGTGTACTATGAGAGTATTGAAACCAGCAGCCGACCCAGAAAACAGCATTTGTTCTCCGTTGTCAAAAATATCGCTCCTAGAATGTGAGGACTGAAGGAAAAAATAACGCATAATTAATAACTCTTACTTCCCCTCATTTATTTTTTGTAAGAATTATATTTCAGTAATAACTTACAAGTATAACTTACAAATATAGAGGGCGTTACTTTCCAATTACCCTGTATCTATTTTTTGGGTAACTATAACAAAACGAAGACATACAAAAACAAAATGTGAGTAAGGAAATATAAATGCGTTAATTGATGTAGTTTGACGCTGAACAGGTATGTTAGTGAAACCGTTTATTAATATTCTCATACGTTAAATGTGTTCTATATTTTATCACTTAGAAGCCGCCTTACTTTCAAGAGAAATCTCTACTTTATTTTGTCGAGCTTGTTTACGCACTATGATTGGACAGAAGTCTAAAGAAGTCGTAACTGTTTGTCTATTGCTTCCTTTTCTTCTTCTACTTCTTCTTCTTATTATTATTATTATTATTATCATTATTATTATTATTTATTCGGTTTCTTTTTCTTTTTCATTTCGTTTTGTTTTTTATCGCCTGTTCCAAGTTATTTTTTTTTTTGGTCTAATCACAAATAATTGTGTACGTCGACTGGAAAACAAATTTTAGACGTCAGTCTAACTTGACAAGTTGACAATCTTAAACCACGTGGTTATTATCAATGAAAAAACTATGACAGAATTGGTGGACATAATAATTCTAAATGTCTCAATAATCTATATCTTATCATAATGGAAATGTGGCGTCTGTGTGTAACGAAAACTTCGGCACATTTCTCAACGATATTACGTAATATTCTACGCGACCGTTTTTAAATCTGGAAATTTGAGGATTATCTTTTATTCAAATATAAGACAGCTCTCAATACTTACGTGCACGCTAGATAAGTTTTTTTGTCGAAGCCGACGCTGACACATGCTCGTTTTTATTGTGTGTGTGTTCGCGGACGTATTGACACTCAGAGCAAAATAAAATAATAACCATAATACCCTAACGTTTATCTTGCAAGTGAGGATGGCACCGGGGACAGACAATGCATCTGCCATTTCCCTTTTGTGCAATAGTAGAGACACTTACTCAACTGAAGATTTCGTGTAAGTGAGTTTTAATCTTTGTAAAATTTATTAATATTAAAATATATTAACATTAAAATATATTAACATTAAAATATATTAACATTAAAATATATTAATATTAAAATATATTAACATTAAAATATATTAACATTAAAATATATTAACATTAAAATATATTAATATTAAAATATATTAACATTAAAATATATTAACATTAAAATATATTAATATTAAAATATATTAACATTAAAATATATTAACATTAAAATATATTAACATTAAAATATATTAACATTAAAATATATTAATATTAAAATATATTAACATTAAAATATATTAACATTAAAATATATTAATATTAAAATATATTAACATTAAAATATATTAATGCGTATTTTTTATTTATATTCCTCTTACGAGGGAAATATATGACACAAAATTGTTTTATTGCAAAAGTCGGGTCTTTTATCTTTTTTAGAAGTATAATTAATATAGAGTTAAATACATGTTTTTTCTTTTCCTTTTGTAGAGTGAGAATTTTTTGGCGATTCCTATCACCTTTGTCAACTAAATATGAAATCCGAAAATGCAGTGTAGCTGTGCACAATAAACAGTTGGAACCAATTTTTAAAGAAATCAATCTTGCACGCGTTTCTAAATAACATTCACTACATTTTCATATTTGGTTGAGAAAGGTGATAGGAATCGTCGAAAATTCCTACTCCCAGATGAGAAAATTACAAGATCAACCTCATCATACATTTATAAGTGAAAACACCTCAGAGGACAATCATTAAACATTCTCTTTCTACTGTAAAATGTGTCGTAACTGCACAGGAGGAAACCCTTCTGGCATTTAATCTAATAGTTTATATTGCAGTCAGAGAAAGAAATATAAGAAACCCTGAGATGAAATAAGCATTATTAATAACAAAACATAATCCACTAATTCATAACGAATTAAAACTTAACATAAAATACATGATTATAATACAAACATATGTAACACATACACACACACCCACACAGCATACACACGTATTAAAAAGGTTAATGTTATCTATTTTCCATGAATAAATTATATATACTTAATGTAGTTGTTCATGGTGGCTGTGAGGATAAAAACGTCGAAATTGGAGTTATAAACATAACTTGTTCCGAGGCTTCAAATCCTGCCACCGGCTTGAATAATTATCACTACACTGACGATTCCGGAAAGATGAAACGTATACGTATGTAGATAAACAAATATTTATGAGTATATATTATATATATATATATATATATATATATATATATAATTATAATTTTATATGTATATATATGTGTGTCTGTGTGTGTGTGTGTGTTAGTGTGCGCGCGCATGTGTGTGTAAAGCAAACTTTTGAAAATTACGAAATGCAATATAATAGAAGAAAATCCTCTTTATTCATTTTTTATTTATCTTATAATCCATTATTTTATCAAGTTCCCACCTATTATGTCGTTCTGTCAATTCTCTCGTCAGGCAATAGTTACATAGAGCGCATTTGATGAAGAAATTTATCTAGAAATATTATATATTAAATATACTAGCAGATATATGCTCACTCTCTCTCTCTTTCTCTCTCTCTCTCTCTCTCTCTTTCTCTCTCTCTCTCTCTCTCTCTATCTATCTATCTCTCTATCTATCTATATATCTCTTTCTGGTGGCCTATTTCGGCTAGTATATATAATGTAAGTGTTGAGTTTGGTAATGAACAGTCGATTGAGACAATCTATAATTGAAATACGCCAGCCCTCAAAAGATGAAGTAATGCCTGGAATGATGGTCTCATGACAAGAGAACAGCCATCCAAAGAAAGAGTTAATGCTTGGGTGTATGGTCTCATCACAGCAGGAAAAATGACTACACTTGCCCCAAACAAACGACAAGGATAGCGTAATGACGACAGAATAGATCCTTCACCCATCTCGTAAAATAGGAGGAAGTAATGCATGGGTTGATTGTATCAGGATCAACAGTATTTTATGGATGTTAAACTCTTGAAAGTCGGCTTAAACCTTTTCTAAGTCTGCAATTTGTGAATTTACTTTGTATCCCTACGATTTAAACAGCGAGGAAGCCGTTTATTAGTGTTAAGATATAACCGCAGTCTGTAGAGATACGGCGCAAACAGAATGCTTCTTTATTGTTAGCAGTAGGGGTTGTGTCTGTTGAAGGCGCTTCTCGTAGACGACCGATATAAATTAAGTTTGCACTGTATTAGTAATGTTGAATATATACGTTTTAGCCTCGTGTATAAATAACTAATAGCTTTTTTAGAATATATATATATATATATATATATATATATATATATATATATGTATAACGACTTTTGTAATCGAGTTAGTTTTATGTTGTGTCTATGTCTACATTGTTTTGTGTTTTACAAAGATCTTGGCAAAGTTGTTTTTCTCTATGCTATTATACATATTTTGTTTCCTCACGTCCATTTATTGACTGCTTTCAATATATATTATTATTATTATTATTATTATTATTATTATTATTATTATTATTATTATTATTATTATTTTTATTAGTCCACCCACATCTTTAATCTAACTACCCCATCACTTACTACTTTGTACTCTCAAGAATGATTAAATTAAATTTAAATAAAAACAAAAAGTCATAAAAAATGTTAAAATATTCCTAAAAAATATAACATTTTTTTCTGTCCTACATGACAAATAGTATAATCTTCACTATATATATATATATATATATATATATATATATATATATATATATATATATATATATATATATATATGTGTGTGTGTGGGGGGGGGGTAATGCTTATGGTTATTAGTGTAAAATGGCCAAATGAAGCAACAATTAGAGAAAGCTGTTCTTGGGATATAATGAGATGTGTTACTCTGCCAATGATTCCTTGGTATATTCTAGTCGTCTTAGATTTTTATGTTATTTTCTTTGCAAATCTTTTTTTTAATGTGAAAGGCCAAAAGATCATAGACGGCGTTTCCTGGACTAAATCGGATGAACAGTATACTCAAAATGGTAACAAAATGTATCTACAGAGTAATCTTAAGTGTTCTAATAATTTCTTGTAAGTTCCAAGGCACACATATTTGTCTAAGGGGGGAAGAAGGAGGGTAAATAGATTATATTTTTTTACTTATTGAGCCAAAAAATAGATGTTATTTCCTTTGATTCAACATGATTGTATGGAAAGATTGTATGGTAAAAAATGACAGAATTGGTCGACTTGTAATTTTCACTGTCTCAGGATTTTTCCCAATTCCGGCATTTCATATATTTTTTTCATATTTTTAACGTTTATTTTCTGAACGTTTTAGTCTTCTTAAGTATCAATTGCTGTAAAATCTAAGAGCCAACAATTTCGAGGAAGCTGTTCTTCAAAGAAAACAAGAATAGGTATTCTTAAAACGCGTCCATTTAAGTTGCAAGTTTCGCGGTGAAAATGCTATTTCAAACTTAAACGTGACAGACCAACGAAAATGGTATGTCAGACTTAAACATGAATACCAACGAAAATGCTATTTCAAACTTAAACATGACAGAGCAACGAAAATGCTATTTCAAACTTAAACGTGACAGACCAACGAAAATGCTATTTCAAACTTAAACATGACAGAACAACGAAAATGTTATTTCAAACTTAAACATGAAAGACCAACGAAAATGCTATTTAAAACTTAAACATGACAGACCTACGAAAATGCTATTTCAAACTTAAACGTGACAGACCCACAAAAATGCTATTTCAAACTTCAACGTGACAGACCAACGAAAATGTTATTTAAAACTTCAACGAAAATGTATTTCAAACTTAAACGTTACAGACCAAAGTTGGTATTTATGAACGAATATTAAATATAATTAGATCCTTCTAAGCCAAAAAGAAACATCTATGTTTTTCTCGATGACGGCTGATCTAAACAACATAATATAAATGCAAATGTACCCTAGGGATCGATTCTTGGACGTTTATTGTTCCTGATTTTCATAAACGACTTCCCTGATGATATTGTGCCTGAGATAGGCATGTTTGCTGACGACACGACGCTCTACTCTCGTCATGTGGGCAAAACAGATACACAAATATTCGAGGCAATGGCTGCATCCTTAGAAAGTGACAATGGAGGCATAAATGGATGGTAAGATTTAATGCTACAAGGACAAACCTCTTTTCCTTCAACAACTAGAAGAAAACTCTTCAATCGCCGATTGCCATGGCAAATAACATCCTACCTAAGAGGCAGACGTTCAAACTCCTTGGCCTAACATTCATAGGTAGCATGAATTGGAACAAATATATTGAAGACATTGGCAAGGCTGCTGCAAAGAAGGTGGGATCTCATTACTGTGCTAGAAAACTTATTACACCTGACAATATACTATATCTCTACAAAGTCACAATCTACCCATGCAGTGAGTATTGCTGTCACATCTGGGCTAGTGCATCACCCACCAGTCTCTCCCTCGCTAATATAATTGGTCCCTCATTACTCACCAAGCTTTCGCTTCTGTCCCATCGCCGTAATGTTCCAAACTTGTGCTTGTTTTACAAGTACTTCAATGGAATGTTATATGGTTAACTTGCTGCCCCCGTGCCCCCTCGACGTAAATTCACTCGACCAACCCGACAATCAGCTAAATCCGATCCATTCACTGTAGAGGGTCCCAGATGTCGGAGAGCCTTGTACGTCAATACCTTTTTTCCTCGTGCTGCCGGTCTTTGGAACACCCTCCCTGCGCCCTGCTTTATCGGCTGTACCGACATTCAGAAATGTTAAACTAATGTGAACAAGCATCTCGCTGCACAGCTCCCAATTTAGGGTGACACCCCCCCCCCAATACTATCATCCTAATTATCAGTAGCCTCTTACATCTACAGTGACAGAATGCCTTCTTTGGGGGTGAACTTTGTTAGCAATAAAATGCTTATTCAAACTTAAACGTGACAGACAAACGAAAATGATATTTGAAACGTAAAAGTAACTTGCTAAAAAACGGAGTAAGTATATTTCATAGAGATACGTGGAAGAATCTAAATATGTTATTTTAAATGTAAGCCTGACAGACAGATCGACTAAAGGACAGACAGAGTTTCGTACGTAGACGCGTCTGAAAAGACTATTAAAAAGTTAAGCAGGACAGACCGACGAACCCACAGATTATATTATTGAGATGCATAAAAGAATGTAATTTTAAACTTAATGGTAATCGACTTACAGAGAGATCGACACAGCGCGTAATAGAGATGATTGGGAACAGTGAAAGATAAAGGTTAGTTTGAATCAAGTATCGATTTGTCATGCATTGCTATTCAGATCTAACCAAACTTTAAACGTCATGCATTGCTATTCAGATCTAACCAAACTTTAAACGTCATGCATTGCTATTCAGATCTAACCAAACTTTAAACGTCATGCATTGCTATTCAGATCTAACCAAACTTTAAACGTCATGCATTGCTATTCAGATCTAACCAAACTTTAAACGTCATGCATTGCTATTCAGATCTAACCAAACTTTAAACGTCATGCATTGCTATTCAGATCTAACCAAACTTTAAACGTCATGCATTGCTGTTCAGATCTAACCAAACTTTAAACGTCATGCATTGCTATTCAGATCTAACCAAACTTTAAACGTCATGCATTGCTATTCAGATCTAACCAAACTTTAAACGTCATGCATTGCTATTCAGATCTAACCAAACTTTAAACGTCATGCATTGCTATTCAGATCTAACCAAACTTTAAACGTCATGCATTGCTATTCAGATCTAACCAAACTTTAAACGTCATGCATTGCTATTCAGATCTAACCAAACTTTAAACGTCATGCATTGCTGTTCAGATCTAACCAAACTTTAAACGTCATGCATTGCTATTCAGATCTAACCAAACTTTAAACGTCATGCATTGCTATTCAGATCTAACCAAACTTTAAACGTCATGCATTGCTATTCAGATCTAACCAAACTTTAAACGTCATGCAGTGCTATTCAGATCTAACCAAACTTTAAACGTCATGCATTGCTATTCAGATCTAACCAAACTTTAAACGTCATGCATTGCTGTTCAGATCTAACCAAACTTTAAACGTCATGCATTGCTATTCAGATCTAACCAAACTTTAAACGTCATGCATTTCTATTCAGATCTAACCAAACTTTAAACGTCATGCATTGCTGTTCAGATATAACCAAACTTTAAACGTCATGCATTGCTATTCAGATCTAACCAAACTTTAAACGTCATGCATTGCTATTCAGATCTAACCAAACTTTAAACGTCATGCATTGCTATTCAGATCTAACCAAACTTTAAACGTCATGCATTGCTGTTCAGATCTAACCAAACTTTAAACGTCATGCATTGCTATTCAGATCTAACCAAACTTTAAACGTCATGCATTGCTATTCAGATCTAACCAAACTTTAAACGTCATGCATTGCTATTCAGATCTAACCAAACTTTAAACGTCATGCATTGCTATTCAGATCTAACCAAACTTTAAACGTCATGCATTGCTGTTCAGATCGATTCAAACTTAAAACGTGACAGACTAACGAAAGCTTTATTTCAACCAAAAGTATGACAAACCAACTGACGGAAATAACTCCGTATATAGATGCATCGGGGTATCTAAAATAAATGATCATGTCTGCTATATTTTTAGGTAACAACTGCTGGTGGGAATATACGTATGTGTCCTGTTATAGTTATAAAGAATCACTGTAACCCTTTATACATTATTGTTTCCTGCTATGTTTAGAAAAGATTACTGATGTCTTAAATAAATTAACTAATGAATTAATATTTCCTGCTATGTTGAAAAGAGAAACATTCTAACTTTAAATACATTGTAATGCCCTGTCATGGTTAAAAAACACTACTGTCACATTAAATATATTATTGGTGACTATGATATTTAGAAAGGGTCGTTAATTACTTAAATAATATTCTGTCTTTTTATGGTTAAAAAATATAGACTAAACTAAAATCAATTATTGATGTGTTTAGAAAATGTTAGTGGTGTATTAAATAAAGAAGTGTCTTGTTATGTTGAAATAACTTTTGTAACCTTAAATGTAATGTTGTTTCTTGTCATATTTAGTAACGACCACTCTAGAAACAACCACTAATGTGTTATATAAATTAACTCTTGCTATATTAAGAAACGACCAATGATATATTATACAATTGTTTTTTTTTATTTTCTACTATAATTAAAAATAACCATTGTAACGTAAAATATAGTATTGTTTCCTGCTCTATATTTAGAAACAACCACTGATGTCTTAAATAAATTATTATTTCGTGCTATGGTTAAAAAGAATCATCGTAACTTTAAATAGAGTATTGTTATCGACTATATTTAGAAACTACCATCGATGTCTTAAATGCATTACTTTTTCTTGATACGATTAAAAGAACCCTTCTAGTTTTAAATACAGTATTGTTCCCTGTTATATTTTTAAACGCCTACTTATGTCTTAAATAACTTATCATTTCCTGCTATGGTTAAAAGCAAGCATTACAACTATAAATATAGTATTGTTTTCAGCTATATTTAAAATCGAGCATTGATGTATTTAGTACATTACTATTACTAGATACGGTTAAAAAGAACCATTGTAGCCTTGGATATAGTATTGTAGTTTGATATGTTTAAAAACGACAAATGATGTCTTAAAAAAATTATTCTTTCCTGCTATGGTTAAACGGAACCATCATAACTTTAAATAAAGTATTGTTTCTGGCTATATTTAAAAACAACCACTGATATCGTAAATATATTACTATTTCATGATACGGTTAATAAGAACCATTGTAACATTATATACATTATTGTACCATGCTATGGTTAAGACAATTACTGTAACATTATTGTTTCTCGCAATGTTTAAAACGTATTATTGATTACCTAAATAGATTATTGTGTCTTCTTGAAAAGAATATTAATAAACTTAAATACGTTATTGTGTCCTTTTATGTTTCGACTCAGTAACAGGTTGGTGGATAAGATAACTTATTGTGTCTTGTTATGGTTAAAAATGATAATAACTTTTAATACATTATTGTTTTCTTTACATTGATGCTTTTAAATATATTGTCTTGTCCTACTATAGTTTAGAAGAACCATTGTAATCTTAAATGTGTTATTGTTTTCTGCTAAAGAACATTGATGCTTTTAAATATATTGTCTTGTCCTACTATAGTTTAGAAGAACCATTGTAATCTTAAATGTGTTATTGTTTTCTGCTAAAGAACATTGATGCTTTTAAATATATTGTCCTGTCCTACTATAGTTTAGAAGAACTATTGTAATCTTAAATGTGTTATTGATTTCTGCTAAAGAACATTGATGCTTTTAAATATATTGTCTTGTCCTACTATAGTTTAGAAGAACCATTGTAATCTTAAATGTGTTATTGATTTCTGCTAAAGAACATTGATGCTTTTAAATATATTGTCTTGTCCTACTATAGTTTAGAAGAACCATTGTAATCTTAAATGTGTTATTGATTTCTGCTAAAGAACATTGATGCTTTTAAATATATTGTCTTGTCCTACTATAGTTTAGAAGAACCATTGTAATCTTAAATGTGTTATTGTATTCTGCTATGGTTAGAAATAAATAATTCTGCCCTTAATAAATTATTGCTTCTTACTATGATTAGAAAGAATGACAAGTGCGGTAACACACTGAGTTCCAAGGTAATTTCAAAATGTTTTTACTAGACAGCATGAAACATTTTTTCTTCAATGTCTATCTCTTTTTCGTAAAAAGCAATTTTATGTAAAGCAGAAGTCAGAAGTAAAAATGTAAGTGTGATATTAGACGACCTGTGTTTCCTAGGGTCAACGTTGCTACTTTGTACAATGGTGTATGCATTACGTAGTTCGAAATGAACAATATGTCAACCTATTTCCTTTTCCTTTTAATTTACACCATGTACTTAATTACGGCACCCTGACTGTCCATCTCTTACAGTGCTTATCATTATACTACCACTCTTATTACTACTACTACTACTACTACTACTACTACTGGTGGTCGGTTGTATTTTACTTGCTGTCTTTATTTACGAAATACTCTTACTTTTGTCTTACGCTAATGTAACTACTACTAGATCTATTACCCTCCTGCCATAACTTCCCGCTCCTCCGACTTCCATCATGGTATCATGTGTCCTTACTCTCAGAATATAAAATATTTAGTGTGCAAACAAGCAAGCATGCTAGATTACTGGAGCTATAGTAGTATATGAATATATTCGAACGACGTTGCCCTCAATAGCAATATTTCAATTATATATGATGCCATTTTATTTTGCTTATTGTGTTTAAATACTATTTATACTGCTCGTACATAGTATAAAAAATATCATCTATGTACAAATTCATTTCTTGGTTGAAACGTTTTCATTAGTTCCAAGTAGATATTTGTGGCTAATTCAATCATTTCATCAGTTGCATTGAGTAAACATGTATGCCTCATTATAACCGTCAACTCATAGATAAAATTGCACCCAGGCTGTGGCTTCAGTATGTTTCCGTTAAAATTAAAATGTAATATTGAGATTAGAATGTATGTTTATTTACCTCCTTTGCAGAGGGTTAGACACGAGGTCAAATTATTTTTATTTAACTCCTTTCCAAGAGGTAAGACACACGGTCAAATTATTTTATTTTTTCAGAAACTAGCCAACAATATAGTGTAACATGGATAGTTCTGACCCAGATAACAGCAATGCCTTGCTAGAAATATCGCTTATAGAATGTGATGGCTAAAAGACAAAATATTATTATCATTATTATTATGATTATTATTATTATTATGATTATTTATTTATTTTGTATTTTTATATTTTTAAATTATTATTTATTTTAAAAAAATTTTTTAAATTATTTTATTATTATTAATATTAATATCACCATCATCATCATCATGATCATCATTATCATTATTATTATTATTATTATTATTATCATTATCATTATTATCATTATTATCATCATCATCATCATCATCATCATCATCATTATTATGATTATTTATTTATTTGGTATTTTTATATTTTTAAATTATTATTATTATTTATTTTAAAAAAATTTTTTTAATTATTTTATTATTATTAATATCAATATCACCATCATCATCATCATGATCATCATTATCATTATTATTATTATTATCATTATCATTATCATTATTATCATCATCATCATCATCATCATCATCATCATTATTATTATTATTATGATTATTTATTTATTTGGTATTTTTATATTTTTAAATTATTATTATTATTTATTTAAAAAAAAAAATTTTAATTATTTTATTATTATTAATATTAATATCACCATCATCATCATCATCATCATCATCATTATCATTATCATTATCATTATCATTATCATTATTATCATCATCATCATCATCATCATCATCATCATCATCATCATCATTATTATTGTTATTATTTGTAGTCACTAGGAGTTCTCACACAGATCATCGTCAGTGATTGCTCACCGACAACAACCAGTGGTATTTCCTGGAGTCTGAGTGACAACAAGTCTTCCCAGACTTCCAGTATTCTTCACCTCTTTTTGATAACGATGTGGTATCGCAACAGCGTCTTACTATTGATTTCTCACTGGTAAGGACAATTGGTCTTCTCTGGGATTTAGGTGGCAATAAGCCTCCTCAAGGTCTCAGCATTCTCTGCACTTTTCCAGTGGAGGTCTGGTTTGTGCTGTCCCTCCTCGGTCTTCTCATCCTCCTCGACCCTCTACAAATATGTTGTCTGGTGTCAGCCTAGGCTGGCACCAGTAAAAAAATAAATAATAAATAAATAAAATAATATTTCTTTAAATTAATTTTTAAAAAAGAAAAAAAAAAGAAAAAAAAAGTTTAATATTTTTTTTTTTTTTTAATTTTTTCCTTTCAATTCTTTTTAAAAAAAATTTTTTTTAATTCTTTTTAATTTTAATTTTTTGGAGGGATGGTGGGGAGAGGGGGGAGCTTATAGTGTTTCTTGTAATTTCTGTTTCTTTGGTTCATGTTTGTGTAGTGATAGCTGAGGCCGGTGTAATTTATTGGTGGGGGGAGATTATGAAGTGCTATTTCTTGCAGTTTCTGTTCCTTGGCTCTTGTTGTGGTGTTCTTCGTGTGGTTTTGTTTTCTCCGTTGTAAATTCCTTGTGACTGTTTAGCCTTTGTAGCTTATGTGTGTTAATTTCCGCATTCGAGGATTTTCCTTAAGATTGCAGCTATTTTGATCATTGCCGTCCTTTGTGTGGTTTCAATAGTCCCTTTGATTCCAATTTCTCCCAGTCTTTTCTCCAGGTTTTTTGGGATTGTCTCTAGTGCTCCTACGATTATTGGTATTATACTAACTTTCTTCATGCTCCATATTCCTTTCAGTTCTCTGGCTAGTTCTGTGTATTTACTTCGTTTTTCCGTGTCTTTGATCTTCACTCTGTGGACTGCTGGAACGGCGAAGTCTACGATTTTACAAGATCTTTCTTTTTTGTCTATTATAATAACATCAGGTCTCATGGCTTGTATGGGTTTATCTGTTTGTATATCCATATCTCAGAGGATTTTGTGTTTTTCGTTTTCCAGTACTGTTTAAGGTTTATGTTTGTACCATTTGTCTGCATATTCGAAATTCAATTGTTTGCACAGTTCCCTGTGTATTACTTTCCCAACACAATCATGTCTGTTCTTGTATTCTTTTTGAGCAAGTTTGCTACATTCACTTATTATATGATTTACTGTTTCGTCACTTTGTCCACACAGTCTGCATTCATCATCATCATCATCATCATCATCATCATCATCATCATCATCATCATCATCATCATCATCATCATTTTTTTAATTATTATTATTATTATTATTATTATTATTATTATTATTATTATTATTATTATTATCCTAACACGAATATAAGCAATATGTATATCATTAACTGTAATTTTTTTTTGCTTTGGGTAATGTGCGGTTTCCGGGAAACATCCACTAAATGGTACATCTTACAAAAGGAATTTGCCCACTTTACTCAACCATGTTGCCTATAATACGTATACTATAATTAATAATTATGAATTCATTAGTTTAGGAGTTTACACAGCTCATGCATAAAATTAACGCTTACGCCAATACGCACCGGTCCAGTTAAATTAGATTACATCATATGACTTAAAATGGGATATAGAGCAATATTTCTCCACTATTAAATCTTTAGATCTCGCTTATTTTAAATGTTTTAGGGAGGGGGTTGAGTACACACACCCTAAATGGTAAAGTCTACAAAAAAATAATGTGCCCACGTTACTCAACGTGTTGCCTAGAATATATATTCCATAATTTATAACGATAAGTTTATTAGTTGAGGAGTAGATTCCTATACATGGAAATATATAATTTATAAATATATACACATACCTAACTTTACACACAGACACACACATATATATATATTGTTCGGGGGAAGCCCATCGATTGGCTGAGGGAACAACAAAGAATCTGATTGGTTAACTAGCAAGCCATGTATATAAAAAAAACCTGGCAAAAATAACTCCATGCATTTAGCCTGACGATTCCCCCCGGGGATGAAACACGGGAGCCTCTGTGTAGCTTGATTGCCATATATATTTTCATTGCTTACAATATATATATATATATATATATATATATATATATATATATATATATATATATATATAAATATATATATATATAGTGTGTGTGTGTGTGATTATTATTGTTATTATTATTATTATTATTATTATTATTATTATTATTGTATTTCAAACTAATCTTAATACAAAAATAATTAATTCGAAATAAAGTGCATGGATACTCTAATCCAGTGCAGAAGTACCTATCTATACCTAGAGGAGGCCATCATATTTAACAGGCACTCTACGCATCGGTATTATGGAAATAACAAGAGAGGAAACAACAGGCGTTAGATAAGATCATTTTGAACAGAGAATCGCATTCACTGACCACTCCTTACAATCTGTTTATCGAATAGCTTCCACTTCAGTCATCCCTGCGGCCTCTGCCTGACCGATCTCTCACGTGGACAGCAAACCATGTCCTCCAGCTCTAAATCTCAGATGACCACCTGTGTCTCCCGGGTGTCTCAGAGTTCCTTTAGAAGCAGAATTTTCAATTAAAAGTTCAGTCTGTTTTATGAATTTGGGGATATTTACGAAATTCACATGGAATAGAGACAGAATAGTTTACTTGGCTCTCAGAAGTGACAATGTTTACTGTACGTAACGCTGTGTTGCATAATGAGTAATTTAAAGTAGTTACTAATGTTCGTTTATATATTCATTTGGTGTGCCCCTCTTTTAGTAATGCTGCCAATACGTATGCGCTAAATGAAATGCTGTGCAATGCTTATCGTGAAAGTGACGGCATTGCAGTTGGAACTACCTCGAAATAGCCGTGTTGTGTTCGAATTCTCCCGATTACAACATTGTTATTAATCTACAGAAAGTATGTAATGCGAATAATGCAAACAAATATATAACACATTTTTTGTCCGAGCTGTCCATATAATATATAAAGTAGAGACGATTTTTCCCCTGTTCCCTCTTCGGAGAATAGGAAAATAACCACATGCATCACAGGCTACTAAACTCACTATTACATTACACTTATTCAGTCGAGCGTGTTTTAGTACATTTGTTATTCTTTTTTCCCCAGCTAACACTAAATATTACATTTGGCCCGCCATCCACGACTCTCCAAAAAACCAACTCCATATAGGTGGTAGCAAAAACTTTTCTCCCTAAAAATGTTCTCATTCTACCTATGACTTGGCCTATTTTCAGATGTATTTTCAAGTCGAAACTGTGGCGTAGTGGTTAAGAAGGCAGGTTTCATGATCGACTGTTTCATTCGTTCGATCCCATTCGACGCGGCCATTTTTTCTTTTTTTTATTCAAAACATTCGCCAACACGGTAACTATAGGTTGTTTTTTTTATTCGACGTCATGCAATAGGTAGTACTTTCTCCCGTGCAACGCTAGGCGACGGGTTCCGCTAGTATATTATAATTCACAAATGAATAACATACTTTATATTGCTCTACTTTTTATGTTATATTTTTTCCCCAGTCTACAAATTTCGATAAATAACTTTCGGTGCAATTTTACTTATAGGCCAATCAAGTTAATTGTTTTCATGTAAAAGCATTATTTTGTACTTACTCAGTCATATTTTATCTCTCACGCCCCGAAAAAGAATTTTAAAATATCAAGCAGAACTTTAATTAGAACGATTTTTTCATTTCGATGTTCAACCTGTATTTGTGCCCGAGCCGACATTTTGGGCTGTGAGAATAGACAAGGGCATTAACTCCGTTTTTATTGTTAGGATAATAAAAAGAAAGAAACACATAAGCAATAATAATAAAATATATATTTATTAAATTAAAAAATAGAAAATTAAATAATTTTTTTTACTTTGTTCACCGGGATACTTTCCACAATATAACTTTATTGTTTTTTTGTTTTTTTTTCATATTTACATGGTAAAACAGCGACCAAATATGGATACAAAAATATATATGTAATAAATAAAAAAAATAGAAAATTAAATTATTTTTAATTTGTTTAACGGGATACTTTCCACGATATAATTTTTTGGGTTTTTTCAAAATTACTAATTAGGTCACACGTGCCTACCTAGGGGACCCAATTTCGCGACACTTATCTGCCCTTAGTTAGCTAACCGGCCACTAACCGGCCACTCCGAAAATCGCACACTCGCCAGTTCATATAACCCTTATGGAAATGTAAAAATCGTTCTAATTAAAGTTCTGCTTGATATTTTAAAATTCTTTTTCGGGGCGTGAGAGATAAAATATGATTGAGTAAGTACAAAATAATGCTTTTACATGAAAACAATTAACTTGATTGGCCTATAAGTAAAATTGCACCTAACTTTCTAATCTAAAACTGCTCTAATGAAAAAATCAGTTGTGTGTTTATTGTTTGCATATACAAAGAAAGCTTTATTAATACTACTATTTTGTCAGGTTTGATTTAGCATAGGTATATTAGAAGCGTAAAGTCCGTATTTACTCGCATCCCCACGAGGCAGAGGGAGACACAAGGTCGGTTTAGGATGTGGGTAAAATCTAACTCCCAAAAAGGTGCGCTCTGGATTGTTACAAAAATAAAAATTTCCTAAGTTTAGTAGAATTTCTCATTCGCTGACCGAGGACAGAAAAGATGAAGTGTAATATCAGAATAAATATTACACTTTGCAATCAAATCGTTAAGTCGAGTTAACTACGTACTGAAGTGATAAGCACAATTATTATATCAAAAAGACAGAAATCATAGAATTTCCACATACTCTCGCTAATTAATTATATGCATCTAAGTTCTATCTTATTTAAAATTAATTGTCGAATCCCATCCCAGCCCAGCTCAGCCCGGAAGTTAAATTAATGTAGTTTCAATGAATTAAAACGGCTGACTTGTTTTTTTTATATAAAAAACGGTAAAATAGAGATATAATTTAATCAGTAAATTATTTTTTTATAAAGTAGTTTCTGTAAGCAGGTTTTTAATTTCACGAAGTTAATCGATAAAATGTCTGATTTGTTTTATAAGAAACCGAAATGCATTTTACTGGATTCAATGTAATCTGTAAATTATGGTTTGCAAATACATTATTGTTTCTGGATAAGATTTTTATTTGACGAATTAATTAATTGAAATGACTATCAATGCACTGTTATAAAAGAAAATAATTTGATCCTCTTTTGACCGAGAACGGCAAAGATGCTGAACATTTGATCCCACCTCGAAAAGACGGTAATTAAATTTCAAATCAGTTTCTTGAACAACATGAAGTTCCTATACGTTAAGAACTACATCGAAAGTTTACACTTATGGCCATATTCTTGACGGGTGCATTTGTGATTCGTCGTTGTTGTTGTCGTTGTTGTCGTTGTTGTTGTTGTTGTTTATAGTTTTCGCGTAGAATTTTGTTTTGTTGTACTTGTTTATAATTAAAGTAACTAAATACGAAAGATTCCATTCAGGGTGGCAAAATATATCGCCAGTAATTCGGAACGTATTTTCGGACGATTCCTGTCAATGTTAAACGTGTCTCTATACTTGTTATACACAAGAAATCCATAGGCGAAATATGTTTTTTGTTAACTCAGCTTTAGTATAATAATAGATTAGGTAATCACAGTCTGTGTTTTTATCTACATTGAACTGGAAATTGATATTCTAAACTAACGTGTCAAAAATAGAACGTTAATATATGTGTTTAATATGCTTTTTAAGTGACATGAAGTGAAGAGAAAAATCGCTAGAATTGAAAAATAGTCAATACAGCGTATTTATGTTTGTCTCTTCGCCACTATTCATCGAAAGATCAAAAGAATTTTAAAATAACTAATGAAATGAATTTAATTCATTACATATGTGTGCATGTCATTTTATAACTCGGGTTCATTTACATAAGTGGATTTACTTAGAAGTTCTTTCAACTAAAATACATCAGAGGAGAATCGTCGTAAAAAACTAATAAACGCACGCTTTACTAAATTTATCTTCGGCGATATTTATATAACAAAATGAATCTGATGATGAACATGATGATTTTATAATAGTTAATAATAATTGGTTAATTTGTATGGATTTGACTTGTGAGAAAGTTTTCTTTCGATTAACATTTATTCGCCAGCGATAAATCCATAGACCCTTAATGCAATTGGAACATAACAATATAGATATAAATCTGATGAAATCCTTTTGATGTTCGTAAAATATGTTAGATTGAAAAAAGTGTTGCTATCTTGAGGAAGTTTTGTCAGCTGTTATGGAAAGGAAAATCATTAAAGTTATTAGTGGTTCAGACCATCAACATGTCAACTTCATCTTGAACTTGTAATGTCAGTCGCCTTTTTACTAAGTAAATACACAAAATCGTGACACGATGTTTTTATTGTTGTGGATGTATGTTTGGCTGCTGTCGTATTTTAGTATTAATAATAGTCATGAACGTTTTAGTATTAATAATAGTCATGAACGTTTTAGTATTAATAATAGTCATGAACGTTTTAGTATTAATAATAGTCATGAACGTTTTAGTATTAATAATAGTCATGAACGTTTTAGTATTAATAATAGTCATGAACGTTTTAGTATTAATAATAGTCATGAACGTTTTAGTGTTAATAATAGTCATCAACGTTTTAGTATTAATAATAGTCATCAACGTTTTAGTATTAATAATAGTCATCAACGTTTTAGTATTAATAATAGTCATCAACGTTTTAGTATTAATAATAGTCATCAACGTTTTAGTATTAATAATAGTCATCAACGTTTTAGTATTAATAATAGTCATCAACGTTTTAGTATTAATAATAGTCATCAACGTTTTAGTATTAATAATAGTCATCGACGTTTTAGTATTAATAATAGTCATCGACGTTTTAGTATTAATAATAGTCATCAACGTTTTAGTATTAATAATAGTCATCAACGTTTTAGTATTAATAATAGTCATCAACGTTTTAGTATTAATAATAGTCATCAACGTTTTAGTATTAATAATAGTCATCAACGTTTTAGTATTAATAATAGTCATGAACGTTTTAGTATTAATAATAGTCATGAACGTTTTAGTATTAATAATAGTCATGAACGTTTTAGTATTAATAATAGTCATGAACGTTTTAGTATTAATAATAGTCATGAACGTTTTAGTGTTAATAATAGTCATCAACGTTTTAGTATTAATAATAGTCATCAACGTTTTAGTATTAATAATAGTCATCAACGTTTTAGTATTAATAATAGTCATCAACGTTTTAGTATTAATAATAGTCATCAACGTTTTAGTATTAATAATAGTCATCAACGTTTTAGTATTAATAATAGTCATCAACGTTTTAGTATTAATAATAGTCATCAACGTTTTAGTATTAATAATAGTCATCAACGTTTTAGTATTAATAATAGTCATCAACGTTTTAGTATTAATAATAGTCATCGACGTTTTAGTATTAATAATAGTCATCAACGTTTTAGTATTAATAATAGTCATCAACGTTTTAGTATTAATAATAGTCATCAACGTTTTAGTATTAATAATAGTCATCAACGTTTTAGTATTAATAATAGTCATCAACGTTTTAGTATTAATAATAGTCATCAACGTTTTAGTATTAATAATAGTCATCAACGTTTTAGTATTAATAATAGTCATCAACGTTTTAGTATTAATAATAGTCATCAACGTTTTAGTATTAATAATAGTCATCAACGTTTTAGTATTAATAATAGTCATCAACGTTTTCGGTAATGTATCGTTTGATGCGTTAATAAGAATCTAATTAAGACGCATATCTTAAGAATGATTTGATGAGCGAATAAAGCAGCATACTCCACCACGTGTACGTTGGCGTTGCAGTTTTGAATTTCAACAATAGATTTCACATTCAAACAACGGTCATCTTTTTGCTCTAATATCCACCCGGAATGATAGATTAAAAAATATTATCGGCCAAATTGTTAGTTACACTTTAAAAAAAACTATTTAAATGTTTTGTGAACGATCCATTTCATGTAGAGAAAATAAAATTGCATTTTCTGAAACTTTGTTACACATAATATAAGTAATGTGTCCGATGTATCTTATTACTATTAAATGTACTGTAATTCTAACAATAATTCACTGATAAATTGTAATCACAAGAAGATCTGTTCAAGAGAGACATTAAAGTTTTATTAGTTATTTATTTATTTTTAGTAGTATACCCATCTATATTTATTATAATTGATAATCATTCATTGTCACTATATCAGTCTAACATGTTTTCTTTTAATCTGTTGCGAGCAAGACATTCAGAGCAGCCTTTACTACAATGTGCCCTATGATAAACAGGAAATTTAGCACAATTATTTTGCAAATACAAAGGTAATTGTTGGGAATAGAAAACAGTTATTGAAAGTAACAAAGAAAAACAAACATTTTAGATGATATACTCAACTTAACCCTAACTCTAACTTCTCATGGGCATCTACGCAACATCGTAAACGGGCTAGTTAATTCCATTCGCCCTCTTGACAACTTTAAGCGTGTTATTGTTTTAATTTTCTGTCAATAGAGTTTATAAGGATGTTATGTATGTGACTCCTCTACTCTGTAATTGCAGTTTATGTAACAGTAAACACTAAACAGTAAACTCCATACCGTTTAGATTTCGATTTTGTTTGGTTCAATGAAATGTGGATAGTTGGCTCTGAAGCAACAAAAGTGTCCTTAAATTGTTTATTTGTTTTCATGGCCATTCATCTGATACCATTACTTGTTCGGTTTTTTTTTGTCATGGAACATTTGAGTTCAATCCTTATACATGAGCTGATTTGCTAGTTTTCTTTTTTGTTGTTTTGATGAGACCGCCTTGCTCTGGTTAACACAACTAAAAATTAATTATTATTTTAAAATGACGAATTAAGTAACTATTATTCAAAGAATAATAATTCTTAAACAGAAGCAAACTCCAAGAAGTGTACTATTTAAACAAAATAAATGAATTGTTATCATGCTACCAAGACAAAACTTCTTTACTTTAACAATTATAAGAAACCTTACCAACAACCGATTACCATGGCGGATAGTACCCTACCTAAGAGGTCAACATTCAAACTCTTCGGCCTTACCCCCACAAGTAATAGAAATTGGTATAAATCATGGCGATATTTATATCAGGTCTGACAAATAAGTTATTGGTATCCACGACTTGGCGCGAATATTGGAAGACCAAAATAACTATAAAATAATAATTACTGAAAAAGATGTTAGTAAGGAATTTCTTAATAATGTCCAGTAATTAGTTAATTAGCAACTATACATATCATTACGAATAAGTGATTTATTTTCATGAAATGAAGTGTAAAAAGACAGAACAAAAATATAAACGAACTTAACGCACAAAATCATTTTATTCACCATGAACTTTAGATATTCTGAAAATCAATTAGTCAATTTGTTCATATTGACTAATTGATTACAGAAAATATGACATCATAGAATCAGAAAGCAATTTCAACATTTTAGTAAATCAAGTATTTTATGAACGAAATGATGTTCAAAGAAATAATTATAATAATTTCTAGAAAATGTGTGATATTTGTTGAATTTAGAATTTGTTTTATAGAAAACTGAGTGAATTGAAGTAAAACAAAATTTTTCAATTTAAATTTTAATTTTAAATTTGAAGACTTATGTCAACTCTGTTGCTAACGTTCCTGGGGAGATCGTTGGGTCATTCTATTGCTTCAAAAAGTGTCTAACTTCTGATGCAAACTTTCTACATGCCCATTCCAGTCATTGTCTCCAATCTTCTTGTCGTGGCGATCAGCGTCCAACTGACGATCTTTTTAACCCTTATTCTTGAGTGACTCCGAGCTTTGATAAGGTGTAATTCATTAGTAAAGAAATGACTTTTAAAAGTCTACATTCAATGCAACACCCACAGCAAAAGCTATCATATACAGGAAGAAATCATTTAAAAAACAGAGATTTAACCGGCTCCGTTCGGATCAACGAATGTCTTCAGAAAAATAGTGATTGTCGCCGTAAACCTTTTCAGCATTACTCGGGAAACGTCTTTTGGTGACATGTCGGCCACCTAATGTTGTCCTGGTTGATCTTCTAGTTTGATAGAAGTATTTCTGAAGACGTTTGTTGATCCGATCCAAACCGATAAACTCTCTTGTTTTTTAATGATATTTTTCTGTTTTTGATTTGTTTTCCTTTTGTTATATATATATATATATATATATATATATATATATATATATATATATATATATATATATATATATATATATAATTATTTTGCGGTGTACTCGATTCAGATATAGCCAGTGAGATCAGACCCTCCGGCTCTATCCGTCCACGTTTATACGGATTACCCGAAACGCATAAGGCGGATATCCCAGTAAGACTTATCGTCTCTATGGTCGGGTCATTACAACAAAAGGTTGCAAAATGGATATTTGGTATTTTACAGCCTGTATTAGAGCACTACACTAAATACTGCTTAAAAGACTCGTTTTATTTTGCAAACTACATTCAGCAATCTAAGGTTACAAATAAATATATGTGCTCTTACGATATCAGTAACCTGTCTACCTGTGTCCCTATTTTGGAAACGATAGATATTTGTGCCGATTTTTTATATCATAGCCACTTATCGCCCCCTTCCATTCCTGAAAGCACGTTCGTTAGCTGATAACATTTCCTACTACATCTGTTGAATTTAGTTTCAATGATGTTATGTATAGACAAATCGATGGTGTTTCCATGGGGTCAGTCCTGGGACCAACGTTGGCGAACAGTTTTGTGGGTTTTTATGAGAAAGAACTACTATCAGGCCCCATGAAACCGTTAGTCTACTTTAGATATGTAGACGACACATTTTGCCTCTTCAATAATGAAACAAAGGCAAATACATTCTTCTCCTTACTGAATAATATGCATCCCGCATTAATGTATACATATGAAGGTGAGTGCAATTCTTCCCTAGCTTTCCTGGATGTATTGGTGACGAAAACCCCATTCTGTTACCATACATCAATATATCGTAAACCTACGTTTACAGGATTGTATACTCGTTGGGACTCATTCTGCCCGGGCAAACGAAAATTAGATCTAATTTGGACCCTTACACACAGAGCTCTTATGATGTGTTCAAAATCAAAATTGGACGAAGAAATACAAATAATTATTGATACTTTGTCCAATAATGGCTATCCTCTGGATGTGATTAGGTCAATAGGAAAGTAGCCAATTTTTCCGAGAAAAAACTAGTACGGTGGCTAAATGTCCGATTTATATTCGTTTGCCTTGGTTAAGTACAGTAAGTGAGAAGTTCGCCAAACAAATCAGCTCAGCGGTGGAAAATTGTTATTTTTCATCTAATGTGCGGGTTGTGTTCTGTACAAAACCTCTGTTACCATCCTCTCGAAAAGACGTCCTACCCCTCCACCATAAAATAACGTGATTTATCATTTTAAATGATATTGCAGTTCCAATTACGTGGGACTGACGACGTTGAGATTAGACAACAGAGTACAGCAACACATCCCTAGTAAAATCAGGAATGGAACCTTCCGGTCACGGGACGTTCTAAGAAATACATACGGTTCTTCGATAACTGACCATCTGATAAATAACCCGTCGTGCACAACGTACTTCAGCACAGATTCGTTTTCCATGTTAAGCTGTGCTCACTCATCTTATCATTTGAAAATCTGAGAGACTATCCACGTACGCCTCAAGAGGCCCTCCCTCTGCAAACAGAAGGAGTGTCTCTTGGGGTTGAGTGTGATTAGTCTCTAAGACACAACCTCCATTCCATATAACATCACGCTTATTTTATTCTAAATTCGAACTTGTTTTTTTCCCCTTCATAACATAACGCTAATTTCATTTTAAATATAAAAGGTTTTAATTCTATCCCACATTCTCACCCATATTTAAAATCCCACGATATCAGCCTTGTAAAGTGTGGGCGAAACTAGTCGACTGGCAATTTTCTTTTTTTTTCATCCCCTAAATCTTTAAATTATGAAATATTACACACGTCTTCCCTTCATTATTGCACTAATATATATATATATATATATATATATATATATATATATATATATATATATATATATATATATATATATATATAAGAAAGTAGAAAATGTTATTGGTTGAATGACACACATAGGTAGCACATTGCTAACAAAATAAATTGATTGAAAATTGCAGTGGACTGCTTAATCATGAATGATTTCCTTCGGAAATAAAATGCAAACGTTTTTGTGTACCTTAATTGTCATAAATGTATTTTATACTGTTACGAATATTTACTCGTGTAATATCGAAGTAAATAGTGAAACAATATATACATACGTAATATACTAATTCATAATATAACTAGCTGACTTCGCCCGCTAGCTCTCGCTTCACATTTATATATATATATATATATCATGAAAATAATCCTTATTTAATATGTATTAAATAAGGCATACATTTCATTGAAATTGGACCTATTTGAATTTTCGGTGGACCTATGGTTTAAATTTCAGTGGGGGGCTGATTGTGCCCCAGGGACCCTCTAAATATTATCAAAATTTGCTGTAATTTTGGGAATAGACATAATTTTTGGTCATTTACCTATGGTTTAAATTCCATTTGAATCAAATGGAAAACAGTTTTCAGTGTGGGACAAGGCCCCATTAATATCATTAAAACTTGCTGAAACTTTGGGAATAGACATCAGTTTTTGGTCATTTACCTATGGTTTCAGTTGTATTTGAATCTAAGGGAAAACGGTTTTCCAGCGTTGAATTGATATATTTCTTATATAGTTCATGAGCGTCACTGAGAGGTCAGTAGTCCACATGCCAATTTTCAAGCAATTCTGTCCAACGGTTTGGGTGAACATAAGACACAAAATCAGGCGGACACATACACACACACAGTTGCTATTTTATATATATATATATATATATATATATATATATATATATATATATATATATATAGATATATATATATATGTAGAGAGAGAGAGAGAGAGGAGAGAAGATAATTACTAGTTGAATGATATTTGTTCACAAGAATATTGTCTAGAAAAAAAACACAGTAGTTTCGTGTTTGGTGATTTATTCGGCAAACTTAGGTTAGATTTTCTCCATGGCTTTTTTCTATGCATTTCACTTAGTGAAAACGTTTTCGGCGTAAATGATAGCCTCGAGGGGGTCATAAAACCGGCAACATGCCTTCGTCACTATCTCCCAACTTAGGCCTCCGAAGGTTTTGATGATAATGGTTCTTGGTGCGTCATCTGTGTTACAGGTGGATCGCTAGTTCCTCGTTCGACCGCGTCTATGCAAAGAAGTCGAAGGGGTGATAGCCCAGCGAAGAGGGAGGCAATATGCCTGTTAAAGTGTGATTGACAAAGTTTTCTGACAAACAGGACTAGGTCGTTAGCTTTGTATAACAGGACCCTGAATCTTGCTGTCACAGGCCCTGATGGAAGAAGTAGAGTAACATGACATATACTTTACTGTGGACGACACCATACTATGATTGGCGCTGTAAACTTTGTCGGCATGAATCGAGATACGTCTTTTGGTGACACTGAGCAACTTACTGTTCTCATAGTTGATCTTCTAGCTTGGTAAAAGTGTTTCTCTTGTCAAAAAAGAACCACAGCATGCGTATCTTTATATTTGTCTTTGACAGAACTTCTCTTGTATGAATCAAAGCTCATCTTTCCATGCAACAACATTCTAATGGACTTTTCACCAGTAGTAAAGACAAGAAATAACTACATAAAATAATCACTGGTGTGACATGTTATTAAATTTAATTAGAATTAAAAAGAAAAAAAGAAAATATAAAGATATTTAAAATTTGCCCAAATAAGGCATCGTATAAATTTTCGGTTGCAATTCCGAGAAAAAGGCGAAACGGAAATATTCTCTAAACAAATTCTAAAAAGATCAAATTAAAAACGACATCATTGCACAAATGTTAATCTCGACATGCAAAAATCCCGAACCCGTGTAATCATATGAACAAAAGAATATTAAGAAATGTGGAATGAATATTACGGTTAGAAAAAAGATCTGTTATTAAAATATTATTAGATTACTTGATTGTTAGTATTTTTGCTGCGTCCACGAATCTCGACACGGGCTTTGTCTGTTCGTCAGTTGATCTTTCATGCTTCAGTTGGAGATTTAATTTTCATCGCTAAAATGCGTTCAAGCATCTCTGTAATAGCTGCCATGTATTGGTCCCCTTTGTAGATCTTTCACAGCAAGTACTCGTCTAGCTACTACCACTGCAAAAAACCTTCTTTTCTTCTTTTTTTGTATTTAAAACCAAAGGGAACGTCCATGAACAGAGCTTCTTTCCAAAAGGTAGCCATCTTTAGAGCACAGTGCCACTGGAGCGATTCTTTCTTGACTACAATATAGACGTCTTCAAGTTCATAGTCTTCTTCTTCTTTTTTGGAAAACTAAATTGCTGACTTATCTTTCCGGTTCTTTCCGGAAGTGACGTCATCGTGAGAGGATTTTTTCCCAGTTTTCATTCTTTATTTTCATTACGTTGTTAAGACAATGTGCTCTACTGTAAATTACAATTAAACAAGGCATATCCCATTAGTAAATGTGTGACCATTTTGGAAAACTAAATTGCTGACCCATCCTTCCGGTTCTTTCCGGAAGTGACGTCATCGTGAGAGGATTTTTTCACAGTTTTCATTCTTTATTTTCATTACGTTGTTAAGACAATGTGTTCTACTGTAATAAATTAAACAAGGAAGTTAAGCAACAAATATATCGGCCATTACTAAATGGGTAACCATTTTGGAAGAATAACAAAACTGGTTCTTCGATATGACGTAGGCGCATTCAATAGTATATTTAAACATGAGTTCTTTGATATTACCGAGGCGCCTCCTATTTTATTTCAATTTTTTACCTATGAGAAATTTTTTTAGGGGGGAGGGTTAAAAAAATTTTTTTTCTTTTTCCAACTGTAAATATTACTATTTATGAGGAAAGGTAAAAAATGTTTTTTTTAGGGGGGAGGGGACGTAAATTTTTATTTTTTATTTTTCTACCTGAAAATATTACTATTCATGGGGAAGGGTAAAAAAAATTTTTTGGGGGGTGGGGGTCAATGTAAAAAAATTTATTTTTTTTAACTGAAAATATTAGTATTCATGCGGGAGTGTAAAAATTTGGGGCAGAAGTTTTTTTTTTATTTTCATTGTTTAAATTGAAAATATTACTATTCATGGGGAAGGGTAAAATAAATTTTGGGATGGGGGGTGTTAACCATTTTTTTTTTCAACTGAAAATATTACTATTCATGGGAAAGAGTAAAAATATTTTTTTCGGGGGTAAAATTTTTTTTTTTATCTTTTTTAACTGAAAATATTAGTATTCATGGAGGAGGGTAAAAATAAAAATTTTGGGGGTGTTAGTAAAAAATGTTTTTTTTGTTTCTTTTTTGCTTTTTTAACTAAAAATATTCTTGGTTAGAAACAAAGAAAATCAATGTCTAGACACCTAAGATATATGACTGGGGCTCCATCGGTTTACGGGTGAGCGTTCATTTCTGATGCGACAGCCTAGCAAAAATAGACGACCGTTAGGGAGTCTATTTTGGCCAGCCATTAGTAAATATGTGATCATTTTGGAAAAATAAATTGCTGACTCATCTTTCCGGGTTGTCCGGAAATGACGTCATTGTGAGAGAATTTTGCACATCATCATTCTTTATATTCATTACGTTGATAAGACAACGTGTTTTATTGTAAATTGAAGTTAAGCAACAAATATCTCGGCCATTACTAAATGCGTAACCATTTTGAAAGAATAACAGAACTGGCTCTTTTATATGACGTAGGCGCCTTATAATAGCATATTTAAACATGATTTCTTTGATATGACCGAAGCGCCTCCTAATTTAAAAAAAAAATTAACTATTTTCGGGAGGGGGGTAATTTTTTTTTCTTTTTCTAACTGACAATATTACTATTCATGGGGAAGGGTAAAAAAATTGTGTGGGGGTAGGTAAAAATGATTTTTTTTCTTTTTTCAGTTGAAAATATTAGTATTCATGGGGAGGGTAAAAAGAATTATTTTTGGTGGGTGGGTTTAAAAAAAAAAATTTTTTTTGTTTCTTTTTTAAACTGAAAATATTACTATTCAAGGAGAAGGATAAATAAAAATTGGGGGACGTAAAAAAAAAATTTTTTCTAACTGAAAATATTACTATTCATTGGGAAATTTTCAAAATTTTGCTGAGGGTCAACGGGGCCAGTTTTCGGCAGCGGGTCTGGTTTTTTCAAGCTTTTTCAATGTTATTTAGTAGTAATTTGGAAATCAGCCAATGTATTCATGTAACAACTAGATAAAAATGCTGACTCACTGAACATCCTCCATAATCCCTTACCGGATGTACCCGGTCTTGCCCTAAATTCAGTCCGGTTGTTTCAGGTCACCCCATTAGTTCTGTCCGGATGGCACAATAACATCATAGGAAGGCTACGTAAAGAGTGTGTAGTGAAACAAGGGTTGCTCAATCACATCCGCACCTGGCAACCGGTAAGTGTGATTTCAGTAGTGCTCAGAAGGCCTCCTTGATTTTCAAAGTACTCGGCGTTGTCCGGCAGAAAAGTATTCAATGTCCTAGATAGAGCTACTGTAGTGATAGGTTTGGATAATATTTTAAACGCATCTATGCTGAAAAGGAGGAGATCTCGGTAAGAGTGATTTCAGCAGTGCCTGGAAGCCTCCTTGATGTTCTTAGTACTCGGCGTTGTCTGAGAGAAAAGTGCTCAATATCCTAGATAGTGATACTGTAGTGATAAATTTGGATAATATTTTAACGCCATCTTCGTTCCCGTTTGGACTATTTTGCAGATAAAAATAGGAGGGATCAGTAAGAGTGATTTCAGTAGTGCTCTGGAGGCCTTATAGATTTTCTAAATACTCGGCGTTATCCGGGAGAAAAGTTCTCAATATCCTAGATAGATCTACTGTAGTGATAAGTTTGAATAATATCTTAACGCCATCTCCGTTTCTCTTCGGACTATTTTGCAGATGAAAAGGAGGTGGGATCAGTAACAGTGATTTCAGTAGTGCTCCAGGTTGGGGTTGTCGGGGAAAAGTTTAGGGGTCAGGCCAAACTTTTTAGGTAGTCGGGCTAAATTATTTTTTTTTAACTTAAAATATTTCTCATGGTTGGGGGAGAGTAAAAAAAATTGAGGGGGGCTGAAGAGATTGGGGGTTGGGGAAAATTTTAGGGGTCGGGCCAAACATTTTAGGTAGTCGGGCCCAATTTTTTTTTTTTTAACTTAAAATATTTCTCAGGGTGGGGGAGAGTAAAAAAAAATTCGAAAGGTGCGGTTGGAGAGATGAGGGGGGTCGGGGAAAATTGTAGGGCTTGGGCAAAGGGTGGTACTTCTGCAGTATAGGCACCAGGGGCGCTTCCATAGTATAGGATTTTCAAAGTAGTCGGCGTTGTCCGGGAGAAAAGTGCTCCATATCCTAGATAGAGATGCTGCAGTGATAGATTTGTATAATATTTTAACACCATTTACGCTTCTTTTCGGAATAGTGTGCTGATGAACATGAGGAGGAATCAGAGTGATTTCAGTAGTGCTCTGGGGGCCTCCTTGATTTTGTAGCTACTCGGCGTTGTCCGGGAGAAAAGTGCTACATATCGTAGATAGAGCTACTGTAATGATAAGTTTGTATACTATTTTACCAGCATCTACGCTTCTCTCCAGTCTATTGTGACCATGGAAATGAGGGAAAATCAGTAACAGTAATTCTAGTAGTGCTCTGGATGCCTTCTTGATTTTCTAAGTACTCGACGTTGTCCAGGAGAAAAGTGATCAATATCGTAGATAGAGCTACTGTAGTGATAGGTGTGTATACTATTTTAACAGCATCTACGCTTCTCTTCAAACTATTGTGAAGGGAAAATCAGTAACAGTAATTTAAGTAGTGCTCTAGAGGCCTCCTTGATTTGCTAGGTACTCGGCGTTGTCCGGGAGAAAAGTGTTTAATATCCTAGATAGAGCTGCTGTAGTAATAGATTTGTATAACATTTTAACACCATTTACACTTTTTTTTAGAATATTGTGCTGATGAACAGGAGGAGAAATCATTAAGAGGATTTCAGTAGTGCTCTGGATGCCTCCTTGATTTTCTATGTACTTGGCGTTGTCTGGGAGAAAAGTGCTCAATATCCTAGATAGAGCTACTGCAGTGATAAGTTTGTATAATATTTTAACGCCACCTACGTTTCTCTTCGGACTACTGTGCAGATGAAAAGGAGGGGGGATCATTAAGAGATATTTCAGTAGTGCTCTGGAGGCCTTCTTGACTTTCTAAATACTTGGCTTTGTCCGGGAGAAAAGTGCTCAATATCCTAGATAAAGCTACTATATTTATAGGTTTGTATAGTATTTTAACGCCATCTAGGATTCTCTGTCGTCATAGTAATAGGTACATGACGTCATCGTTATAGGTTTTGAATTTTTTTTCAACCTACTTATTATTGTGCACATGACGTCATAGTAATAGGTATATGACGTCATCGTTATAGGTTTTGAATTTTTACAATGAAATTAAAAAATTGGGGGAGGAGATGATTTTTTTCTTTCTATGTAAGGGGGAGGGTGAAGAAAAACATTTTGGGGTGGGGCAAAATTTTTTTTTTTTCATCAAACATATTTATATGTATGGGAGGATGAAAAAAATTGGGGGGGGCGGGGGGTAAAATATTTTATTTTATTTTCCTTTTTTAAACTAAAAATAGTTCTATGTATGGGGGGGTCAAAAAATGTTATTTGGGGGGGCAATTTTTTTTTTCTTTTTTATTAAAAATATTTATATGTATGGGGGAGGATGAAAATTTAAAAAAATTGGGGGGTGGGAACGGGGGTAAAAAAAATTTTATTTTTCTATTTTTCTTTTTTAAACTAAAAATATTTCTATGTATGGTGGGAGGGTGAAAAAAAATGTGGGTGGGTGAAAAAAATTTTTTTTCTTTTTTAAACTAAAAATATTTCTATGTATCGGGGAGGGTAAAAAAAATATTTTGGAGGTGGAGATCAAAAACAATTTTTTGTTTTTTCTTCTTCATTATAAATATTTATATGTATGGGGGAGGATAAAAAAAAATTGGAGGTGGGGGTAAAAATATTTTTTATTTTTTTGTTTTGTTTTTTTTACTATGTATGGGGGGGAGGGTAAAAAAAAAATTTTTTGGACGACGGGTCAAAAATTTTTTTTTATTATTAAAAATATTTATATGTATGGGAGAGGATGAAAAAAAAATTTTTTGTGGGGGCAAAAAAACTAACTAAAAATATTTTTATTTATGATAGTGACAATACATGACTGAACACTATTTTATTTTTCGGACACGACAGGGGCTCTTTTATATGAGTTCTTAGGTATGCGAACTGGGCTGGAGATAGGTACATATATAGTATGTGCACCCTTGCAGGGATAGGTTAGTATATAGTATGCGCACCAGGGCGGCGATAGGTACGAATATAGTATGCGCCCTGGGACGACGATAGGTATATATATATAGTATGTGCACCGGGGTGACAATAGGTACGTATATAGTACTGCATAGGGGTGGCGATAGGTATGTATATAGCATGTGCACAGGGGCGGCGATCAGTACGTATATAGCATGCGCACCAGGGTGGTGATAGGTATGTATTTAGCATGCGCTCTGCGGTGGCTATCGGTACGTATATAGCAGGTGAACATGGGCGACAAGAAGTACGTATATTGCATGCGCACCGGGGCGGTGATAGGTATGTATTTAGCATGCGCACTGGGGCGGCGATAGGTACTTATATAGTATCTGCACTGGGGCGGCGATAGGTATGTATATAGTATGTGCACCGGGGCTGCGATAGATACGTATATAGTATGAACACCGGGGCGGAAATAAGCACCTATATAGAAGACGCAGACAGATGTGGTACTTTTTATAGAAATATGTTATACTATTGCCCTGGGCAACGTAAGAGAAATAGTTGGGAAGAAACAGCTTTCGCAAAAGACAAAATGCAAAAGTAGCGGTGAAATTGGGCTACCAGTGAAAAAGAAAAGTAGAAAGATAAAGAGACGGCTATAGAGAGAGGGGGAGAAATAGAAGTTTGAATATAAAGATGTTACACACGCGATTTTTCTTCAATTATATGTTTTTATGACCCCGAGCAACGCCGGGTAGACCCGCCAGTTAGTTTATAAAAGCAAAAGATAATTCAGCTGTCAGTCGGTTATGCTTAATTTGGAACAGTAATTTCGCTGATCTTCTAATCTTAAGCCCTGAAAAGAGTTTCCACTTCTCTGCTATTCTTAATTCTGGAATAGCATTTCTACTTGTCTGCTATTCTTTATTCTAAAATAGTATTTTCGATTGTCTACTATATTAAATCTGGAATAGCATTTTCCCTTGTCGTCTATCCTTAATTTTTGAATAGCATTTTCACTGTTCTGCTACTCTTAATTCTGAAATAGCATTTCGAATTGACTGCTATTCTTAATTCTAAAATAATATTTTCGCTTGTCTGCTATACTTACTTCTGGAATAGCATTTTCACTTGTCTGCTATTCTTAATTCTGAAATAATATTTTCGCTTGTCTGCTATTCTTAATTCAGGAATAGCATTTTCACTTGTCTGCTATTCTTAATTCTGAAATAATATTTTCGCTTGACTGATATTCTTACTTCTGGAATTGTATTTTCACTTGTCTGCTATTCTTACTTCTGGAATAATATTTTCGTTTGTCTGCTATTCTTACTTCTGGAATAGCATTTTCACTTGTCTGCTATTCTTAATTCTGAAATAATATTTTCGCTTGTCTGCTATTCTTAATTCTGAAATAATATTTTCACTTGTCTGCTATTCTTAATTCTGAAATAATATTTTCACTTGTCTGTTATTCTTATTTCTGAAATAATATTTTCGCTTGTCTGCTATTCTTTATTCTGGAATAGCATTTTCACTTGTCTGCTATTCTTACTTCTGAAATAATATTTTCGCTTGTCTGCTATTCTTAATTCTGAAATAATATTTTCGCTTGACTGATATTCTTACTTCTGGAATTGTATTTTCACTTGTCTGCTATTCTTAATTCTGAAATAGTATTTTCGTTTTTCTGCTATTCTTACTTCTGGAATAGCATTTTCACTTGTCTGCTATTCTTAATTCTGAAATAATATTTTCGCTTGACTGATATTCTTACTTCTGGAATTGTATTTTCACTTGTCTGCTATTCTTAATTCTGAAATAATATTTTCGTTTGTCTGCTATTCTTACTTCTGGAATAGAATTTTCACTTGTCTGCTATTCTTTATTCTGAAATAATATTTTCGCTTGTCTGCTATTCTTACTTCTGGAATAGCATTTTCACTTGTCTGCTATTCTTAATTCTGAAATAATATTTTCGCTTGTCTGCTATTCTTACTTCTGGAATAGCATTTTCACTTGTCTGCTATTCTTAATTCTGAAATAATATTTTTACTTGTCTGCTATTCTTAAATCTGAAATAATATTTTCGCTGGTCTGCTATTCTTAATTCTGGAATAGCATTTTCACTTGTCTGCTATTCTTAATTCTGAAATAATATTTTCGCTTGTCTGCTATTCTTAATTCTGAAATAATATTTTCGCTTGTCTGCTATTCTTAATTCTGAAATAATATTTTCGCTTGTCTGCTATTCTTAATTCTGGAATAGCATTTTTACTTGTCTTCTATTCATAATTCTGAAATAATATTTTCGCTTGTCTGCTATTCTTACTTCTGGAATAGCATTTTCATTTGTCTGCTATTCTTAATTCTGAAATAATATTTTCGCTTGTCTGCTTTAATTAATTCTGAAATAGCATTTTCACTTGTCTGCTATTCTTAATTCTGAAATAATATTTTCGCTTGTCTGCTATTCTTAATTCTGAAATAATATTTTCGCTGGTCTGCTATTCTTACTTCTGGAATAGCATTTTCACTTGTCTGCTATTCTTAATTCTGAAATAATATTTTCGCTTGACTGATATTCTTACTTCTGGAATTGTATTTTCACTTGTCTGCTATTCTTAATTTAGAAATAGTATTTTCGTTTGTCTGCTATTCTTACTTCTGGAATATAATTTTCACTTGTCTGCTATTCTTAATTCTGAAATAATATTTTCGCTTGTCTGCTATTCTTACTACTGGAATAATATTTTCGCTTGTCTGCTATTCTTACTTCTGGAATAGCATTTTCACTTGTCTGCTATTCTTAATTCTGAAATAATATTTTTACTTGTCTGCTATTCTTAATTCTGAAATAATATTTTCGCTGGTCTGCTATTCTTTATTCTGGAATAGCATTTATACTTGTCTGCTATTCTTAATTCTGAAATAATATTTTCGCTTGTCTGCTATTCTTACTTCTGGAATATAATTTTCACTTGTCTGCTATTCTTAATTCTGAAATAATATTTTCGCTTGTCTGCTATTCTTAATTCTGAAATAATATTTTCGCTGGTCTGCTATTCTTAATTCTGGAATATAATTTTTACTTGTTGCTATTCTTAATTCTGAAATAATATTTTCGCTTGTCTGCTATTCTTACTTCTGGAATAGCATTTTCACTTGTCTGCTATTCTTAATTCTGAAATAATATTTTCGCTTGTCTGCTATTCTTACTTCTGGAATAGCATTTTCACTTGTCTGCTATTCTTAATTCTGAAATAATATTTTCGCTTGTCTGCTATTCTTACTTCTGGAATAGCATTTTCACTTGTCTGCTTTTCTTAATTCTGAAATAATATTTTTACTTGTCTGCTATTCTTAATTCTGAAATAATATTTTCGCTGGTCTGCTATTCTTAATTCTGGAATAGCATTTATACTTGTCTGCTATTCTTAATTCTGAAATAATATTTTCGCTTGTCTGCTATTCTTAATTCTGGAATAGCATTTTCACTTGTCTGCTATTCTTAATTCTGAAATAATATTTTCGCTTGTCTGCTATTCTTAATTCTGAAATAATATTTTCGCTTGTCTGCTATTCTTAATTCTGAAATCATATTTTCGCTTGTTTGCTATTCTTAATTCTGGAATAGCATTTTTACTTGTCTTCTATTCATAATTCTGAAATAATATTTTCGCTTGTCTGCTATTCTTACTTCTGGAATAGCATTTTCATTTGTCTGCTATTCTTAATTCTGAAATAATATTTTCGCTTGTCTGCTTTAATTAATTCTGGAATAGCATTTTCACTTGTCTGCTATTCTTAATTCTGAAATAATATTTTCGCTTGTCTGCTATTCTTAATTCTGAAATAATATTTTCGCTGGTCTGCTATTCTTTCTTCTGGAATAGCATTTTCACTTGTCATCTATTCTTAATTCTGAAATAATATTTTCGCTTGACTGATATTCTTACTTCTGGAATTGTATTTTCACTTGTCTGCTATTCTTAATTCTGAAATAGTATTTTCGTTTGTCTGCTATTCTTACTTCTGGAATAGCATTTTCACTTGTCTGCTATTCTTAATTCTGAAATAATATTTTCGCTTGTCTGCTATTCTTACTTCTGGAATAATATTTTCGCTTGTCTGCTATTCTTACTTCTGGAATAGCATTTTCACTTGTCTGCTATTCTTAATTCTGAAATAATATTTTTACTTGTCTGCTATTCTTAATTCTGAAATAATATTTTCGCTGGTCTGCTATTCTTAATTCTGGAATAGCATTTATACTTGTCTGCTATTCTTAATTCTGAAATAATATTTTCGCTTGTCTGCTATTCTTAATTCTGAAATAATATTTTCGCTGGTCTGCTATTCTTAATTCTGGAATATAATTTTTACTTGTCTGCTATTCTTAATTCTGAAATAATATTTTCGCTGGTCTGCTATTCTTAATTCTGAAATAGCATTTATACTTGTCTGCTATTCTTGATTCTGAAATAATATTTTCGCTTGTCTGCTATTCTTACTTCTGGAATAGCATTTTCACTTGTCTGCTATTTTTAATTCTGAAATAATATTTTCGCTTGTCTGCTATTCTTACTTCTGGAATAGCATTTTTACTTGTCTGCTTTTCTTAATTCTGAAATAATATTTTCGCTTGTCTGCTATTCCTTATTCTGGAATAGCATTTTTACTTGTTGCTATTCTTAATTCTGAAATAATATTTTCGCTTGTCTGCTATTCTTACTTCTGGAATAGCATTTTCACTTGTCTGCTATTCTTAATTCTGAAATAATATTTTCGCTTGTCTGCTATTCTTACTTCTGGAATAGCATTTTCACTTGTCTGCTATTCTTAATTCTGAAATAATATTTTCGCTTGTCTGCTATTCTTCATTCTGAAATAATATTTTCGCTTGTCTGCTATTCTTAAATCTTTAAATAATATTTTCGCTTGTCTGCTATTCTTAATTCTGGAATAGCATTTTTACTTTTCTTCTATTCTTAATTCTGAAATAATATTTTCGCTTGTCTGCTATTCTTACTTCTGGAATAGCATTTTCATTTGTCTGCTATTCTTAATTCTGAAATAATATTTTCGCTTGTCTGCTTTAATTAATTCTGGAATAGCATTTTCACTTGTCTGCTATTCTTAATTCTGAAATAATATTTTCGCTTGTCTGCTATTCTTAATTCTGAAATAATATTTTCGCTTGTCTGCTATTCTTACTTCTGGAATAGCATTTTCACTTGTCTGCTATTCTTAATTCTGAAATAATATTTGCCCTTGACTGATATTCTTACTTCTGGAATTGTATTTTCACTTGTCTGCTATTCTTAATTCTGAAATAGTATTTTCGTTTGTCTGCTATTCTTACTTCTGGAATAGCATTTTAACTTGTCTGCTATTCTTAATTCTGAAATAATATTTTCGCTTGTCTGCTATTCTTACTTATGGAATAGCATTTTCACTTGTCTGCTATTCTTAATTCTGAAATAATATTTTCGCTTGTCTGCTATTCTTACTTCTGGAATAGCATTTTCACTTGTCTGCTATTCTTAATTCTGAAATAATATTTTTACTTGTCTGCTATTCTTAATTCTGAAATAATATTTTCGCTGGTCTGCTATTCTTAATTCTGGAATAGCATTTATACTTGTCTGCTATTCTGAATTCTGAAATAATATTTTCGCTTGTCTGCTATTCTTACTTCTGGAATAGAATTTTCACTTGTCTGCTATTCTTAATTCTGAAATAATATTTTCGCTTGTCTGCTATTCTTAATTCTGAAATAATATTTTCGCTGGTCTGCTATTCTTAATTCTGGAATATAATTTTTACTTGTCTGCTATTCTTAATTCTGAAATAATATTTTCGCTGGTCTGCTATTCTTAATTCTGAAATAGCATTTATACTTGTCTGCTATTCTTAATTCTGAAATAATATTTTCGCTTGTCTGCTATTCTTACTTCTGGAATAGCATTTTCACTTGTCTGCTATTCTTAATTCTGAAATAATATTTTCGCTTGTCTGCTATTCTTACTTCTGGAATAGCATTTTTACTTTTCTGCTTTTCTTAATTCTGAAATAATATTTTCGCTTGTCTGCTATTCCTTATTCTGGAATAGCATTTTTACTTGTTGCTATTCTTAATTCTGAAATAATATTTTCGCTTGTCTGCTATTCTTAAATCTGGAATAGCATTTTTACTTGTCTGCTATTCTTAATTCTGAAATAATATTTTCGCTTGTCTGCTATTCTGAATTCTGAAATAATATTTTCGCTTGTCTGCTATTCTTAACTCTGTCATAGCATTTTTGCTTGTCTGCTATCTTAAAGCTTTGAATAGCATTTTCGCTGGTCCGCTACTCTTTAGTCTTGAATAGCATTTTCGCTTGGCTGTTATTCTTAATTCTGCAATAGCAATTTTACTTGTCTAATATTCTTAATTCTGGAATAGCATTTTTGCTTGTTTGCTATTATTTATTCTTGAATAGTATTTTCGCTGGTCTACTACTATTTAGTCTGAAATTAATTTTTCGCTGACCTGCTACTCTTAATTCTGAAACAGCATTTCGACTTGTCGGTTATTCTTAATTCTGAAATAGCATTTCGACTTGTCTGCCTTAGTCTGAAATAGCATTTACCCTTTCTGCTAATCTTAAGTCTGGAATAGAATTTGTGCTAGTTTGCTATACTTATTTCTGGAACAAGGTTTTCGCTGGTTTGCTACTTTAAAGTCTGAAATAGCATGTTTGATGCTCTCATTCTCTTAAATCTTAAATAGCGTGTTTGCCGGACTGCTACTCTTAATTCTAGGAATAGCATTTTCCCTGTCTGCTATTCTCTATTTTGGAATAGCATTTTCGCGTGCCTACTACTATTTAGTCTGGAATAAAATTTCGCTGGCCTGCTGCTCTTCAGTCTGGAATAGCATTTCTGCTTATTTGCTACTCTTAAGTATTGAATAGCATTTCTACTTGTTTGCTACTCTTAATTCTGGTATAGCATTTTCGCTTGTCTACTACTACTAAGTCTGGAATAGCATTTTAGCTGGCCTGCTATTCTAAATTCTGAAATAGCATTTCTCCTTGTCTGCTACTCTTAAGTCTGGAACAGCCTTAAGTCTGGAACAGCATTTGCTGTCTGCTATACATATTTCTGGAATAAGGTTTTTGCTGGGTTGCTACATTTAAGGCTGGCATAGCATGTTTGATACTCTGCTACTCTTAAATCTTAAATAGCGTATGTACCGGTCTGCTACACTTACGTCTGGAATAGTATTTTCGCTTGTCTGCTTCTTTTAAGTCTGAAATAGCATTTTCGTTTCTCTGCAATTCTTACGAATGGAATAGCATTTTTGCTTGTCTGCTACTCTTTAGTTAGGAATAGCATTTTTGCTGATCAGCTAATCTTCAATCTGAAATTGCATTTTCGCAGGTCTGCTACTTTTAAGTCTGAAATAGCATTTTTGCTTGTCTGCTACTCTCAACTCTAAAATAGTACTTTAGATTGTATTCTATGCATAAGTCAGGAATAAAATTTTCGGTTGTTTGCTACTCTTAAGTATGAAATAGTATTTTCGCTGGTCTGCTACTCTTAAGTCTAGAATAGCATCTGCGCTTGTCTGCTACTCTTAAGTCTGGAATTGCTATCGCACATTGAATAGGCGCACCTAATCTTTAACTTCAGTTGAATATTCCATAACAATCTGTTTTTAGATGCCTGTTCGCATTTGTATGAGTTTGCTTTTTCATTGGTCGGTACGTCGGTAATACGGATTGTCGCACTTCACTTAGAAATAACAACTTAATTACCTAACGCGTAGATCGAATAGAGTCATCCTTTTTTAGATGCAGCTTTTGGGTGCAAATGAAATTAGATACGGCCATCCAATTTGCGCGATTACTACTCTCCATAAAGAAACACATCTTTCTGTCGGTCGATCATGCTGAAGTTTAAAACATTATTTTGTTTGAGGTTTAAATAGCTTTATTGTCTGCCTATCGAACTTAGATTTAACATAGCATTTCCATTGCTAAACATACGGATTGAATGAACAACGTTTATTTTAAAGACATCCAAGCTTCTCTGTAAGAGGCTATGCCCGTCGCTCTGTCACACTTTATATTTTCATCCGTAAACACACATATTTAACGGAAACATAAGAATGTACTTAACCGACTGACTGGCTCCGTTTTAAAATCTCATATTTAGATGCGTCCATTCACCTTTATTAGAGGTTTTGACTGTCCGTCGATCTGTCACGCTTGTGTTTAAAACATCATAGTTATCGTTATATGATCAGATTGAATGGACGCATCTTACGAAAACGTGTTCTTAAAAGTAGTAAGTAAACAAACTTGGAACTGACAAACTAAAAGTATGTAGTCGAGTAGTAAAAGATGTGTCTTAATATACGAAGTATCGTCTCTGCTCCAAATTATTTCTTGATTCTATTAAAGCTACGAAGCCTCGTTTTGAAGTCAGTGCAATTAGCTGATCGTTAATTCGTCAGGTGCGTCATTCTGATGACGCACATTTTCTGTCGGCAACGACTTAGTTTGTAAATTTTAAATGGATTATGTCAGCTGTAGAGTTGCCATCATGCTAATCTTTATCATGTGATAATGTTGGGTTTACGATAAGACGTTCGAACAGAAACCTTTAGTATTTCGTAAGCTTTCCATCGTGAAATAAATCAGTTCTATGAGGAACGTTCTTAAGAAAAATGTGGGTCTTTGGCAAAACGAATGCATATTTTCGTAATGTTCGATAGGAATGTTGGATTTATCTCAGTAAATATATACGCCCACCGAGGGAAAATATTTAATAGTTTTTGGGGAAAGATATGTGATGTTTTAATATCTCGTGCTTATTATATACTTCACAAAACATCTATCGCTCTAGAGTGTTTACTAATGTTATATCAGTTTCTAAGAAATTTTGTGTAGGAACTGTTGAACATGAAAACACAAATTGATTATTCTGATAATTTTTCAGTTTATGTATAAAAAAATATATGTCGGTTAGTTCGTTTTTTTTTTAATGAAAATCGCTCCAGACAATGCGTGAAGCTAATTGATGTTAGGAGATTAAATAATTACTACTTCAAGGTCAAAAGCTAGCTAATAATAAGTATTAGATGAATAGATTCTGACCAAGAAAAAAAGCAACGAATCCTTTTTGATCAGAAACATCGCTCATGGAATGTGAAGACTAAAGGACAAAATATGGGAAGCGAGAGTTACGAGGCTGCCGAACGTAAAACCAAGGTCAACATTTTATCTACGGCATATCAACCAGTATATGTGCCAAAAAAAATGTAAGTTGGTTGGTTCGTTTGTTTTACGGCATATCAACCAGTATATGTTATGTAATGTCGAAATACTTTTACTAATTGTAAATTATTAACGTACTGTAAGTTACCATTTATTCAAAGTTGGTTTAGGATATTAATATATCTCTCCATTTTATTAAAATGTCAGAAAACGCAGTAGATCCCATAGTCTGGGCTTACATGCATTATAACACTCATTTCCCGCCTGTTTGATATTAGTAAAGAGATTGTTGATGAAATAATTAATTTTTAAAATTATGGTAAAATTACGTGGAAAATGTTTATTTATTAGAAAAAATTGTAATGTCTGAGAAACACAAATAATATATTTTATGATTTACTATATGTTTATTTCTGTTATGTATTTCTTTTAGAATATTATTGAAATTATCATTAGATTTTGGATGTTTGTGTAAAATTTAGAGAAGAACTTTCAATGTGAATATGCAACTTAATTGTCCACGAATACGTAGAACCAAAACTAGTATTTTCTCTGTATGATGCGCGCGTGTACCTTCGTTCTCGCGTACAAAACAAATTCCACTCCTATTTCAACACATAATATCATCTACTCACCAATGATATACGCCATTAAAGTAATTGACTATAATACGAATTCTCTAAGAATTTATGTTTCCCAATTTTCAAATGAATTGTTCCAAAATTGAAAATTACATCATAAAAAGAATTATGTGGTTTCATCGATTAAAACAGTTTTATAAACTTACAATCTGCATTTTTTATTTAATTTTAATATATTACATTAGCACAAGTTTAACTCAATAATGTGTTTACAACGTGTCGTATGCATCTTTAAACTATATTTTATTTATTGATAATTATTTTGACGGTAAGAAATGAAGAGACTAGTTTTTTAAAGATTTAAATATATATATATATATATATATATATATATATATATATATATATATATATATATATATAACTCAATGTGTGTGTGTATATTTGTGTGTGATGTTTGTGTATTCTTCATACAAAGACAGGTTAGAGAATCTACAAATAAATCTAAAGGAGTCTTCGTGTGTAAATGTTACCGCAGAAGACAAGAGAAGTGTTCCCGAACCTCTAAGTACATCTTTAAGAGTGCTATGAGGGTTTAACGCCCTTAAAACTTTAAATTAGACTATTTCTATAAAATTTAAGTCATATGTATAACTTTTGTTAGCATATTTCACCCCAGACAAGGCAGGCCGCAACTCTAGACGTAAATGGCTACTGAATATTAGGGTGTAGGTTTTAGGTGTCATCCTAAGTTGGGAGCAGTGTAGCGAGATGTCTGTTTACATTAGTTTTAAACATCTGCATGTCGGTACAGTCGTGGAAACAGGGAGCAGGGGGGAGTTCCAGAGGCTGGAAGCACGAGGAAAGAAGATATTGATGTATAAGGCTCTCCGGCATCTGGAGACCTCCACAGTGAATGTATGGGATTTAGCTGATTGTCGAGTTCGTCTAGTGTATTTACGTCGAGGGCGCACCAGAGAAGCCAGTTCATCGGAGCACAATCCATTGAAGTATTTGTAAAACAAACACAAGGATGCAACATTGCCGCGATGAGACAGAGGCTTGATCTTGGTGGATAGTGATGGACCTATTAAGTTAACGACTCATGTTTTGACCTTATCTAAGAGGGAGAGACTTGTGGGTGATGCACCAGCCCATTTTCTGGGAAAGACAATGAAAGTGATCCCCAATGTGTTAGTGATATCTTTACCTAAGAGAGCTATTGGGACGGAACTTGATATAAAGCTTCAAATGTATCTCTTTTTAATGAAATTTTTTTCATATGTATAAAATTCTTCGGACAAAACAATGGAAGTTGTCTAGAATATTAATGTCACGCTCTATGTCCAGAATATGTACGTTGCTCCACTTTTAAGTTACCCATGAGGACAGAAACCACCTAAAACTTCAAATATGTACATCTGATGTTAATGAAATTTGCACTATATGTATACGACACTTAAAGAATTGGACGCATTTATAGGATTTCAAGTTTTCGGAATAATTTTATTCTAAAACCTATTTTTTTTTAATTTTACAAACAGTTTTCCAACAGTTCAGCCTCTTCGGACTATATTAGGCAACAAAACGAGATGAGGCGGCAGTAAAAATAAAGACAGTAATATGGTGTCATGAGCTCAGTGAAAAATTACATCAGAGTGATCTTCATTTAATCCAGAGAAACGTCTGGTTTTCCTGCAAGTTGTTACTATAGATTCCAAAATTCAAACGTTAAAGTTTTTGGTTTCATATGTATTTAAAAGTATTTAATTGGTAATTAATTTTAACATGAGAAGAAAGTTGTTACAATTTTAAATAAATACATAAAAAATAAACTTATTCTTTCTTTACGGAAGAAGAAAAGGGGACTTTTTTTAATATTATAAAACTTTAGATAGGTTCATCATTCCAAGAGAAATATCATAATTAACAGTAAATAATACAGATAGATGAAGAAAGCCACCGTGGAATTTACACGGGGTTTCAGTGGCATTTACTGATCTGCCAGATTTACACTAGTACATAACTCCATTAATAAACAATACAACAAGATGAATAATAGATTTAATCGGTTTATCATGACAGCAAAGCAGTTGTGCATATTTTTAATCCGCTTCAGGAACCCAAACTTAATATATTAGACTATAATGTGTTTATATCTTCACGTTCAGTGAACAGACAATATACCGGAAATAGTGTTAGAGAGTAACAGACAAAATCAATTTGTAGGTGACAAAGGTCTGCAAAGAGTTTCTTTTTAATATGTATTATTTACTGTTATTTAGGTATCAAAGTATGATATAAATTACGATACATGAAGTATTTGGTATGCGTGTCTACCTAGTTTATATTAGTATTTATTAGTACTCCGAACGTGTACGTGATGCGCAAATGTAAAACAAAAAAGCTGTCGAAAAAACAAATTTCACACAGTCTTATAAAATATATATAGTTTTTTTTTAATTCGTTTTCAGAGAAGTCACAAATAATGGTCGTTTCTCAGCTCGTAATCTTTGTGGTAAGGTGGTTGGAAAGGATTCTCTCGGCGTCATATCAAACAGGGTAGTGAGCTTTGTCTTGTTAGCAATTTGATAAGCTTCGACAGAGAGCTGCTGTCACACGTCCGTCTCTTTAATCATTGCTGTCGTCTCTGCATCTTCAATGTTTATTCCTATCAGCAGCGACTCCTAGTCAAGACTGCATATTCTATTGCTGCATATTCTTACACTGAAAACTTATATTCGTATTAGACTTTCTATCTGAGCGCGGTCACAGACTTTCCGTAACTTCTAACCTTCCATGGCTATGCATTCTTCGGCTTGTCCATAAATGCCTCCAATGCCATTCAAAAGGAAACATAATAATTCTATTTAACTAGCTGAAATACCCGACTGTTAATACATAACATACGTAAAAAATGAATGACACGTTTTGTAAATGTATTCATTTTAATATTACATTTCTGAATTTTTTAGATGAGGATTGATAATTTGTATAATTTTGGTTATTCGGACTACATTTCTCATCTTAAGTGTGATCATCACAACATTTCGGCCGCTGTAACCTCCGGCCTTCTTCGGGTGTATATCTGTCGAACTCGGGAATCTGTACGGAATTTCGAACGGAACCCCTTATTTAATAAACAGGGGTAGCATACACTTGTTCCGTCAGCCATGACTGGGAGAAGTCGTCAGTAATTCGCAGTTCTTCGTATCGCCCGAGGATTGAACCTTCAACCTTCAGCAGACTATCACTTAGAACTGACTTTAACTTAGTGCTATATCCACTGAGCGTCCAGATTCCCGAGTTCGACAGAAATATTACCGAGTTCGTAGAAGAAGGCCGGAGGTTACACCGGCCGAAACATTGTGATTATAACACTCAACATGAGAGATGTAGTCCGAATAACAAAAATTATACAAATTATTGATTTAAAATTGTACAGTTTTAGTCGACAGAACGCCATAATTTAATTTTGGAACAAGTCATTTAAAAATGGGTAAAGTCGGAATTTTTACCTTAGCGACATCAAATTAATCACAAATCATCGGCGATCTCATTTAAAGATGTGCGTGAAAGGATAACGCACGTACGAACATGAAATGCCTTAGTGTATTATTATTATTATAGAGTCCCTGCTTCTTAAAGTCGTTAGTTAATTAAGCTTTACAATTGAAACATTTAACACATACAATATTCAAACTGAGGCTTTGACCTCCTTGTTACTTTTATCGTATTTAAAAAAAAAGTTTAAACAAAACTTGACTTTAATTGTTATCGCCCAAGTTACAATAATTAACAAAACAATTAAATTACTACCTTTTTCGAAATCGAGAATATATTTAAGAGAGTGTATCGATTTAAGATGTGTGTTATGTGAATTTTGTATATAGGTTTAATTTTCTTTATTATATAAAACTATATTTATTCAACCGGCGCTAATAGTATGAAGATATATTGTCAGGTAAAGGGCTTAGCGAAACATAATTTCATTTTTCCGCTCATTACCCCCCCCCCTCCATTTTTATGGGGATCTTTAATTCAAGATGTGAGCGTTATTTTTCTGATAATGAACTGTTGCGATCTTGTCAGTTGCTTTTAACATTGCAGTCATAGCGTCGTTTTACTCATCCGACGTTGCCCGGGAGTCTTTTTTTTTTATTTCATTCTCGGTTTCGTTCATTGTAGTCTCCATTAATAAATTTATTGTAAGAAATTATTTACATTTTTGGAAAGATAAGTCAATTAAGGATATTTAAAAGAATCGGTTTTGCAATAAAATCGTGGAAGTTCTCATGAAGTAATCTCTGAGTTTTTCAGGTGGAAGATTTCTCTCTCTACCCAGCGCTTTTCAACAATAGACAGGAACTTAATATAGTCATCTGAATTGTGTATGAGTCCCTTCCCGAAGATGTGGGATGGCATGAAACACACTCTAAAACCATCACAGTCTGAGGAATCTTGGTTTTTATGACGCGCAAGAGTTCGTGCCTTCTTTAGGCTAGTCCACCTGTTGGTCTGCGCGTTGAGAAGGAGGAGAGCATCTCCGACTCGATTAGGTGTTTGACTTTGTTGAGGAGTTCCTTGGCTTTCGTAAGATGGGTCCTTTGGTCCTTGCTGGTAAGTAGTTGTCCCTTGTGACAACGATCCTCGTCCAGTGCTGTCTTCATAGTCGCAACTGACACTGATCTCTCTCGCTAGTCCGCATTGGCTTGGGGGGGTCTAAATCATATAAATACGTGTGATTCGTTAAATGTTTTCTTTACCAAATTATTTTGTAAATATGATTTTCAACGAACCAAATATAAACCAGAAAACATAAGTGCTCTTGGCTAGAAAGATCAATCGAACGAACCGAAAATAAGGTTGTCTACACAACTAACAGAGAAGATTTACGATATGAATGAAGGAAGGAAGAAACACTGGCTACGACTAGGAGGAAAAGAGATCATAGAAAGAACTGATATGTATGGTGGTGTATTTAATTTCGTAAGTAAATATTTTTTAATAGAATTTTACAAAATTAGTTTTATTCTCTGCTATTACATGTTTTATTTCGATAAGTATTCGATTACAAGAAAGTAAATAAGATAATAATTCAATGTGTAAATCACGTACTCACGAGTATCACGCACACACATTGCTTTCTCATATTTTTATTAATATAAGTATCTGAAGGAGTTATGTAGTTTTACTGCTAAAATATTTCACACGGTTTGGATGGTAAATGTTAACAAATTTCTTTAATCGATGTTGCTAATACATTAAATGTAAACTTTTTCGTTGACTTCTTTGTTATGTCAGTATTAAAACAATGTGTGCATATTTCAAAATACATTGTTTATTATTTAAAACACCCCGACAAGTTGACAAGCAACACAATCCCACCCCTTCATCGTAGAGATCCCCAGCTGACAAAAAGATGTCTTCTCTATTAGCGTCTTTCCTAGAACGGCTTGCTTTTTGAATTCCCTGCCTGTTCTTATTTACTCGATTGTATGAACACGCAGAAATGTTGATATATTGTACACAACTCCCCACTTAGTAAGGCCCCTTTAGATATGTCTCTAATTAAAGTAGCCTTTACGTTTCAGTGGCAATATTTATTCTTTGGCGTGAATAAAAGTAAGAAACTAATAATAAACAAAGCTATAAAGACAATGAATCAAGAAGAATAAAAATAGAGTACCGTTGTCATATTTGGGCTGGTGAATATCTATCCCATTTGCGGATTCTTGATAAGGTTCAGAAGTGTATCTGTAATTTGGTTGGGGCCACCCTTTCTTCTTCTCTGTACCCTCTCCCTCACAAACGTGATGCTGCTAGTCCGAGTATTTTCTATAAGTACTATTATGGCCTGTGGTCTTCAGAATTGTATTATCTATTCCCTACTTTCTTTTGTCCCATCTCGTTTAACTTGTCGGTCTAGTTGTCTTAATCAATTTGCTGTGTTGATACTACGTTATAATACAGCTTCTTAATCCAGTGGCTTCTTTCCAAGAACTGCAGGCTTATGGGACTCTCTTCCTAATGACTGTTGTCTTCCTACCTATCTCCTTTCTCTTTTTCAACACTAAGTTTAATCGATATCTTCTGTCTTTGCGATGATCATCTTTCGTTCTTTGTAGCCTTTTATATCAAGTAGCTTCATGCCTTGTCTGGAGCGATGTCTATAACAAATAAATACATCGTTTTATTTGACCAGTATTCGACAATCTTATTTCAATCTCTGTTCATATACAAGAAAGTTTTATGAACAGACGAAAACTTTTGTAGTTGTGTTCAACTACTTTGAATAATTCATTCTACACATTTTAAACAATTTTATGTATATGATTCTTGACAGATATAGTATCGCAACGTTGACGTGATAAACATCTAATGATGCAACTCCACCCAACATCAAACACATGTTCCTTCAAGATAGTTATTTTTGTAAGATTTACTTTGCACGTTCGTGATGTGTAAAGTTGGAAAGTAATTGAGTCCATAGCTGAGCGCACACCCAGCCGATAATATGATGATCGAATTCAGTTGCTGTGGGCTGACAGTTGCTGGTGACGAATGCCGACAGCCAGCTGAAGTGTGTGGAGCCAGTGGGTAAACAGCTACGGGTGACTTTTGTTCTTTCTGTTTCGTTTTTGTGGAACCCTTTTTATTCGTACCAAGAAACAAAAGGAAAATTGAAAAAATCATCACATTAACGAGACGCGCTTTCCAGCGCCGACAATTTGAGAGTTTTGTTTATTTCCGAAATGCAATAAGAAAATGAATACTATTTTATCATGTTTTTTTCATTTGCAGCTTTGATAGTTTTTTGGTAAGAAGACACGATAACTTACTTTCTACAGAGAATAAATGACTAATGCCTAGCGTGGGCACTGATTTCCCCTCAGATAGGTAGAAGATCACTAGCTTTTGAGAATCTAAGTACAACGGAGCTGAAGACAATGGTCAATCGCTGCTCCGAATGGGAAATGTGACTGTTGACTATACAGGCACAACAGTACCACAAATAGTTTTAAGTATATAATATGAATAATTACCTCAATATTTAAACGCAAAGATATAATCTAATACAAAAGTAATATTTTTATTGATTAACAGAAATCCATTTGGTCATCAACATCAGCAATATCTTGCAATAAACGTTTTTACGTTTTCGATTTGAAATGGTGTAAGAAAGTCAGAGACAGCGAAGGAGAGAAACTATCAACTATAACTTTTTTGCCCATCTCTTATTAGTCGTTGCGACTCTGAATTTCAGTCTAATCTATTTCCCTCCCTTCACCATATTTATTGATTAATGATATCATACTCAAAATGGTATTTACTTTGTTAACTAAATTGAACCATCTTCACGCTACAGAAAACAATGACCATTTAACTTAATTCCGTCGTCAAAAATAACATTCAAACATTGTGTTTGCCTTTTCTATTTTCTATCTGAACTAATAACCACTGAAAAGGTCTATTCAAAATCAAACAATCGAATTGCTTCCGCTTCTCAACAAAAGACAAATCATAAAAATATTTATAGCTTTTTCGCAATAACTTGCCATGAAAACATCGGCATTATATTTAAACAAGCGGGGCTACTTTGCGTCTTTCGGAGTCATAATTTCCGTAAATTAGGGAGATTACAGAAAATTAGAATTAAAAATAAATAAACTTCTTAAAGAAGGTGGGATCCCTCTACCGTGCTAGTAAACTTCTCACACCTGACATTATCCTGTATCTTTACAAAGCCACCATTCGCCCATGCATGAAGTATTGTTGCCACATCTCGGCTGGTGCATCATCTACTAGTTTCTCTCTCCTTGACAAGGTCCAATAAAGAGTCGCCAACTCAATAAATCCCTCACTATCTACCAAACTCCAGTCCCTGTCCAATCGCCGCAATGTAGCATCCTTGTGCTTGCTTTACGAATACTTCGATGAATTGTGCTCCGATGAACTGGCTACTCTCGTGCCCCCTCGACATAAATTAAGTAGACCAACTCGACAATCAGCTAAATCTTATCAATTCACTGTGGAGGTCCTCAGATGCCAAAGAGCCTTCTACTCTAATAGCTTTTTTCATCTGGAAATCCCTCCTTGCTCCCTATTTCCCCGACAGTACCGACATGCAGAGGTTTAAAACTAATGTAAACAGACATATCGTTACACTACTCCCAACTTGGGGTGACACCCAAAAGCTACGCCCTAACTGTCAGACACCCCTTACGTCTAGAGTTGCGGCCTGCCTTGTTTGGGTTTAAATATGTTAAAAACAAATAATATATTCTTATTGAATTATTATAATGCAGTTTTAAAAAATCATTTAAAATTGATTTAATTTTAAATGTTTTAACATATTTTAGCTTTTTTTTTAAATCACTTTGTTGCTTTACAAAATATTTTTTGAAAACACGCACACACAATCCGTATGTGAAATGTGATTGACTTTTTTGTTTCTTCCTAGATAAAATTGAACTGAAAACTTTCTTATTTAAATTTGTTTTGCTACAAAATTATGTTTTCTTTATTCATTTTTAAATATTGCTTTAAACATTAATTATATTTTTGTACCTTTAAATTACATACCCTTTTGTTTTAAATCCAGTATTTTCTAACAATGGAAAAAAAACTTTCAAATTAATATTTAAAGATGTAAACATGAATATATATTGAAACTATAGCCCCCTCCTCCTCATCCCTGCCTCGATGGGCGAGTAGGTTTTGCTAGTATATATATATATATATATATATATATATATATATATATATATATATATATATATATATATATATATAGGTAAAAAAAACTTTTTTTTTTAAATAACTAATATAAGTTAGCAAAACATTTATATGGAACAAAACATAGATTTAGTATAAGGGACGTTTTTGTCTTTTAAGGGAAGTAGGGTCTGATCAACTCTGCTGGGAAGCCATGAAATTAAATACTGTCTTGTTTTTAAATTCCTGAAACAGTTTTTCATGGTAAACAACTGATGATCCCTTAAAATAGTGTTAGAAACAAACTAATATAATAACTGTAAAAAATAAATTGACTTACATGAGTGATTTTCCACTGAAAGACTTGGGACTAAAAGTTTATTTGTTTTTTTTAATATAGTTTTAATGGTGTAGAAACTTCCGAGACTATATATATATATATATATATATATATATATATATATATATATATATATATATATATAATACATAAGGTGAAAATAGTTTGCATGTTTTTCTGCTTTATGTGTTTGCTCCATCAAGTGTAGACGTAACCGATACGAAATAATAAAAAACAATATTTTGATGACGTTTTATAACGAACTAAAGTTTAGATAAATATGCAACACGTTTTTTCACTTGAACTGTGCCCTGAATTTAGAATCTTTGTAGATAAAAGTAAATTCGTATGAATCAGAATTTAAAACTTTGTTGACCAGTTTGATTTTTATGTCGACAGACAAGGATCACGTAATGGTTGTCAACATGCCTAAGTTAAAGTGGGATTATGGAATCGACTGGATTCGAACTTGGCACACCCAGGTCGTCAGTCAGTGTCGTTAACCACATAACCACCGTCACCTCCGTTGTAGATTAAATGAGGCGATTCTTTCAGTTACACGCCGAATATAAAAGATTAACAGAGAACGGTGTTAATTACAGGAGTGTAGTAACTGTTGTTGCTGTTGTTGTCTGGCGAGTTGGAATTCTGCATAGAGCGCACGAAGATCGTTCCTCGGGATTGCCCCCCTCTTGGTCGCAGAAATTCGTTAGCATGCAGGATCGAAGGTTTTACCGCCGTCACCGAAAGCAGTAAACCTCAACGGTAGCATGCAAAGTCAGAGAACAGACAAAGAATGGCGCAGAAGCAGCATTGTCAATTTTACTCCATTGGTTTGCGGAGCAGAGACGACCAGAGTACAACAAATCCTAATGTCGACTCATCCTGGATTTTCACCAGAACCGTGTTAGCCGGGTTGCTGTGACACTATCACGTTGACACCGTGGGGATGGGGAAGGGTTTGACTTTAGGGGTAGAAGCTGTCGATTGATGAGGTTTCTTTTACAACCAAAGTACTTATAACCAGTAGAGGTAGTGATATAACCTGGTACGTAGTTATACATAACAAAATTACCAGAGTGTAAAGGTCTTAAAATAGTACGGTTTATTCCAACGTATATATCTTGTACAAACAATAGTAACTACAGGTACTCCAATAACTTAACAGAATACAATCGAATGCTCACACTACTGTTCGTAGTCGTATTTATTGTCCAGACGAGCTAACTTATTAAGTGGCTGAGGGGAGTCCGGTATCCCATCACAACAGGCAGTGAGAGGAATTAATAGTTATTATAAAGGATTTCCTTCTTCACTACTGGAGAATTGTCTTCTAAGTCAATTTTGTTACCTGATTGGCTTAAGAGAAGGTCGCGAAAGAAGTTTTTTACGCAACATTGTTCATTAGGCTCGCTTCACTCTGGTTTATCCTGTCGATGTGTTTAAATTATCGACAAAAAGACATTGGTATTTTAGTTTTATTAAATAAATACAATTTTCAGATTGAAAGTTGTAAGCTTACAGTGAATCTGATAGTGAAAATGAGTCTATGTAAAAAACACTTTTTTACGTAAACTTAAAAAAATAATACACGCTACTTCTGTTTCCGATACTCAAATGTATTTATCTTGATTTTCTTCAAAACCAGTCCCCAATGAATGAAGAACTTTCATAATTTGACTTTAAAGTTCAGGAACTTTTGAGAAATTCGTTGTAGACAGGCATTTCACCTAATCTATTATAAACGCTTCAACTATTGTCTGCTAAATGTCCGTCCCTAAGGAAATCACGGTATGACAGGACTCGTTCTCTTTAACAAGAAGTCTGGCTCTTATTCTCCAAAGGAGAGACGAATTCTTTTTTTTAAATCAATCTCAGAAATTATTTTAACCGACTTTCGAGCTTAAACGAAAGCTAATTATTTGCTATTCTTCTCAAGTTCAATTGATAAGAACTATAGAAAAACAGGCAAACTGAAATAAACAAATAAAAGGCAATATGAATATATGGCTTATTTCGGACGATAACTAACGAAAAGTGTTTAATAAAAGTCCTTTTCATATCTCTCCCCTTCTCTCCCCTTCTCTCCCCCCTTCTCGCTCTCTCTCTCTCTACCTGTGATGAATTGGGGTGGGTGAATCCACTAGTATGGTTTCACGTACGATGTGTAGTGCAGATGAACTAGACGTGTTCAAGTTGCAAGATGAGAGCAAAAAGGTATAGAGGACTAGAATAGTAAAAGCGTGATAAACAGATAGAAAGTAAGATTATGAGGAGGAAAGGGGAGGTGTAGAGAGGAAGCTTTACTGGTTACATGTACCAAATATGAGTTAACATATGAAATAAATAGAGGCTACTACTCACCAAAGAAAAAAGAGTGCATTCTGATTTCTCAATAAACGGGTATCTATTTATAAGAATATTAATATTTTTTTCTATCTTCTGAAAAAATAAAGATCTATTTAAAAGTGTTATTGCAGCCTTTCTTAACATATCTGTGGGATAAGCAAGGAAACTATGTACGACGGATGTCCATAACTGCTACACAAAGATGGCGGCCGGAGCTAACGACCAATATGGAAAAGATAAATCAAGGTTCAGAATCTGATTAAGGACACATCTAGACGCGAACACATTTCTCGTGTCGTTCTGAAGTCATGCGCTTCATGATTCTTTAATGAATTAAATGTTTATAAAAATATTTTTGCAACAAAATGAATTTAAAATTTGATATTGTTAAGATATTAGATTATAAATAAATACTTAAAAACGTACATTTTGTGTAAAGTATTACAGACTAACAACGGCAATGAATGTACCTAATGGATTTTTGTCGTTTATATCAAAACTATTATAAGTTATTGAATTCAAACATGAATCTTCTGCGTTGCTCGGATATTAATGATTCCACGAGTAAAATCGTTATTTTTTGTTTGCGATTTCAACAGCTTTCAATGTTTAAGTTATAAGTAAAGCCAAGCGTTGTCTCTGCTGATTATCGATTTCTAGGTGAACGCGGGTTTTATATTTTAAAATCCGCTAATACAAAAGTAATACCACCATTATATTGCTCGTAAGATTTTATTCGAACAAACATATGTTTGATGTTGGTAGAGGGATTTATGTTCAGCTGTGTCCCCAGGAAGAGAGACAGACAGAAAGGAAGAAAAACAAAGACACCACATTTATATTCTACGAGACATTCCCGTGATTTGTTGAGCCACAATTATGAGCAGTATTTATTCTACATTGATTATCATAATATGTCTTCAGTCATTTTACTTCTATATTTTCCTTATTAGTAGTAGTAGTAGTATTCTTATATAGAAATAATATTATTCTTTATTGTTCTTATATAGAAGTAAAGAGATTTATTATTTTTTCATCTAATTTGCATAATTGTTTGTAGTGTTTACATATACACGCATGTAAATTAGATGCCAACGCTGAAAAAGAGAAATCACTATTTATCTAAGTGCTCACATAAACATCATAAGATATTAGAGAGTGGTTGAATCAACATAGAGTAGAGAGGGCCAGAAAAAAACATAATTATCTAAGAGATCTGTAATATGTTCAGTTAATTATAAATTACAGCTAATCAGAACAATTCAAACATCATTATTTTCAAACATAACTCAGTCCCGGAACTAATGCATATTTTATATGTATTTTGTGCTAATAAAGTATATAAGAGAAAGTATAAGGGAAACAAACTTGGTTAACTCACATGTAGTACAATAATAGATATTATTGAAAAATAAATTGTTTCGACAAAATTCAACAAAGTCGACCTTTATAAAGCAAGTTTTGGATTATGGATGATATGTGTACTAGTATGAGTTTTGGCACAGGCGAATCAGTAAACGTAATCATGTAAGAGGTGCCAGACTAAAAGCAATATAAGATCACCCGGGACATGACGTCACGGAAAACATAGCAAACAAAGAATAGATTAGATTTTAGAGGAGTCTGCGATGGAACTCGAAGCGAACAGACGCTTAATAAGATGCCGTAATTATTACAGAACTTTGAGAATCGCCCGGTGCGACGATAGCACTATATGTCTGTATGTATGTATATCCAAGTGTCCATCTGTCTATCTATCTACCATTCTATCTAAATAATTAATTAGGGTAAAATATTTGTCTCTCTCTCTCTCTCTCTCTCTCTCTCTCTCTCTCTCTCTCTCTCTCTGTTATAATGTAAGTGACATTTCACTTGTAAAAAGTTGTCTATTTCTCTAAAATTAACCTCCAACTCCGAAACTGTCTTGTAATGTTAAGTTCTTTTGCCATAAGATAATCAGACATTATATATACACAACGAAGTTATTCACAGAGTATAGCCACACCGATGAAGTGAGGATTCGTAGTGGCAGAAACGACGCGACGATGAAAGGAGAAAGAGACAACACGGAACACGGCAACAGCTGGTCCTGACAACTAGACGATAAATCAACACGTCGCTAAAGTAAATTAAGAAGCAAACGACGAAGAAAACTAAACGACACGACGGACAGAAAGAGGAAGAGAATCGTACAGCGCAACTCACATACTTAGATTAAGGACACACCCGACGTTTGTCGATTAAGAGTAAACAAGAAAGAAGAGAAGTAAGAACTAATGGACACACAAATCGGACACAATCTAGCAATTTTAATTAAAGAGAAGGTTACACAAGTATACTTATTTGATATTAATAAAATAATAAATAAAACAAATCTTACGGCTGGGTTTAGGAGCACATACCTTGATAATACAAAGTCTTATTAATATTATAATATGATAATTTTGTATGTATGTCCGTCTACTGATCACGTATACGCTTCAAAGTTATTCGACAAAATTACACCAAATTTTACATTAAGCATCCTTTAGACGCTTCTTGTGTCATATGTGACAAAAATACTACTACTGACAATATGTGCTAGTCAAATATGACATGAAGAACCCTTGGGGAGCGAAATGTTTTATAAGGGGTCAAATCAGAGACATAACTAATTAGAGTTTTATATAGAGAAAAGCCAGATATCAAAACGGGCAGTCTGAATTTGGGGCAACAACAAAAATTTGTTCATGAAGGATTTCTCAGCCTCTGACCCACAACAGAATATATAGCATGTGCTACACTTTAAATATAGAGCAAATACTGGGAACGTGTATTATCGAAAACTAATATTTATTTTGCTTTGGCTACTTTTTTTCAAATAAAACAAATCAATACACTTCGTATATATTTACTTGCCTCCACACGTCTCCGCTTCCGATCGAGGACAGCCCATGGACGGAGAATGCTTATTAACGAATTAAAAAGAGTTTGTTTTAGTTTGGCAATTTCTTTATTTCGTACACACAAAAAAAACACGTTTAAAACAGAGTTTCCTTATTTACTGAGAGGATTGAGAACAGTGGGTGAAATGGACAAAGGAGTAATTAAGAAGGCTTGATTTTCAAGAAGACGAACCGACAAGTATTTGTTTATATTAGATTTGAAGACGGATATGTTGTAGTCGATTTGGAAGCAGACTCGTGGTATTTTGTTCCACAGAAAGTTATGTACTAGGAAAGAAACTTTGTTAATGGAATTTCTGTTTGGTTTTTGGAACAGAAAGAGAGACAAGTTTTTGCTATGAATGTTTTACAGGGGAACCAGAGATTAAAGCGCAGTTGAGAGCCTACTGTGAACATAATGATACAGTAGAGAGAGGCTAGAAATGTTCATTTTGTGTGAAACAGGCTGCGGGAACGTGAGGAGATCATCCCCCATTGCGAAGTCGATGTTGTACTCTGTCGCCTTCACAGATATGACACCAGTGCTTTATCTTAGGACTATTCTGGACCCTAGAGAGGCAGAGGATTGCATCAGGGGTCAGATACTTTCTGGAGCGGTAGAATTGCTAAAGTCAGGAAGGAGTTATCTTCCTACGACCGCGGACAGAACATATATTACACTTTGATTCTACCTAGAAGACCACGGTTGTCTATTCTTGAAAAAAAGTGTTATTCAACATTCGCAAGTTGGTTTTAAAATCTTCGTAAATACAAGTACAGTCACACATTGCCCATATTTCATTTCCTCGCCACGCCTCATCCTCAGACCGAGGACAGAACAGATATTACACTTTAATCCTAACCCGAAAGCAGACAATGCCTATTATCGAAAAAAAAAAGCTGTTTATTTTAATTTGGCGATGTTTCGTAAAATATAAAAACAAAAGCACATTATTGAATTCTATTATCGAAGCAAATATTATTGTTTAATTTAGATATTCTTAAATAAAATTACACATTTCCCCAAGAGAGCAAAACTAGAGACAAGTGCGGTTTTTAATTATTTTTAAAGTTGACAATTAAATAGTATCGAAAGTATTTATGCGATTTAAAATTCAACACATCGTAAGACGTCCGATCAATATTTTAAATATTTTTTGTGCGCAATGGTTTTAGTGAAAAGACAAAATGGTGGGGGGGGAGGGGTAGCAAAACAAAAATGAAAGTAAAAAAAATCCCGGGCAACGCCGGGTAGGTAAATCTAAAATTATATAAAAAAAATAGAACAGCTCATAATGACCTTCCGTAACTAACGAAAAACGTCTGATTTTCATAAATTGAATTCATCAAAGAGATTTTTGCTAGCGAATTTTCCATATGAACTAAGTCTTACAAAAGAATTATTCAACGAATATGCTACCCGGACAACACCGCGAAATTCTGCGAGACAATAAAACTTGAAAGAAAACACTAATAACACCAACGTCAGACTTTAAGGTTGAATGATGTAAAAACTGTTCGTTAGTTGCACAAATCGCATTAAATTGTTACTCAATTAAGCGCCAGTAGCATTAACAAAAAAGAACGGTAGAGCGTGGACAATTTGGTGATTGAAGTTGATCACGTGACTATCAAGTAGCCAATCAATAGCGACCGTTCGAATTAACAATAAAAAAAATGGAGGAAAGGGAAATCAGAGTTACAAGGGCTGAAGAGTCAAATTGCTCGAAGGATACACAGATGATCTTAACCTGTTTTACGATGAGTGTTCCTATAAAACGGGCTTCAAACAATAACACAATTTAAAAAATAAAATAATTCCCTTTGGTGGTCGACCACGTGATTAATACCCAGCCAATCGCGATAAAGTTTCATTTTATGATTGACGAAAATTGCGTTGTTAAATAGGGCGAGACGATGGAAGAAGAGTTCACTGATTGTTTCTAAAATCGAGTCAAACCTTCCTGAAAAAAAATCAATTATAGATTTACATTGAAGCGACAACTATTTTTGTATTCATTGTTTATTCGAATTCAGACTAGTTAGTAAACGTCAGGTTAGTTTACGTTGTCGTACCTGCGCGTTACCGTGCACACAAAGGCAGTGTACAGGGAAATGCTATAGAAAATGAAAGAATAACAAATAATTTATTTTATTGGACAACTTGTTCAGACAATACAAAATAAAATGTTCGTAAAAAATAAGAGTTGAAACACCCCAAGAAACATCATAGGAGAAAGAGTTGTTTAACGTAGATGAAGAAATTAAGTACAACTGTTTATTTCGGCTGGAATATGCATGGATATATGTGTGTATATAATAAACGTGCCTGTTTTGTTAATGAGAAAGTATATATACTAACTTGCGTACGGGAGCGGACGGTTCATAGTGTACGATAAGCTGGCGTTGTGTTTAGTACTCCGTGACAGTTTCTCATTGCGTTTGTCGCCAAGACCAAAGCTTAATTTTTAAGGGCGTACCAATGTACGTCGAGTTGGAACGAAAAATACCGAAACAAAAGAAAGAAAGCTGTGTGTTTGGGGTTTTATAGTATGTGCTGGAATTCGGAGTGAATATTCTTACGTCAGTAATTGACCAAAAAAACTGCTGATTGAAGCTTTTGTTCAATCAGAGTCGATACGTAATGAGTTAAACACAGTGCCAGTTTTAAGTGGGAATCCAGGCCCCTGAAAGAAACACTCTAGTCTGGGTGCTAAGTAACTTGGACGGTCCCATCAGTATTCACATAAGGTGACAAACAATGAACATACACGCTCTTCTCTGAAAGGAAAAATAAGATCTGAAGTCATGGTTACTCTAGATTAGAAGTATAAATAACTCTACCAGTCAGTAAAGATCAGTTATAATGTACGCGGTTTTAGCAAATCTCTCTCGGTAAATATTATATGGCCTTTGTTTTAGCATTATTTTGCGTATAAATAACTATAGTTATACATATATATATATATATATATATATATATATATATATATGTATAGAATAAATTCTTTTATTAATACAAACATTTTGCAGCTGCAATTTGTTTCGAAATAGAGCTTCCTCAGGCCATGTAAAAATTGAAAATGCTGAAAGCGATAAGACAGCCAAGCAATTATTTTTGGTTTTTGAAAGGTCGTAGGAAAAATATTAAATTAGTCGATCATTTATCCACATTAAACTCAACATTTAATTATTACATATACATACACTCAGATTCTACTCTTTTTCATTCTAGAAGTTGACTTAGCATAGCTCTTTTACTCTGATCGTCTTATATATCTTGAGCGTAAGGAAAAATACGATATCAAGTGCTAACCTTAATATAAATACATAAATACACACACACACACACACACATATATATATATATATATATATATATATATATATATATATATATATATATATATATATATGTATGTGCAAGGTGAATAAAAATGAACTCCTTATTTTAAGTTCTCGTAATTTATTACTAAAGTCGAATTATTACAAGAAATGAATATAAGAAAGTATATAGCATGGGTTTCGTTTAAAATTCTATATAGGTGCCAGCAATCGGTGTCAGCTTCTAAAGCTGCTGTAAAACCGAATCGACTGATTTTACAGGGCACTTTACTTTGCTTTTGTCTTTTTTTTTTACTAATGAGCTAACACTTATCAAGGCGAAAAGATAAGGCCAACAAGATGGATAGATTGACAGATGAATGGTGTTGAATACTATGAGAGTATTGCAAACAGCACCCGACCCATTGTTACCCATTGTCAAAAAACATCGCCCGTGCAATGTGAGGACTAAAGGAAAAATAACGCATAATTCATAACTCTATCTTCCCCTATTCATTTCTTGTAGGAATTATATTTCATTAATAACTTACAAGTATAACTTACAAGTATGACTTACAAGTATGACTTACAAGTATGACTTACAAGTATGACTTATAAGTATGACTTACAAGTATAGTGCCTTACTTTCTAATCACACTGTATATATATATATATATATATATATATGTATGTATATATATATATATGTGTGTGTGTGTGTGTATTTTTATGTAATTATTTTTATTAGTGATTACAGCGTCCGTTGCTTTTTGTTTTTTTTGCTTACTATTATTTCGATAGTTTCACTTCCTAAGTGATTAATATGCAAAAAAGTGCATTAACTTTATAGGACGTATTTTCCGTCAATATATATTTATTAATCTTATACGTACATAAAAGTAATCCATGGTCACGTGTTTCGCGCATATGTATATATTTAGAAATCAATATCAAATGTATATATTGAAAGTAAAACTCGGTAACAATATGTTAAGAAGATATTATTTTGCTTTTAAACAACATTTCGGAGTAAGTAAATGAGGACAGGATCTTTTTGTTACTTGTTTTATTATTATATTTTACACACAATGCGAACCGGTTTTTTTTTCATTCGTATTTCAATTCGAACTTAGGATTAGCGTTAGGATTAAAATAAACACAAAGTGTTGTATTCAACCACATCTCCAAAGGAAACTATAGGCCATCCTCCTAAGCATTACCAACTCATTTCGAAGGGGGGGGGGTCTAATACTTGTGCATTTAATCGACGTCATCTGTGATAGTATGCTGAAGACGCCGACACGGACATTTTCGGGATATATCAATTTTATAGTTCCTTTCTCATTTTTTTTTTTCGTATTGCCACCGATCGAAGATAAAACGCGGTTGTGTATTATCTAGAATTCATTGCAGTGGCCAAGGTAACGGGTAGCCATCTTCACGTTCGTTACCACCTCTTTTCGAAATGGTATGGGTTTATTGCCTATCACATAAGGCACTCTCATCAGTGTGGGATGTGGATGAGACCGAACAAAACATTTCCGAGGGAAATTAACTATAATCCGTACATTGGATAATAGTTAGCACCGTCATGTATTTCTTTTCATACATATCTTATTTCAAGTCTTTGTGCAAAGACATAATTACTTAAACATCCTGCTTCTCAAAAGGAGGTCCTCGCATTTAAAATACGTTGCCGCTGGGATGACCTATATAAACGTTTCGATGATATTAAAGAAGGTTACACTTACAGAAAACTGCAATAAATATATATAGTTTAGTAAAAAAAAAATTGAGTCAAAAATATTTATAAGGGATTCAAAAGTTGAAGCAAAGGTTTCTTGGGTTCTTTGATTCTCCTGTGCAACGCACATGCTCTGGTATCGCATATATATATATATATATATATATATATATATATATATATATATATATATATATATATATATATATATAGTCTAAAGAAGCTTTGAGTCATTTTGAACAAAAGAAAAAAAAGGAAAATGCAGTTTAAATCCCCAGAAAAGCAAACTAAATCCAAGATATCGCAGACTTAGCTTTCGTTAGAAAATTCATAAAAAGGGGGGAGTCAATAATCAAACAGTGAAACAAAAACATGGGGACCTTAACTTAAGCGTAAAATATTAAAACGGGGATCATCAGCTGTTTAGCATGTAACTGTTTCGGAGATTTAAAAACAGGACAGTTATAATATTCATGGCTCTCCAATGGTACTGATCAAACGACCATTTCCCCAATAATCAAGTGTAGAAATAATTAAGCTTAAATGTGACTGATATATACATAAATAAATAAATAAATATGATGATGATGATGATGATGATGATGATGATGATGATGATGATGATGATGATGATGATGATGATGATTAGTAGTAGTAGTAGTAGTAGTAGTATCATATATATATATATATATATATATATATATATATATATATATTAAGGCAATGAATATAGACGTTTGTGACATTTGAGGAGGGGGTCGATGGAATTGAAAAGTGGTAAAAACGAGAGAAAGGGTATAATTACATAAATCTACTAAGCTGCCTTTTGTCCACACTATTTTGAGTAAAAACGCGCGCTAATTCTGGCGTCTTGGAATTGTAATAGTAAATGTTCTTCTGGAATTACACCAGTGTGATTTTTCGACACTAACGATTTCACATACGGTGTTCTCGGCTTTTTCTTTTGAAATTCCTTTTCTTGGTATAATGTTTTACAAGGAGGCTCAAGGCTTTATATCGGTTGTATGAATATGAAAACTAACTTCGATACTCCCTTTTGGCTAAGATAAAATTGTAGTATCTGTTCCGATGGATACTGCACCCCATAGACTGGTATTGTCTTGGCCTTCGGGGCTTGATTTACGCCTGTCTATGGGTCTGTCCTGTGCAGTTCTAGGAGGTCCACCCTCCCAGGTTTCGCCTCCCCTCATTGGATAGGAGTAAGTTTATTGCTTACTGCCTGAGGCGCCCCTACCGAGGAATGCCGACGGGGCTGCCCAGGCAATTTTTAATGGCCAGAGTGCTCACCTCTCGGGCGCTGGCTTTTCAAACCCCACTTTCCCGACCCGACCTTTGGTCACATCTTACTTGTGGGAGTAAGATAAAAACTGACCTTGTGCCTAACTCCTGGAGAGGAGTAAATAAATACTCTTTAATAGAAAAGTATTGGAATACCTATATAGTTCGTGAATACCTTAGTTTCATCAAACCTTATTGTCGTTATAAGTAAGTCATAATTAATAAACTGGAAATTATTATGGAATATCCTACCGTCTATAGTAGTCAATAGTTTTTTTTTAAGTCGGTTCACCAATAAACCGTATTAATAAGAGTTTAAGTGCAAACATATTATTACGTATTAGTACTTAAAAATTGAAGAGAGGTTCATAATAATATCGTGTGATCTGCATTCCGTACACTACATCCTTAAAGAGTACAGACAAAGTTTACTTTATTTTGTCTTATTTTATCTTTAATTGAAAATTGAAAATTACAGAAATTAATAAATAAGACTGAAACTGCTAATATAGGAGTCATATATAAAAGTAGAAACACACAGATGTCATTGTTCATATTCGGTTCATTAAAAAGGAGGGTGGACAAGTGAAAGTAAAGTAAAATGAAAACCAAGAACCTTGTTAAAATTTAGAGACGAACTTCTGTCTGCGTTTCCTTAGAAACGAAAATAGAATCTTTCTGGTCGGTTATGAGTTAGCATGGACAGTCTTCGATTGAAGATATTGGCTTTTTTTTGTTTTTAGACATAGGAACGGCGGCACAAGATTCTTGGTGGAATTTTTCGTAATTTCTTTTGAAATATTTTTTTAGAATGTTCAATCAATTTGTGTTCACTTTTAACTTCATCATTTTTGCTCTTTCTTTTATTTATTTGAAATCTCGTGTTATATTCATTGATGTATTTTCCTTACGATTGTTACATTTTCTCTTTAATTTTATTTATATCCTCTTCTTCTTTCTCTTCTCCATTCTTTTTCTTCGTCTTCTCTTTATCTTTCTTCATCTTTGTTATCATCTTCTTCCTCTCCTTATTCTTTTCTCTTACGACTATTACTGTTGCTCTTTAGTCGTTTTCATGTTCTCTTCTCCTTCTTCTTTTTCCCCTTCTCCCTTGTCCACTTCTTCGCCTTCTTCTTCATCATCTTCTTTTCTTTCTTCGTCTTCTTTTTATATTTCCTCATCTTCTTGATCGTCTTCTATTTCTCTTAATTTTTCTTTTTCTTCTTCTTCTCTTTCACCATCTTTGTCTTCTTAATCTTATTCATCGTCTTCTTGTACTTTTCATTTTCAGTAGTAGTATTGTTATTATTCTTAGTAGTAGTACTGTTATTATTCTTAGTAGTAGTATTGTTATTATTCTTAGTAGTATTATTGTTATTATTCTTAGTATTAATATTGTTATTATTCTTAGTAGTAGTATTGTTATTATTCTTAGTAGTAGTATTGTTATTATTCTTAGTAGTATTATTGTTATTATTCTTAGTATTAATATTGTTATTATTCTTAGTAGTAGTATTGTTATTATTCTTAGTAGTAGTATTGTTATTATTCTTAGTAGTATTATTGTTATTATTCTTAGTATTAATATTGTTATTATTCTTAGTAGTAGTATTGTTATTATTCTTAGTAGTAGTATTGTTATTATTCTTAGTAGTAGTATTGTTATTATTCTTAGTAGTATTATTGTTATTATTCTTATTAGTAGTATTGTTATTATTCTTAGTAGTAGTATTGTTATTATTCTTAGTAGTATTATTGTTATTATTCTTAGTAGTTGTATTGTTATTATTCTTAGTAGTTGTATTGTTATTATTCTTAGTAGTATTGTTATTATTCTTAGTAGTAGTATTGTTATTATTCTTAGAAGTAGTATTGTTATTATTCTTAGTAGTATTATTGTTATTATTCTTAGTAGTAGTATTGTTATTATTCTTAGTAGTATTATTGTTATTGTTTATAGTAGAATTATTGTTATTATTCTTAGTAGTAGTATTGTTATTATTCTTAGTAGTATTATTGTTATTATTCTTAGTAGTATTATTGTTATCATTCTTAGTAGTATAATTGTTATTATTCTTAGTAGTAGTATTGTTATTATTCTTAGTAGTAGTATTGTTATTATTCTTAGTAGTAGTATTGTTATTATTCTTAGTAGTAATATTGTTATTATTCTTAGTAGTAGTATTGTTATTATTCTTAGTAGTAGTAGTGGTAAACACATAAATAGTAAGAAAAAATAAGTAATAAAATAATGTTCTTATTTCTATTTCTTTTCTCTAGTTATTGTCTCTATTTATTCTTATTCTTGCATATTATTATTATTATTATTATTATTATTATTATGATGATTATTATTACTTATCCCTGTACTCTATTTTTCTCTTGTTTTTCATATTTTTCTCCATATTTTTTCGTCTTATTCTTTTTCTCCTCCTCCCCCTCTTCCTTCTCCGCCTCATCCTCCTTCTCTCCCTCCTCCTCCTTCTCTATTATTTTCTGTTATTCCAACAAAGAAACATTAATTTGTCTTCAATCTGATCGACGACTCACGATCCATTTCCCAGCTTTCACGTTCAATTTTTTCCTTTATCTATTTTCTTATTTTTCATTTCAACAATCTCCAGACGCGCCGGTCAGTTGGCGGCGTTTATCTCTGAATGACTGACATGTTCTGCTGACCATTTTGACCTTCCTATTCAACACATCCACCGCGGCAAATTAGGTGAGGACAACAAGCGTTCACCAATCTTGTATTTGTAAATAGCGATGCGTCTGCTTTTCACTCGTGTGCCTTTACTTAATAGTTTTCTCATCTTATAATTCACGAATAGTTCAGACACAAAGAACAGCTCCAAAGTACACACACACACATATATATATATATATATATATATATATATATATATTAGATTTCTTGAATGTGAGATGATATATATAATTATTTCCACAATCAGACAACGCCGCAACCCACAACCTATGAAAGAAACAAACCGGAAGTCCTAGACTCGAGTTTCGCCCTCCTTTGGGCTCATCAGTAGAACACATCCGAACTCAGGATTCGAAACCCGAGTCACTTGCATGGTAAGCGAATACTCTGCCACTGAGCTACCTCGCCACATACAAGAATGTCTATTAATTTACACAGATTAAGCAAACCGCGGCGATGACCGACTGTGGAATGTACCTACTCTAGGCCCATCCTGTATATATAAAGGGCGTGCTACGATTTACAACGATGAATTTCTCCACATATTACAAACAATAGTCTTATAAAAACAAAACGGAATATTAATTATAGGTAGTATTATAAGTAAAATGTGTTTATTTCGAACGGTCCTCTGTTCTTTATTAAAATGTATTTTCGGTAAGAATTGAATTAATACGAAACCTTTAAGTAAGACTGGGTAGTCTTAACTTTGTAAAACACTCATTATTCGTTTTAACGTATAGTTCGGTCTCCGTGAAATTCTTCTTCGCAATTGCAAAGAGAACCGTTTCTTTTGTCTTAATATCAACGTACGCGCGTCCATGATGTAGTAATTACCATTACGAACAAATAATTGTTTAAACCAACAAGCTTTCTTTTTCTAAAATATTCTTCTCCGTCTGTAAAAGAAAACTATGCATAGTTAAAAATTCTCATCAGAACTCAGACTTGATTTGTGTGTTGGAATTGCGTGCCTATCTGGATGGGAATTTGTTGTTATCTAACGATTGTTCTGTTTGGTTGAAATCTTTGGCAAAGAAGTAGGGTCTATTTTGTCTAACACTAAGTTTATGATTATTATATCTAAGTCTAAAAGTAATCTTGTCTCGTGTATGTATCCACTATTTGAGCATTTTGTACAAAAGATGTCATATATAACATGGGAGTATGTTGTGGCGGTTGCATTTGATGTGAAGATTTAGGATTGTGAAGAGGGGAATTTATCATCAAATCATGGCAAACCAAACGTCGATGTTCTTTGCAAGTATATGCACCATGTTGTGCGGTGTTGTATAATTATTTTGGGACATGGTGAGCATAGTTAATAAATTAGGTTGCTGTTTTTGAAACGATTAATGGCTGGTTTCGTACAGATGGAAATATTTCTGGAGTCCAATTGAAAAACTGCATAATCTCTAGCAAGAGCATGTGCACGTGTTTGCCTATGTTGCCCATCAGTGAAAACCATGTGAATGTGGTGATTTGTACTTATATTCTTATACTTAAAGAGTTGTAGTCTGTCTATGGATGATGCGTTTAAATAACTTATATTATAAGTTCTATATGTAATGACTCCTGTGTGATATTTGTGTTAATTTATTAATATGATTGATATAACTCTTGTAGTTTGAGCAAACAAGTTTGGTGCGTGTAGTTGCACTATATAGCATGGCTATTATTGAGAGGGTGATTACCACAGTGGTTCAGAAATGTGTGGTTGTCTGTAACTTTAGTGTAGATGGGGATAGATAATATCTTATTTTGGAATCGGATCAATACATCTAGGAATAGAATAGAAGTACATGAATGTTAAATGGTACATTTTATTGCGTGCAATAATGATTGACATACTGTTGCTAATTATGGCCAGTCTATGTGTCCATATAAAAGAAAATATATCTAAAGAAGGGTATTGGTTTTATGGATAGTGTTTAATTAATTCGGTTTCCCATATATGCATAAATATATATGCATAGATAGGCGCCATTTTAGTAGCCATGTCTGTATCTCTGATTTGTAGCGATGTTGGTTATTGAATTGAAAAGTATTATGTTTTAAGATGACATATATTATATTTACAACACTTGTATTTGGTTATTTGGGAAATGTTTGTTTGTAAAAATAAAACTATTTATAAGATTGGATATTTTCATTGGGTGAAATGTATATACGGCTGAGACATCCATTGTTCTTTTAAAGTGCTCGTTCGTTAGTGTATTTATTTATTTACTAGCGGGACCCTGTGGAAATTCCACAGTGTTTTCTACATCAATCTGTATAATTTACTGTTAATAATATTATTCGGTGGCTAGAAATATGCACATATTTTACTCACAAAAATTTTGCGTGACGGAATGGAAGTATATATATTTATTTATATTACTCGGTTGCCGGGGCAAAAGCTGTCTCTTCACTAAATCTTCTTAAATAGGAGTGTCAGATCGTGACACACAAAATAAATAACACACACTCTATCGTGTCAATATATAAATAATAATAATAATAATAATAATAAGAAGAAGAAGAAGAAGAAGAAGAAGAAGAAGAAGAAGAAGAAGAAGAAGAAGAAAAAGAAGAAGAAGAAGAAGAAGAAGAAGAAGAAATTTTAAATATTAAAAAATAAAATAAATAAATAAATAAATACCGTAAGCCTGAAACCGGCCCATTTGGTAAGCGTTTCCGCTAATGAAACGGGATACCAGAGTTCTATCCTCGGTTGAGTCATAGCAAAGACTAAAACAAACATTGCTAAAACTCTCAGTATTATAAGGTCAGGATCAAGGACAATGAAGCAGTCCTGGGAAAAGAGTGGCGCCCTCCCCTACATCTCGGGTTAGCCGTTAATGTAAAGAGATCCTCTACTGTAATCGGACAATTTAGCCTTTTATAAAGTCTGAAATTAGCGACCACCTAACCTAAAATAAGCGAACGCCATTTTTGTTTGACGAATTTGACAATATAACTAAATAACTATTTGTAATAAAAAAAATAATTTCTCAGATGTTAACTATACAATATCATTGCCCTTGTCTTATTTTTACGTCTGTATTTGGTACTTTGTTACATGGGGACTCGGGCTAACTTTGACCCTGACCCTAACTTAAACCCTAACCCCCAATGATCTTGAACTTTATAGGTAACCCTACCCCCCCCCCCCTAACCCTAACCCTAACGACGGGGTCAAAGTTAGCGCGGGTCCCAATCTAACAAAGCACCATCTATTTGTTAGTAAGTTACGCTTGTTTTATTATGAGCACACCCCGGATAAGAGTGAACTATTTAAAAAAAAATAATAATTTGCATTCAAATAACGCGTGTACGATGGACACTCTACTAAAAAGAGTTGATATACCGTAAGAAGTGGCAGGCTTCCGAAAGAAAACGAAATTATACTTGTTACTTTTTTTTTCGATTAGATTTTCTTTTTTATTTTGATTTGAATCACGACTTTCCTCACTTTCGTTTTTGTTAATTTTTTGTTTTACTTTTTGCGATTTATTTATTTGTTTTTATTGCGTTTTCACTTTTCAATTACGTTTATTCTCTCTCTCTCTTTCTCTATCTTCTCCCTCTATCTCTCTCTTACGAACACAAACTTTCTCTTTCTTTCGTACGCGCTCTCTATGTTTCACTGAAAAAAAAAAGAAATTCCACAGTGTTTTCTACATCAATCTGTATAATTTACTGTTAATAATATTATCCGGTGGCTAGAAATATGCACATATCTTACTCACCAAAATTTTGCGTGACGGGATGGAAGTATATATATTTATTATATTACTCGGTTGTCGGGGTAAAAGCTGTTTTTTCAGCAATCACTATCGGTCGCGACTCCCCTCCCCTGTTGTCAGGGGCAAAAGTAAATACTAAATCTTATTAAATGGAAGTGTCACCCAGGGTTTTAACCCACCTAATAAACTGGTATTGTCCTGGCCTTTGGGTCTGGATTTACGCCGGTCTATTGGGGGTTGTCTGGTCCTGTGCAGTTCTAGGAGGTGCACCCTCCTAGGCTTCGCCTCCCCTCTTTGGGGAGGAGTAAGTTTATTGCTTACTGCCTGAGGCGCCCTACCGGGAATGCCGACGGGGCTGCCCAGGCAATTTTTAAATGGTCAGAATACTCACCTCGAGCTCTGGCTTATCTAATCCCACTTTCCCGACCTTGTGTCACATTTTACCTTGTGGGAGGTAGATAAATAGTAGGAGTGTCAGATCGTGACACAAAATAAGAAACTTAACTTCTCAGATGTTAACTATACAATATCATTGTCATTGTCTTATTTTTTACGTCTCTATTTGGTAGTTTGTTACATTGGGACCTGGGCTAACTTTGGCCCTGACCCTAACTTTAACCCTAACCCCCAATGACCCTGAACTTTATAGCTAACCCTAACCCCTCACTGACCCTAACCCTAACGACGGGGTCAAAGTTAGCGCGGGTCCCAATGTAACAAAGTACCTTCTATTTGTTAGTAAGTTTACTTTTTGCGATTTATTTATTTGTTTTTATTTCGTTTTCACTCTTTCTCTATTCCCCCCCCTCCCTCTCTTACGAACACACACTCTCTCTTTCTTTCGACCACGCTCTCGGTGTTTCACTGAGAAAAAAAACAAAACAAACATTGCTTATTGTCCGTTCAAAACATTTAAAAAGTAAATACTGATCCCTTACCCTCCAAAAATAATAAATAAATGTTTTAACACTTTAAGAAGTGGTGCAAATAAAAAATAAATACTTAGTTCAAACTATCATTGAAAAAAAAAACATTGCTTAACGTCCGTTCAAAAAACGACAACAATAACAAAAAATAATAGACATGCCCTAAAAACGTCAAAATAATAAACAAAAAATAGTTTTAAGTTTTAAGCAACACAAAAAAGTACTTTTTGACCAGGTGATTAAAAAAAATGTATTATTTCTTCCCCTTCCGCTCGAAATGTAGAAAAAAATATCTTAGCGGTTGGTTGGGATCGAACTATAAACCAGTCGGGCCAAAGACAAAAATACTACGTCGCTTACCGTTACGCTAAAGGGAAATAATTAAAATATGATGCAGAAATTAGGCTAATTAACTGTTGTCAATAATCTAGGTGCGGCACGCATGCGCAGAGCGTTTGCCGGAAGCGTGACACACGTACGTACACCTTAGCGTATTAATATATAGATTTGTTTCTGTTGATGAAGCAGATAGGATCTTTTATGTTTGTAAGTAGGAGTTGAGTAAATTGAAAATATATTCTAATATCAGTTCTGTATGTTTGTCTATTCCTGACAATATAAGTTTTACTTTATAGTAACAGATTTTGAGAGTTGGTAGATATCATTTGTGCTATTAAGGGTTGGTTTGGGACTAGTTTTAGTAGAGTTGCCGATTTCTTTCTGATATGAGTTTGGGGAGTTTGTGTAATTTTAGTATAGTATAAAATATTTCTGTTGTCCGTTAAATGGGGTATTAGCGAATTCATGATGTTTTTATGTGAGAACTAAGTATTTGTGTTAGTTGTATTAGTTTTGTCTCTCTCTCTCTCTCTCTCTCTCTCTCTCTCTCTATATATATATATATATATATATATATATATATATATATATATATATATATATATATATATATATATAAATGAAGGAGAATGGAAAGGAATTAGAGAAAGCAAAAGCCAAATC
>OY744526.1:148126507-148259007 GCA_963556195.1 Sepiola atlantica
TTTTTCACTCGGTACTTTTTGCACTGTTTGCGCTTCTTTTTTCCTTCTTTCTGCTACTGCCTTATTTTTAACACTCAGTATGTATTATTCTGTGTCGCTTTCTCACGCATTAAGGATGACACATGTCAATTTAATTTAATATTCTAACCTATTAATGCTGGCTTAGTATTATTAAACTAGACTCGTCTTTTGAGGAGATGGAGAAAAGTTAAGCATATAAGAACCATTCGTTATTATAAAAATGTGTTTGCGTTATTGAATAAATTCTAAGAGTATTTCTTATAATCATTCTCACATGTTCGTTTCGTATCAGAAAGGTTAACACGGAGGGAGGAAACAGAGAAAGAGATACTTATTGTTTAAGCGCATACCTTAAATATAAACCATTTGGTGAATCTATTTCAAAAACGGTGTATTTCAACCGGCATTCCCCCCCTCTCGCTCTCTCTCTCTCTCTCTCTCTCTCTCTCTTATATATATATATATATATATATATATATATATATATATATATATATATATATATTACTATTTCATGTATCCACATACAATTTTATATGGGGATATAATTTTTTATGTATCAATTTTCAGTATTTACTTCAACAGTGCTCGATACGTAAGCAGAGCTAGGTGGTAAGTTATGAAAATATATTTATGGCAATTAAGCTACACAGAGGCTCCCGAGGATGAAACGCGGGAGCCTCTGTGTAGCTTAATTGCCATAAATATATTTTTGATAACTTACTATATATAGAGAGAGAGAGATAGATAGATAGATAGATAGATAGATAGATAGATAGATAGATAGATAGATAGATAGATAGATAGATAGATAGATAGATAGATAGATTACACAGTCTATGCAGATTCTATGTGAATATGTACAGTTGACGTATATTTTAATTCCATTTTTACATAATTGTGAAACAAAGCTTTCCCAACTGTGAGAAAGGCAGACTATTTCGCAATAACTGTATCCCTTTGTCTGGACCTACGGAATTCTCCCTAATCTTTTCCTATCACATGGATATTTAGCTTTTATTACATTTCTTTTGTAGATTAGTGTTTGACAAGGCTTCAATTTTATAACGGAATGGTTTCTGTTCTGCTGTTCGCTAGTGAATTTAACATTGTCTACGGAGTAGATATCGACTTTACCACTGGCGCCAATGATGTGTGATCATTTTACACCCTTTAATTAGTAGTTGTTAAATTTCAGTTGCGTGTTGTTCTTTTTAGACAATTTTATTTTTATCATCTTAATTGGCAAGTGGATCATGCCGCTTAATCCAATTTTCTGTTCATTAACTAAGGTTACTGTCAGATCTGAATGTTTTAATCTTGTAGTGCAGTCTCTAATTCGTCAAAAAACCTGTTTTTTAAGAGCGACACTTTTGGTCTCAAATCTTTATTTGCTTTTATCTGCAACATTCGGGGGACAAATTAAATTAGTCATAACGATCACTGGTCTAAAACTATAAGTGGTGACGTAATCAATAATTGAAGCAACAAAATCTGAAAAGCAAATTCTGGGAAAATTGCAAAGTTGTAGGGTACGAAATATTTGAAAAGTATGGAAAGTGAAAAGATTTTATGAAAAGAATAATGAACGCAAAGAGAAGTCGATGGCGAAGATTGATATACGGGGAAAATATCAATTCATTAGTGATATCAATAACATTTTTAAAGTTTTAAAGTCTCGCAAATTTGCATCAGAAAATCTCGTGCTCTTATGAACAAAACGTTTCTGATATCAATTTGCGAGAATTACAAATAACAAATACAATAATAATCAAAGAAATGTTTAGGAGATAAATTACAATGTAGACAAAGAATTTCATTATAGTTAAATAGAATTGGAAAAAGAGCAAAAGGTTGTTAGGCAAGAAGTAACGAAATAAAAAAGACCTCGAAAACAGAAGCTGCACACACCCGTACACTCGTATGTACACACTAGAGTATATCGTATCTCACAACGTAGTAATCAGGTAACAGTAAGATACGTGATCACAATAGGCGCGCACGCACATTGTTGCTTGACATCGCACTAACAACAGATACCGATAACTTAATAAGAGTCTTTCTCGTTTATTTAATATTAAAACTAGGTATAACATTTGTATATGTTGTGTCTGGCGTGCGACTAACACCGGAATCAAGTAACCATACAACAACAGTTACATACATAAAGATTGGCACTGCGTTGTATGAAACCGATTAACAGCAACACAGAGATGTTATACACTTCAGATGTTGGGATGGCAGCAACAACAACTCATTTTGTGTCCGATAATTACATTACAGAGTCCCTTCTACTAATGTTACATATCGGCAGTATTCCACTAATTTTTCCCTCACATAAAATGCCCGAACCATGTGTAAGTTTATATTCTTCAGTTCTTTTCCTTTTTTTTGGAGTTTGTCTTCGGTATGCAATTTTGGAGCGGCTTTTATTGCCTCTCTGAACCTAATCTCTTCCGGGATTTATATTTTCCCCATATTTTCCTTTCTTTTGAGGCCTTTCATTGATACATATTCTTGGGTCCTAGGTTTTGGTTCTAATCTGTGGATCTGGTTCGATTTTGTGATACTTTGGTCTTTTTTTGCTGAGGTGGAGTCACTTCTTTCTCGGATAACTCTGGACAACGCTGTTCTTTAAGTTCTATTCAACCACGGTTCAAACGACTTTTCTTTTATCTTACTGACGCGTATGCGTAACACTTATTACTCGCCAAATTGTGTGTTGGTTTGCTACAACTGTAATAACCATCGTGTTGCTCGGATCAGTGTTCACTCTAGTCTGTCGACTTGAGTACCACTCTCTCTTTTCGGCCAACTTACTCTGCTTGGAAAACTATCATAAGAAATAGATCAGTATATAAGCCGACCACCCGGAGCCTCTCACAGAGCCCTTTGTTTTCCCTTACCGGTAACAAGGACTCCGATATGCTGTCGGGTTCGCTCTTGCCACATCTACCTTAATAAAAGGATTATCTAAAGCATCGATCAAGAGGCACTTGTATGGCTGGAACTTCTCTTAGACCGGCGTCTCAATACGATAATCTAGCAAGTTGATTCATTTATTTAGCTAGTTCCACTATTTTGGTTTATTTTAATTAAAGCTCGAGTATCGGTCGTAAGATTTGTAAACTCACAATACTTCGCAAATAACTACTGAAGTAGCTGGCGATATACTCTGATACAATATCCTCTGGAAAATCATAGTCTAGGATTATTAGCATCAAATCTGTTCGCTTGTAGATCCACTCTTTCATTTTTACAACTGCGATGCGAGGTTTCAGCTAAAATGGTTTTCCAGTATACATTGGGATATTTGATTCGTCAGAAACTACTCAATTAACGTATATTGGGTTGACGTTGGCCATTTTGTTTACATATGTTTATGAAAGTAAAAACCTGTCTAAGCAATGTATCTAACGACAATTTACAAAAATAATTAAATCAACAATTTGCGACAAGGCTGAAGAGAAGTAGCGGATAATAGTCACTTACACGAAACTGTGACTACCTTCGTATTGACTGTGATTTTTTCTCTGCGTCTTCCTTTATTTTTTAGGTTGATCAGTCGTGATTGTCTTCTTTTCTCTGGTTGATCTGTGAGGATATCACAGGGACGCTCTTTTCTTTGGCTGCAGATGCAGCGCGTTTTCAGTGTGCGGATATACCGTGGAAATATCTCAGGGTGGAATCCTGCGTCTTCAGGCACGGTCTGTGGTGCAGTTTTACCATTGAGGGGTCCAATGACTGAATCACGTGTCGATAGGCACGCATTGTGGTCCTATTTCTTTTAAATTTCATTCTATGTGTTCGCTTTTTTTTAACACGGAATGTGCTAGGATGTGAATATTCACAATGCGTTTTAAAGTGTTACACTCTTGCGCAGACGTCGTTTAAAACGGTAGACAAATTAAATACATTTTAAACCCCTCAACTTCTAAAAGTTTTAACAGTTCCATTTAGGGGATCGTTTGACTATAAACTTGCATGATGCAATGCCTTTGAAAAAATGCATTTTTTCGAAAAATTTTCGCAATAATGTGAAAATCTGGCGTCTAATCGATATGAATTAATTAAGGAATAAATGGAAATATAGTTAGAGGATGGGGGCAATGCTTGAGGTCTGCCCAAACTGGTTACAAATAGTTTCGAGAATGAATAACATTTCAACTCGGTTTTAAGAATTATCTTTTTTCTTTGCACTTTGTAAGGCAAATCGCCGATTGCCATTACCGATAATGCAAAACGCATCGTAATAAAATACAGAAGTCAAGGCAGCTAATAATGCGTATGTAAATATTAAAATCACACTTCCTTTCGTGGTTGTAAGGGTAGTACTCTACCTGTTAACACATCGGTCGGATGTTGAGCCTAGCTTGAGACACTTGCTCGATACATTCATCAAGCCTCATCAGTCTGAGTAAATCACTGGGTTTTTTTTATCGAAGCCTATTTGTATAAATTATAATCACACAAAATGCATGATAAAATTTTTATCGGTTTTGGGATTGAACTATGTTTGAACACTTCCATTTTTATTGTTTTACTTACTTGTAATTTGCAATTAACTCATCAAGTGAGCCATCGCTTATTAATTTTCAATCTATTAATTTCGCCTTCTCTCACTGTATGTTGTTTGACCACCCTCTCTTAGTCTATACATTGTCTATTACTGTCCATCTCTCTCTATTTATTAACCGTGGAAGATAATGAAGAAAGATTGGAGTAAAAGTAGAGAATATCACCGCTAGCAATAATATAATTTCACCCTGTAGTTGAAAAGAAATGGAAAGAGAGAAAGAAAAAATAGATATATATAGCGAGTAAAAAGAGGTTAATTTTGGACTTTGTCTTCTATTTATATTTATATTTATATTTATATTTATATTTAACTGGCTTTGCAAACTCAAATTTTCTTAACTCAAACAATCTTACCCAAGTTCAATGAGTAACGCAACGAGAAACATTTTAATATATATATATATATATATATATATATATATATATATATATATGATAGTTGTCCTAACAATTGAAATATTTTGGTAAAACTATTCAATATGTATTTTTGAGTTTATATTGTTGCTAGTTGTTGATTTGCTTATCCTTTATTCCATTTCAATTTTACATTTTGTCTGAAACATTGTTTCTTTTTATTCCTCATATATATATATATATATATATATATATATATATATATATATATATAATTATAAAAAGAAAAAACTATACACACATTAAAGTTGTACACATTATAACTTATTTCGACCCCTTAATTAAGTCTCCTCAGATGTATAAACAACCACGTCAAAAAACTGTTGGTTTTTTGACGTGGTTGTTTATACATCTGAGGACCCTAATTAAGGGGTCGAAATAAGTTATAATGTGTACAACCTTAATGTGTGTATAATTTTTCCTTTTTATAATTCTGTTTTGCTCTGTTTAAATTACATTGAGCTCTGTTATTCAGATTCTCAACACAAAATTGAAATCTACACACACTATATATATATATATATATATATATATATATATATATATATATATATATACATGATAGTTATGGAAATAATTCAACTCAATAAAAAAACATCAGAAAATGTTTATATGTTTATTAACATTTCATTTTTATTTCAAGACTTTCTCGAGATGACTGATTTGACAAAGAACATAGAAGTAAATATTTAAAAATACGTTATGACGTGAAGAGAACTTTTTTTTGTTGTTGTTTTTTTTTTCGAACGAAACATAGACGTTAGAATTCAAAAGATGTGGTTCGTTTATGAAGTGGAATAAATTTGTTTTTTCCTTGTTTGTTTAAATATCGATGTTGTGTGAAACGTTTAGTATGGAATGTGGTGTAAATTAACTAGCCTTGATCTAAAGTCCATGCATTAAAACACGATTATCCGTTTAACTTCAAACGAACTTGGCTCATTAAATTAATTTTAAATAAATCTTGGGATTTCTTGAATCAGCTCCTACAATTTACCTTTTTCTAATTGAACAGAACTTGAATTTAAATTAAATCTATTTTACACAACATTCTTTACTAAAATGTATCCATAACATCGATATTAAAAAAACATTCATTCCACTTCATAAACGCACCACATATTTTGAATTCTAACGTCTACGTTTCGTTTGATAAAGAACAGAAATATTGGTTTACCGTCATCGACACACAATGTATTTTTCGAATATTTACTTTCATGTTTTTCTTCAGAACAGTCATCTTCAGAAAGTCTTGAAATAACGACGAAACGTTCATGAACATATAAACAATTTCGGTTTTTCCTTTTTTCATTTTTCACGGACATTATATATATATATATATATATATATATATATATATATATATATATATATATATATATATATATATATATGTCTCGGAAGTTTCTCAACCATTAAAACTATATTTGAAAAAAAAAAAAAAAAAAAAACTTATAGTCCCAAGTCTTCCAGTGGAAAATCACTCATGTAAGTCAATTTATTTTTTACAGTTATTATATTAGTTTATTTCTAACACTATTTTAAGGGATCATCAGTTGTTTACCATGAAAAACTGTTTCGGGAATTTAATATATATATATTATATATATTAGTCTCTTAATATATATATATATATATATATATATATATATATATATATATATATATATATATATATATATATTAGTCTCTTTCTCTCTCTCTCTCTCTCTCTCTCTCTCTCTTTCTGGAGATACAATTGAAAACAAATCTTTACAAAGATCAAACACAACTTTTGAAAGAGGAATTTAATGGCTGTATTGATTTTTATCAGGAATTTTTCAATAGTATTTTTGTTTGTTTTGTTTTACGGCATATCAACCCTTTTAACGAATTCGTTAATGGGTTATAGTGCAACAGTTACTGTTACTTCATTATATGCCGAAATTTATCGACTCTCCATTGGTCTGTCGGCCTCTCACATTTAAGTTTGGTCTGTCACGCTCGTTTTAAATAGCATGTTTATTGCATAGCATCATTTTAAGAATACCCGTTCTTGTGACTCTCTCTCTCTCTTTCACCAGCCTTTGTTTATATCGTAGCGGCGGCCGTCTTATTAAAACCCCGAAGCGACGACCAAAGGTCAACTGACACGCCCAAATCCGATTGAATGATAAAATATGATTTTGCGCATAGGCCGGACGCATAGACATTGGAAACAGATCTAAATTAATATGTTCGAGTTATAAAATATCTACCAGTTTATCACATGTCATAAAGGTCAACCAGAAACCAATGCGCCAGACAGATCGTGTGTGTGTGTGTGTGTGCGTGTGTGTGTGTGCGTGTGCATGCACTTTCCTATCGGCCATGAAAATCACATTTCATATATTCGATATTATTAGCAATTAAGCAAATAAATCGACAATATCAACTGGTACTAAGATAGATTATACCAATGTAGGTGGTATAACACACGGAGAGATGTATAAGAATATGCCGAGTTGGTGAAGAATCTGTACCTGTAACGGTTCTAAAACAACTCGGTCGATTTGCGCTAACGCATACTTGAGATGCGAGGGCTAAGAGGGGATAAAATGTTTCGTGCCTGGGCTTTTTCTACAAGTACTTCGACCGAACTTACTGCACTTATGCTTCTTCAACGTAAATACCCCTGGAAACCCCGACTATAGCAAAATCACACCCCTTGCATGTAAAGGTCGCCAAATGTCGGAAAACGTTCTACTCTAATAGATTCTTAAGTCGGATCGCTAACCTTTGGAATTCACGCCTTGCTCCCTGTTTCCCCGACTGTACAAACATGCAAAAATGTAAATGTAATATTAACGAATATATTGCTGCACAACTCCCCACTTAGCATGATTCCTATAAATCTGGCCCTAATCACAGTAGTCTCTTACGTCACAGTTGTAATCTGCCTTGTGAATAAACGTGGTTGTTTTTTAATAAGAAGAAATATATATAACGTACGCTACTCCTACTATTACTATTAATCTTAATGCTAAACACAATAAAAATATAAGTTCTAAAACTATTGGTCTTAATTGCACCAGATTTGTCATGAAGAACCCATGGCATACTGGATGTGTCATAGAAAGATTTTTTACTACTGTTCTTATTACCTATTATACTGCAACTAATCATATCCCACTCTGTGCAATATCATATAACAGGGAGGGTTACCCGGTGTTACCCTGGTTTGAGTGTGTGGGAGCATCATATGCTATATTATATTAAGGAGAGTTTACTTTTACATCAACCTCTATGTTGTTCGCTATATATCTTATCCACTGAGACATTCAGATATGTTAAGACTCTTAAGTTAACGCTTATAAATAGATTAATTTCATTGTGTAACATGTTAGAAAAGTATCGTTAGCTCCTTTAAGGCAGAAATATTTTCATTATGTTTACATGCAAAGTGTACATGTGAATACACTTATATTTAATATAAACTCACAAGTGTGTCTTCGTTTTTAAGGACAGACATGTACACAGACAAAGAGGCGTTCTAATTATATATATAGACTAACAAATAAATACCCCCTGCGATCGCATGGATTTGCTAGGCTACTGTGTCGCCCCCTACTCTCTTGCTGTCTGCGAGAGGGTGTTTCTATTTACTTGTCTATAATTGTATAATTGTGAAAAAACTACATACAATACATAGTTCATTCTAAATGAACTGTTTTGATCTATTAAAATAATTTCCAACGCTATTGGTAATGTTTACCCATTTATTTATTTATTTATTTATTATTGCTTATGTTTGAATTCATGTTTTGAAACTCGACGTAAATCATAAATATGTGACGTCTCGCCAAAGCTATAATTATTTCGCTAAGGAAATGTTTTAAGATTTATTTATAAGTAAGTGCAAATAGCAAAGTATGTAGAACGTTAGACTGAAGATTTCGGTTTCGATTTCTGCTCATGTTGTTCGATTTATTTGTTGGGAATTTATAATTTAGTATTAATGCAATTTTTTTTTATTTCTAAATGAAGTCAAGATATTCGTTTTAAAAGAATTATGACGAACGGACGAGCAGATAGATATACACACACACGTCCACAGAGAAAGTGTCCATTATATTATAAGTGAATAGATATATCTAGGTATATAGAGAGCGATGAAGCGAGAGAGAGAGAGAGAAAAGGAGAAAAAAGCAGACAGACGGAGTAGTGTTACGTACTAAATATACAGAAATGTTTCACTGGAATTTATTATATTAAAAAAACAAAAATGTATTATTTGATTTCTCATTTATTGTTTTAATCATGGGGTAGAATCGAATTCGCACATTCGATGTTTTTAGTCCGATACTTTCCCAACTATACATTTCAGACATTTTTAAGTCAACTTTTGAAGTTTTAAGAGGGTTCTGTACCCATGGATCACTTATGGTGGGAGCACGTAGATATTCGGCACTAAGAAAGTAACGTAGAGATTCGGGATCACTTTCATTGTTTTCCCTAGAAAATTTTATACATAGTATTTAAATTTCATAAAAATAGAATATATTTGAATTTTGGAGAAGGTGATGTCCATTATAGCCCCCTTTAGGGGTTGACTTAAATATTCAGAAACACTTCTATTTCCTTCCCATGTAAATTTTACATACGTATACACTTTTAGATTGTATGTAGATTTTTTTAACCTTTATTTCTATAGGGAATAGACGGACATCACACGCACAGACATTGAGTTATACATAGAGAGAGATTAGGTGAACAGAAAGCTCGTTTTTGAGTCGATATTTGGCTTATAAATTTATCAATTAACCTAATTCTTAATAATATCGCAAAATTTGAATGGTGGCTTTGTGTTTGATATTCCTTTCTGAACGGCTAATGGTTTCACCTGATCCGACGTGCGACATCTCGTATATTCGCAATTATATTTATTTTTTTCAATAAATTCCACGGCCGGGTTATTAGTCGTAGAATAGTCCCCTATAGACATTCAATAAATATTTATCCTTAAAGTTTGCCATGCTTCTGTACAACACCATTCTTAGTCAAAAGATGTGCTACTTAACTCTAACGAGTTTAAAGGCATCCAATTTTAGGGCACGGGATATATCTGAAACATTTGGAACCTATGTTACTAATTATAAACGCTTAAAGCCGGAATTATACTAAATTTAGCGGAAAGAGTCGTTAAAACGCCGGTCACAATCAAAATGGCATGCGTATTACTAGTGATAATTACTAGCGGGGTCCCGTGCGAATCCTACGGTGTCTTCTACATCAATCTGCATAACTGGCTGTTAACAACTATATTCCTTTTGAAATAATATATGTCTGTCACAGTCAATACTATTAAGAAAAAATACTTTTTATTTTTTTATTTTTTGTTTACTTACTTATTCATTATCTTACATAGTCGAACTCTAGTGCTGCGTACTGCACAAACGTCAGATGAAAGCGAGTTCATACATCCACGACAAACGCATGTCCGCTAACATTTAAGCACACATGCACACATCAATAAATTAATACATTTGTTTTAAATTAAAATTTTAAAATAATTAAATAACAATATGCAAAAATAAATGGAGAGAAGATAAAAGAAAAAATGGCTAATTTAAAGAAATCAATACAATTTTGACTTCTTCCTTCTCAAGGAGTAGTAACCCTCCCTGACTCCCACCTCCTTAGTGACAACAAGTTAGTTCCCTTGCATCTGGCTTACACAAATTATGTATACGCAAATGGGTATAATAAATAATTTAATAAATAAATTAGAATTACATCGAAGTGAAAACACATAATAATAAAAATATATTAATTACTGGTAAAATATTATAACAATATTTCAATAATATCAAACATAAATGGCAGCTCACGTTTTAACAATAACTTAATTATTTTCTGCGAGTCTAATGCAACATATATCCTATAACTTCTAGCTTTATTCACAAAAACACACCCTAACCGGGTGGTTATGCATATGCCGATAGAAAATAGTTTATTCCTGTAACTGCTACACAGATTTAGGCTCATACAGATAGAAAGTGTTAGAAAATAATGCATAAATTCAAACAAAAGACAGTACAAATATTAACACATGTTATTATTATACATACATATAAAGAAATACAAATTAATGCATATATAGATACACACACATATGCATATATATATTCATATAAATACATATATACACACATGTACGCGAATATTACCGACAAGCATATAAATATTTATAGGATCTCAGACAATTTCAAATAAGAGTAAATACAACATATATATATATATATATATATATATACACAGAGTGACACTCCCAAGACAACAAGGATATAATCCTATAAAATACTACACCACAAAATAATGCATGATATATAGACAGTGTTGTTATCTATATATTAATACGATAGCGTGTGTGTTCGTGTGTCACGCTCCTAAAGAAATGCAATAAACAAACAACAAATAAATTGGATGGGGAGACTCGGAATCGAAACCGTAACATCTAGCTGAAAAGCGGAGAGTTTACCACCGACCTAAGGTTATTAAATAGATCAAGATTTACTTAATTAAACTATTAACTGACCCTGCTCTGTCGCTTCAGCGTGGAAGGAGGAGGGCATTGTGGAAGGCGGAGGAGACGCGGAAACGCTTACCAAATGGACCGGTTTCATTCTTACGATATTTATATATTTTTTTTTTTTTTAATATTTAAAATTTCTTCTTCTTCTTTATCTTCTTCTTCTTATTATTATTATTATCTATATATTAATACGATACAGTGTGTGTTATTTATTGTGTGTGTCACGATCTGACACTCCTATTTGAGATTTTCCCCGGGGGGGTAGAGAGAGGGGAGGGAGGGTGCGAGTTAGAGGGGAGTCGCGACCGATGAAGAGACAGCTTTTGCGCCGGCAACCGAGTAATATAAATAAATATATATACTTCCATTCCGTCTCGCAAAATTTGGTGAGTAAAATATGAGCATATTTCTAGACACCGGATAATATTATTAACAGTAAATTGTACAGATTGATGTAGAAAACACTGTGGAATTTCCACAGGGTCCGGCTAGTTTATATTAATAGCTTTATCATTTCTATATTTATTATTATTATTATTATAATTATTATCATCATCATCATCATTTATTATTTGGATAGGTATCGAAACAAACATTGAAGGCCGTATAATTGATACTACTCTCCTCAAGTTATACTTATTCAAAAAGTAGTCGGCAAAAAAAACGGGTATCTGTAAAGGAATTCTCAGCCCTCGTTAGGAAAATGTATGAGGGTTATTTCGTGTAGTCAATCTTTATGGAACTGGAAAAGTACCAGGAAGTGTTGAATTAAATCGAATCAAACCACCTGTAATTTGATTAAAGCATTCCATGGTTTATATAGTGTAGACACGCTGTACACGCTCCCAAGTGCGCCGATAGGAATTCAAATACAACGCACCGCCCAATCACAATCGGTGTTACAGAAGGGACGCAACTCTTGTTACCTTCTGACGATATAAACAAGGGAGATAAGTATGTTTGCTCTGTAGATAATGATGTCTGCTTAGTAATGCTAGTATTTATTAGTATTTCGTAAGAAAATTAGAACTGGGCCTATGTACAGTTATTAATCTATAAAGAGTCTCCATCAACACTGAGTGCATTGTCAATATTAACAATGAGTCCTAGTTCGTCTGGGTAGGGGGTATGGCAGAATGGCTCTTTACCGTTTTTGGACGTTCTGATTGAAAGAACAGGAAATATGTTCACCACTACTACATACAGGAAACCGAAGTTTACGGGTCTTTATATTGGTTGGAATTTCAGAAAGAACAGTTAAATCTTATGATTTGCCCTGAGAGCAAACTTGCGGTTGAAATAAAAAACGGGCACTGAAATTCTTATTAATAATTATTAATAAGAATTTTAGTGCTCGTTTCCCCGGGGGGAATAATTTCCAACTGCATTCACCAAATAATTGCGAGATTTTATACTAACACATTTTTGGTCCACCCAATTGTACGGTTTATCTTAAACTTCCCTTCATTGGTGCTATCAGTCAAGGTTTTTCTGACGAAATTCGTCTGCAGTATCTCGCTGTTTATGTACGGTACAAACCCGTGTGGTGTTTGGCACTATAACCGCTTTCCTTTCCTTTTACAAAGATGTACTTTCTACACTAAAAACGAGTTTAGTTATATATAAATTCAAATATCAATGTAAGGCTGACTATGTGGGTCGTACTCTTCAGTGTGGCACAACAGTTTCCCGCATGTCTTTGCAAGTCACGGGTGGGGAAAAGAAATTTATTAACCAGCACATCAGGGCGTTTACAGAACACATTCAGGCATTTAAAGAACATATCCGGGAGCTCACAATGTCATGAGTCGTCCATTGGCCAACACTTATATGGCAACAAGGTGTGTAGCGAGGCGTATAGTTGCTTCCGCATTGTGCATAAGGCTAGCTTCAAACACCACTACAGTGTTTTGAAGGTGGTAAACGTAGCCATACTGAGGCCCTCTCTCTGCCGCACAAGTTAGACTTATTCAGTGAGTTCTAAAAATGTATCCCTTTTTCTCTTTCTCTCTCTCTCTCTCTCTCTTTCTCTCTCTCTCTCTCTCTCTCTATATATATATATATAGTAAGATATGAAAATATATTTATGGCAATTAAGCTACACAGAGGTACCCGCGTTTCATCCCCGGGGGGAATCTTCAGTTTTAGCCTGAAGATTCCCCCGGGGATTAAACGCGGATACCTCCGTGTAGCTTAATTGCCATAAATATATTTTCATATCTTACTACCTAGCTCTACTTACGTATCGAGCACTGTTGAAGTAAATACTGAAAATTGATACATAAAAAATTATATCTCCTTATAAAATTGTATGTGGATACATGAAATAGCAATATATATATATATATATATATATATATATATATATATATCCGTAAATATATGTAGCTTTATTCTACTTAGCAGAAATCGTTTTTCCTTTGTTCGCAGAATTTGGACAATATTCGTTTGGATTTTTTTTTTTTCGTTTTACTTCTTTCGTCTAAAAGTAACTTCGTTTAATTATTAAATCATTTATTTTTATCGTTATTCGTCGACGTACACTTGTAAAAATATGTCGAGCGAAAGGCGCCGCGAGTTTTATGTTTTAGTCGAATAGTTTTTTAATACCATTAATTTTCTTTCATAACTCTTAGGTTTTATTTAAATGGGCGTTTGACTATTAATAAAATAAAAGTTGTATCTCCCTATTTACTACGTAGTGTTGTCTCCCAATTTACTATACGTATTTCCTGTGTGCAATTGACTCAGGAATTAATATAATATGACTCTATTATTTTAAACGCTCATAAATTTAATATTTTTTTTATATATTGGGGCTAATAACAACAAAATGAAGAAAGAAAAGGAAAAAGTCTTGCTCTCAAGATGATGATATTTATCGAAAGTTTTAGCCTAATTTTTTTAAAATTATTTTATTCATTTTAAAATCGCATCATTGTTTTAGTTTTCAAATTCTAATATAAAATAGCTAATGCATTTATATATATGTAAATATATAATTTTTTATTGGTTTATTTATCTCTATTGTCTTATCATACATATAAACAAAAGCTTTGCCTATAATTTATATGAATGAAAGCCATTAAAACAGGGGAAATTATGCGTATTGATAAAATTATCCAATCTCTGCATTCAGAGGACATATACATTAACAGTTTGCAAGGAAACCCTGTATTTTCCGACCGTGCAACTATCAAAACTGATTGGTTTTATTGTATTTTTTCTTTATTTTAAATGGTTAAATAATGTTTAATGAATCGTATCCTATTCGTGGTCATTTTCGCACAACACCGAAATAGAGACCGCAACGTTTTCCTGTGATTCAAAAAGTATTAATACATATCATCGTCGATTACACTGTTTACGGTACGATTACTGAAAATAAAATGCTTTAAATTATTTTCAGGCACAGATGGAATGGTTCACTTTGCTATTATACCTTCACTTTCAACAAGACACTTACTTTATAGCCGTTGTGATTGAAATCCTTTCTTTATAATGTAGGATATCGGTTTCTTTCGGCTTTATTTATAAATATGTGGTTCCAAGTACATCGGCTATGAAGTAAGTGTCTATTTTACAATAATGGTGTAAATTGCGAAGTAAACTCCTCTTATTCCATGAAAATTAAGGAATGATTGATAGGATAAACGAATTGGAATAATTCGTTATACAGAGGTCTATCGAAAACCATTTCGAAGCGAAAAACACCAATTTAATTTCGATAATCGTGCTCTTGTCCGGGTAATCAGTAACTGTTTCTTAAAACCGTTTGTTATAAAAACGATGCGGCCTCTATTCCAACGCCTGACTGTAAATGTCGTTATTAAATAAATGCAATATTTATTTACGATGTAATAAGCTTTAATTGTTAAAAATTGCTATTAATAATCTTAAACTATCATTCAGATGTGTTTACTCGTGACAGGATGGGTTATTACACTCGTGCTAAAACTTATTAACGGATTTTTTTAATTTGATTCACCCCAAACAAGGGATATTGACACTAAGACGTGAGGGGTTACTGTGGAATTGGGGCTAGGTTTATAGGGGGTAAATAGGGGGTTGCGAAGCGAAATATTTGTTCACATTACATTGAAATTGCTGCATAATGGTATAGTCGAGAAAACAGTTAGCAGGAAAGGAATTCAGAAGGCAAGCGGTTTGAGGAAAATCTATGAGAATACAAACGTTTTCCAGCATCTAGGGACCTCCACAGTGAAGGGGTGGGATTTTGTTGCTTGCTGGGTTGGTCGGGGATATTTAGGTTGATGGGGTAGAAGTGCAGTAAGTTCGTCGGAGCATATTCCGTTTAAGTAAAACAAACACAGGAATGCAATTACAGGATTAGTTAGAGGAAGGGCGTGGCATGATGAGTGTTTTTGCTGGTGCTAACAAACTTATTTACTAATAATTAGTGTCCAATCTTGACTAGTGATATGAGATGGTTAATGAAGTAAAATTAATTGTGAATAATATATTAAAAGAAAGAAGGGCGACCACACTTTCGATTAAGTAGCGCATAAGTCACTATTATTTTTAGTTTTTGTTTGGTGATTTTTTTTTCATTTAAAACGGACGATTTTAGGTTTCAGCTTTGTTAATGAAACTGTGAAAAGTCATATCGCTTGCACAAGTGCGCAATATTTGCACCTGTGAAATACTAAGTGGCTTATCAAAACGATAATTATAAAAGTATCGTCTAATTTTGAAGCTAGATTTCCATAACAATTATGTTTAGAATAAACACAGGTGGCAAAATCCGAGGATAAAATTCAAAAGTTCATACGAGCTGGGCTATTCAAAACAACTATTTTTGTACTAACGTAGATGCCAAATGTGGAGTTACGATTTCAAATGTCACTAATTTCATCCCCTGTACTACTGTCAAAATTAAAAGGAGTGCTAATCCATCTAATGCACCTAGTTCTATGTTAAGCCTTCCTAGAGGCCCTTCCTACATGTGTAAAAGGAAAGATACGATTGACTGACCAATCATAATATAGTAAGAAAATACGATACCAACCAGAAAAGTCGCCTCTAGTGAACATTATCAATAAAAGATTTCATCTTTAATGCGTTCACGGTAGAAAGAGAGAGAAATATGTTTCTCTCTCCCTTTATAAACAATCAAGGGTAATAAGGAAAGAAAATAATGAAAATATTCGAATAGTTCATGATAAACAAAAGAAAACATCCAAAGTGGTAGTATTATTATTTAATCCGTAGCTGGAAAGGGTGAGAGAAAGACTAAGTGTATAATACACCTTGCAACAAGAGATTCATTTTTAATTTTGTCTTTTTATTGTTTGAGTCAACTGTCTTTGCAAACTAACGTTTTCCTGATCCCAGCAAACTAAATTGAGCTTAATGGGGGTACTCAACGAGTCATATTTTTAGTAATATACATATATATATATATATATATATATAATTTGTTTTAATAAAGTTCAACCCAAACAAGGGAAGTAAAAACACTGAGCAGAAAAGTCTATCAAAATCCATCTCTTCTAAGAAACAAAAGTACAGAGAAATTTCCAAAGTTCGTGTATCTAAAATTAGCATCTGCCAATTTTATCAACTTGTCTTTTCTCCCAAAACAAGATGAGCCTATCTTTTTTGTTTTTATTATTGTTACACACGTGTGTTCCAATAAATATTTATTATTGTTCACGGCGAGTTCTTCTTGTTTTGGTCGACCAGACCGACCAATAATCCGATTGGGTTGCGTCAGCTCCAAACGTCTGTTCATCTTTTAAACACAGCGTGCGAGCAGAACAATTGGCAGAACAGTCGAAACGCATGTGGTCATCGCAGCATCGAAACACATTTATATATTAGTTAATATAAAATATCAGACCATTTTTAAGGATTTATTAAAAAAAGCAAACATATTTCCATAGTAACAGGTGGTATATACTGCCCAATCTAATAATCATAAACCAGGTGAGAATATTAAATGACAACATAATTTAACAATATTTAACTACACCAAACCACTTAATCTAGTCACACCTCAACAATTCATAAAAAAAAAGTTTCTGCGAACCTAAACAAACCGTAATTTCCGGCCCAGGCTATTGGCGAAAAGACACACACTGACGAGTGGATATATTTGTTTCTGAGGACGGGGGATTCCATCGAAAATTTAAATAAAAAAGAAGACACACAACCCTACCATCACGGTTCGAACTTAACACTGGCAAATATAATAACATTATTTGGAAATTATTAATTTCTCAGTATGGTCATTATTGTCATTTGTTTACCATTTCACGTACCACCGGTGTCACCTAACTAACGCATTGTCACCGCCTTCTAACAATACTTATTACATATTACGCAGAATGCTTCAAGCAAACTACAACATTCTTCTCAATTTTGAATATATCATATTAAGGCAGAAGTTTAACATAAGGAAATCGAAAAGCAAACAGTGCAAAAAGTACCAAGTAAACAGATTAAAACACGATATTTAGAGTATACATATACGCCATTGCCATTGCTGCTTGACTATTATTAGACTGGGCTAGTCAGGAGGAGTTGCAGAAAAGTACATAATTATAGTTTATTAAAGCATTTTTTACCTAAGAAACTGATGTTCATAAATGTCTCCTTTTTTAATGGTCTTCAGATTATTTCATCTTTTAAGAATGATACTGATCTCATTGCTCGTCTTTTTCTGACAATTATTGATAATTCTGGGGCCTTGCTTCTTAATTTACCTTCTAAAACTGATCACCTTTTTTACTCTGTCATGATCACTCCGAAAATGGTTGCTAGGGTTCTTTTTCATCTTGACCAGGTTTCCTTCCGATCTTAGTTCAATTATTGTTGTCGTTCTCAAACATTGTGCTCCTGAACTTTCTTGTATCTTCGCGAAATTATTCAGTATCTGTCCGTTGCCGTCTTTCTTTCTTTCTTGTTGGTCTAGCCCAACAAAGTACTTCCCTGTTAGTCTCCTCTCTGTTATTTGCGAGGTTTTTGAAAGGTTCGTCAACGGAACGCTTTTTTTATTTTCTAGAAAATGTGGGCCCTTTTAGTGATGTTCAGTATGGCTCTCGTGGTTGTTAACTGTCGTAACTTAGTGGATCCGTCCGTTTATGGATAATACAAGAGATGATAGGGCCTTTACGCATAACATTTCAAATGCGTTCGACGGAATAGAACATTCTGGTCTTCTACACAAACTTCAGAGTTATGGTATTAGTCGTAAGGTTTTTGACATTATTATATCTTTTGTTTCTGATCGAAGCTTGCGAGTAACTAAGAATTGTGCTTCCTCGTCCTCTTTATCTATCAATGCTGGTGTTCCTTAGGGCTCTATTCTAGGCCGAACACGGTTTTTTTCCTATAGCAATGACGTTCCTGAGAATATTATTAAGAAGATTGACATCTATGGTGATAATACCACTCTCTATTCTGGTGTTGCTTCTCGACCATTTCGCTGGGATCAGTTTGAATATTCAGCAAATCTAGAGGTTGACTTAGGTTTGGTTGTGGATTGGGGCACGAAATGGTTGGTTCGTTTAATCCTGTTAAGACTTAGCTCGTGTCTTTCCATCGTAGGCGTGTCCCTTTTCTTCCTATGATTTTCATGGATAGCGCTGTTTTTAGGAAAAATCGACTCTGAAACTTCTTCGTCTTCGTCATCAAATATTTCTTTGATCTATTGCTATTTCTGCTTTCCGTATGGTCGGTTCTCTCTATTGCTCTAAACACTTTCTCACACCAGAAATTCTCTATTTCTGTAAAGCTATTATCAGACCTTATATGGAGTACTTGTTTCATATTTAGGCTGGTGAATCTCTGTCCCATTTGAGGGTCTTGATATAGTTCAAAAGCGTATCTGTAATTTTGTGGGTCCCAACCATTCTTTTCTCTCTCTCTCTCTCTCTCTCTCTCTCTCTTTCTCTCTCTCTCTCTCTCTCTCTCTCTCTCTCTTTCTCTCTCTCTCTCTCGTAGACGTGATATTGCTAGTCTTTTCTATAAATACTATTATGGCCTATGTTCTTCAGAATTGTCTGATCTATTCCCTGATTGCTTTGTTCCAACTCGTTTCACTCGTTGGTATTGTGGTCGTCACCATTTCTGCTTGTATACCTCGTTATAATTAAGCTTTTTATTCCAGTAGCTTATTTCCAAAAACAGCGTGTTGAACTCTCTTCCTGCTAACAGTTTACCCAAACCTATAGTCTTAGTCTTTTCAAGACTAAGGTCAATAGGCATCTCCTGCCTTTACGATCATTATTTCGTTCCTTTTAGCTCCTTACATCAAGTGGTTTTATGCCTTGTCTGGTGCGATTTTCATTTAAAAAATAAATAAAAAATCACTGTCGGTCACCTTGGCCGATTACCTGACAGCAAATTCCAATTGCAGTGAAAAGATTAATGATCTTTATAATTTATATTTGAAAAAATTGGGGAGTTTTGACTGATTGCAGATAATGCGCCGATTCTACAGGACTAAATTCCGTGTTTTTAAATTTCGGTATTTGAACTTTTATAATGGTTTTGGAACGATTAATATTAATGTTTCATTTTGATGACATCATTTATTCAAAGTCTGATGGGTCGACAGACATGAAAGAATAATTGGGAGGATCAAAGAATTGTAGTAGTTCGTTATACAGGCAGGGCTATCGAGAACGATTGGCAAGCGCAGAACAACAAGCATTTCTTTTTAAGGCGGTATGATTTCATTTTAAATTTTAAAAAGCTATACCGGAAATGAAACGTAATTTCAATACATCTACCTATCGGCATATCATAGTTTACTCTTTACTTTTACTTTCATGGTATTTTATTCAAACTAATAGCTATACATTTTTCATAGGTCACCGTTAATTAGCTCACTGGGGATGAAACCGTAACGATTTACCTGGTCAAAAAGACCGGATTTCCTACACTTTCTGAAACCGTTCGTATATGATTAATCGAATGTACGCTGTATAGTATTGCTCATAACTTGTGGTGTTCGAAATTGACACACTCTAAACTAAATGAGAACTTGTGCCACATCCGGTCATGAATCATAAATTACATATTTATAAATATGTTGAGAGAACTGATGAACTGCCATAGATAGATAATTGACAAACTAAGATAATGGGTAGATTGGGTTAAATAATGGAAAGACAAGAAAGACAAAAAACTACGATAGATACATCATGGAGAAACTTAATTTGATTGATTAATAGATACCGAACAAACTTACCTGGATTAATATACATACACATATACTTATGATAAACTTTGATCGATAGATAGATCGATCGATAGATAGGATAGAGCAAATATATTAGTTTTGTGTAATTCATTTTGATTAGCGCTAATGAAACTTGCTTAAGTTATTTGCTAAACCAACCGCTATAGTTTTTTCAATTGAACAAAGAAAACAGATTTTTTTATCGACTTTTAAATTAATTAGTTTTGTCCTTGTGATAAAAACGATCTGCCTGAGTAATAAATCGACAGGGTATAAATCGATTGTCACCAAAGAATTTTTGTTTTTCAGATAGAAAATTTGGAACGCTTTTTCATTTGATTATGTTTGTTTTTATATTGCAGCATTTTTATAGGGTTGTATAGCTCCGTCGAACGCCATGACATACAAAGCTTGGGATGGGAGTGATCAGAGGAGGGTAGTTAGGGTCAGAGAGCAGATCTTTGAGAAGGATGGGGATGAAAAACGAAAGAATGGAGGAAATAAGGAACGAATAATGATAATGGAAGAAAGGGGGGAGATATAAGTAAAGAGAAGGAAGGGTCGCGGAATTAGAAAGAAGAAGAAGAAGAAGAAGAAGAAGAAGAAGAAGAAGAAGAAGAAGAAGAAGAAGAAGAAGAAGAAGAAAGGGGAAATTGGAAGGAAGCAAAACAGAATTGGGCGGGGAAAAGAATGAAAAGAAAAAAGAAGAAAGGGAAAGAAAGTAAAGAACAAAATACAGCGAATGGAGGGGTAAATAATTAGAAAAAGAAAAAGAAAAAGGGGCCAACTATATAAACAGAAAGAATTGAATAAGTAAGGGAGACCAGAAAAGGAACGAAAGTAAGTAAGATGGGAGATAGGGCGTGACCCTAAGGAGAGAAAATGAACAAAGCAAGGAATTAAATTCTAGGAGGGTATATAATATGGAAACGGTTGAAAGAAGAAGAAATCGGGAATAAAAAAAGGTAAAAAATAAAAGAATTGATGTATACAAATAAAAAGAAAGGGTTGCAGCCTGAAACAAATTGTAACCCGAATGAAAGCAAGAATACTAAGGGCTTACAAATGTCCAGTTTAATGAACTAAAATAAATAGAAAATAATTATATATATGTTTTACAAACTATTCCCATCAAATAAAAGTTAATAGATAATTTTCAAAGTTTTTATAAAATTAGGAATATTTTTATTAATTTTCTAGAATGCTTATTTTTGATTTCCAAAATAAAGCATCGTATCGTCTTACGTAGGAAATACTAGAAGACTGGTGGACAGAATGTATTTCTCTCTGAAAATAACTTTAATATAAATTAAAAGATAATAATATGAAGAAGGTATCATTCAAGAATATTAATTTTAAAATGGCATTGTAATCTGTTCGGAATTTTTTTTAAATTTAAAAAGTGTTGCAAACGTAAAATTAAATTTTTTAAAAATTTAAAATATGTTGACAACGTAAAATTAAGTTGTTTTTTTTAATTTAAAAAGTGTTGCAAACGTAAAATTAAGTTTTTTTTTAAATATAAAATATGTTGCAAACGTAAAATTAAATTTTTTAAAAATATAAAAAGTGTTGCAAACGTAAAATTAAATTTTTTTTAAATTTAAAAAGTGTTGCAAATGTAAAATTAAATTTAAAAAAATATAAAATATGTAGCAAACGTAGAATTAAATTTTTAAAAAAATATATTGATATTATACATAAAGTTCCAATCGGACATACTTCCGCCCAGGAAATAAAACTTGCATAACGTAGGCTTCCAACCGAATAAATGAAATTCGTGACATATGCAGTACGATATAACGTACGTTTTCCTCTCAACTATTTGTAATGAACATAGACATCACCATTCACCACAACACAAATTTGAGTTGAGTTAAAAATGTAATCGGGTTAATAAACCATTTTAAAAATAAAAGATGATTCTTAAATTAATGGTTCTTTAGGAATAGATTCTGGCCAAACCCAAAAGTTATAATTCTTAACTATTTTTTCAACTCTCTAACTGGACGTATCATCTGTTTTTGTTAGTGGCGTTTTATTTTTCGTCGACTGTTCTAAAATTTTCTGATGCGAATAACATATATTAAAAACTTAAACGAATTTGCACTATAATATATATATATATATATATATATATATATATATATATATATATATATATATATATATATATATTCCATGGAAAATGCCAGTATACTGAAATCATATGCCCTTAATAGGGTTAAGATGAAAATTCATATACACTAAATGTACAAAAGCAAGGAAATTCTCAAATTTTTACACTTTTATTGTCATTAAGGGTATGTGAGCACAACAGGGCTATGTATTTTACTGGTAGGAATTTTTCTTCAGCGCACCTCACACACTTCATCCACTCCTGCATAGAGCTTTATACTGTAGTGATGTGATAATGAAATGGTTTGGTTGATATGTAGTCATACCCTTAATGACAATAAAAAAAAATTGGGAATTTCCTTGCTGCTGTACATTTAGTGTATATGAATTTTCAGTATACTGGCATTGTTCATGGAATGTCACTACTTTTGTAAAGGCTATGCCTCAATACAATGCCTTCTCATAGCTGATATAGTTGGTAGTTTGACTAATCAAGGTATATGGTAAACTGAAATTAAAATGCCATCAACTAGACACTAGAACCTCTATCTTTGCCAAAAATCAGCTGAATCCATATAATGGTCGATAAGATATAGAATAAAGTGTATGAATACTGGTCATTTTAAAGTTTGTTTTTTTAATTTTCTGGAAAGCTAAGGTATGTGGTAAACTGAAATTAAAATGCCATGAACTAAACCATAGAACCTCTGTCTCTGCCAAAAATCAGCTGAATGCATCAAATAGTGGATGAGATACAGGGTGGCACATACGTACTACGTACGTACGTACGTACGTACGTACACACAGATAATATGATTTCATGATTGAAGTTTCTTGATCTCTGGGTTGCCTTGACTAATGATGCTGAAATTCTACACACTTATCAATAAATATATCATAAATAATATCAAATAAAAATTTTGTGCAAAGTTTTAACTAATTTGGTTTATTGGTTTTTGAGTTATGATTGATCAAAGAAATGAGATTTCCAGCATAGGCCATTAATGTAGTCTATTAAGGGATAGAGCGCTCTCGCGCCTCCCTTGATATATATATATATATATATCAAAATGTTGAATTAAATTAAAAATAATCGAATTATCGTTAAAAGCCCCAAAATGGCAAAAAAATACCCTTTTCTCCCATAACGTTTGATCCATCCATTCAATTTTTCTGAAACTTGGCCAAAATGTAGAGGCAATTGTTCTGGATATGAAATGAGCATCCTTGACCTCAGAAAAATTCTGGTTCGCGCCCCCAGGGGGTACAATGGGGATCAAAAATGCCCCAAACTGCCTAAATTTATTGCATTTTACACTCGCCACATCGAGTCACATACAGAGGGGGACCACACATGCGCAGTCTGTTTTTAATGTAAATATCCCTGAAAGACAATAAGAACGAATATTCTTTAGATACATCGATTCGATCTACGCGTTTAGCGATGTAAATGCTATTTAAAACTTCAGCGAATAATCAAATTTCTATTTCATACTTAAGCCTGATAGACAAAATAAAATGCTATTTTAAACTTAAGCGGAACAGAGTGGCGGCGAACTGAAACCCATGTAAAATAAGGTGTGTCCATGCGGTCTGAGTGTTTAGCGATGAAGATGTAATTTAAAAATTAAACCAGATAAACAGACTAATTAGCCGACAAAGTATTTCATAATGATTCCGCGAGCCATAAGAGAAGAAAAGAAAGTTTTTGACCAAACTCAGTTCTTTTAAAAAATATTTGGATTAGCCAAATAAATAAATGAGTATAGTTTTTTTTTTATTTATCTCACCTGTATTACTACCAAAACAGCTTACCGTTATTTAAATTAATATAGTATTTGGAAATACTCTATATATAATAGAAAGTTCTTACACAAGCACAGTTATTTGTGTCCCTAATTTGCATAACAATTTTTTAAACAGTTTATAATAAATTCATCTTTGGTGTTATCCATTTGTAATTTTATTGTCCTTTTTTACCTATATATATATATATATATATATATATATATATATATATATATATATATATATATATATATATATTTACTATTTCATGTATCCACATAAAATTTTATAAGGAGATATAATTTGTTATGTATCAATTTTCAGTATTTATTTCAAAAGTGCTCGATACGTAAGTAAAGCTAGGTAGTAAGCTTAACCTTTGTTCGTGGGAAGCCCAACGATTGGCTGAGAGAACAACAAAGAATCTGATTGGTTAACTAGCTAGCCGTGTATGTAAAAATACCCGGCAAAAATAACTCCATGCATTTTAGCCTGAATATTCCCCCAATGATGATGAGCGGGAGCCTCTGTATAGTTTAATTGCCATAAATATATGTTCATAGTTTACTATATATATATATATATATATATATATATAGAGAGAGAGAGAGAGAGAGAGAGAGAGAGAGAGATAGATAGATAGATAGATAGATAGATAGATAGATAGATAGATAGATAGATAGATAGATAGATAGATAGATTTATATATATATGCAATAGTTTAATCGAAATCAATAGTAATTAATTAAAGTGATTTTGTTTTCAAAAAAATAATAAATTACCAAAACCATTATAGAAATATTGTTCTTTAATTTTCAAGGGGTGTTATTTAAATGTAAACTAATATTAAGAAAGTTAGAAGACGAGGCATAAAAGTAGTAAGAAGAGATCATAGAGAGAGGTGGAAAGAAGTTTTTGTCTTTCACTCACTTTACTTATTCTCTTTAGCTCTCTATCCCCCTTCTCTCTCTCTCTCTTTCTATATCTGTGTTTTCTCTCTCTCTCTCTCTCTCTCTCTCTCTCTCTCTCTCTCTCTCTCTCTCTCTCTCTTTCTCTTCGCAAGTGTTTATCAGTTTTCGAATGAAATCGAAAGTAGAATAAATAATGATAACGAGTCACGGGAATGTCTACTAACCTATAAAATCGTTCTACTCTGATTTTGAACGATAATTGTCCACACAAAGAAAATCTCTTTGCTATTTCTTTGTTTTTATTGCACGTACAAAACCCGTAAAATTTTCCAATTCCTCTTCCGTTTATCCAATCTGTTCTATCTAGCGGAAGAAAACAACAAAAAAAAATCAATTACGTGTTCTTCTTTTTTCTATTATTATGTAAATATTGGTGTCTGCTCTACAGTGGCCGAATATTGACCCTATATAATTGAGAAAAGTGTAGATCAGATGCTGGGAATAAAACTTTCTGACCCACAGACCGTAATTAATCTTCCAATGTTGCACTTTTCGGTTGTTCTCCTAAAGATTTTAAGAGATGGAAATAAATCAAATGTATTTGAATTAAAATAATGTTCACTACGTGTCCGTGAGCTGTGCGTTTTAGGACCTCCAACATATATTTAATATCCGTATCCGTGATTTGGGGGTTAGGGTTAGGGTTTAGGCTTAGGGTTAGGGTTTAGGGTTAGGGTTTAGAGTTAGGGTTATGGTTAGGGTGTAGGGTTAGGGTTTAGAGTTAGGGTTATGGTTAGGGTGTAGGGTTAGGGTTTAGGGTTAGGGTTAATTTCTGAAAATCATCGTCTAATGCTAAAGATCTTCCAGAGCGACTTTCATCTTCTAAGCTGAAATCAGCATGTTTACATTGGCAATGTATCTCTGAATTCTTGATTTATCTACATCATTTTCATCCGACACTTCGTAAATTGTTTAATGCATTCTTGCAACATTTTGACTTATTACAAAATACCAAATCTGAAATGGGAAATCTATATCCAACCTGATGTCATGTTTGCTAGAAAAATGGTTGGATCAATCTACTGTTCCAGAAAGTAATATATACTGACGTAATCAACTACGTATATGAAGTGTCAGATACGTTTTAAGATAGAGTACGAGTACTGTTTCAACATCTCTGGAGGTGTCGCTCAGAGAACGTTTTCCTGCCTTGACAGAGAACAAGATCAACTTCGGACTCTAGTAAGGGGTGATCTATTTTGTTCCTTACAATCCGTTACTCACAGAAGGGACACTGCGAGTCTCTCTCTATCATTATTTCCATGGAAGATGCTCGACTGATTTCCAATCTCTAATCCATTCTTTTACGACATTCATAGCAAGTACTTGTCTTCTTAATTACTGACAAACCTTCGTGTCTTCCTCAATGTGCCTCGCGTCAGGTTAAATTTCCATAGACAGATATTTTATGCAATATCCATGCGTCATTCCGTTAGTCTAGAATATGTTTTTCTTCATTAACTTAGGACAGGTAGATTGAAGTGCAGTAACAGAACAGATACTACACTTTGCTCCTAGCATAAAGGCCAGGAAAGATGGATAATCAGAAATTTTTTGCCGATAAGAGTTACTTGACAAAAGATTATTGTGTCTCTTCAACACTCTCCTTAACTCGCCCAATTGACAGGCGCCAAATGAGAACCAGCCAAGAAATATTCGATTGTTGCTGACATGAACTCGCTTGCCCTCAGATACTTAGAGAATAAACTTCGAGAAAAGATTCCATGTTTAAGATGAATGGCGCCATTAATAGAAAAGCTAATTAAAGGATTCGTTTTCGACATCTATTAATCATTTAATTATTTGATTATTTAATTAGGTAATTATCCTCGTTTTCACAATCGGAAGACAAGTAAATTACATGTTAATTAAGCGATTCATTTTTCCCAAATATTTTCAATTTAACTGCTATGAGTTACCTCCCGTTGATTCAGTAAATATAGATCTTGGGTATGACTTCAAACTTACTCTGGTAGTGAGCCCCAATGTGGGAATTTTAGGGAGTGTGGAGCCACCTCTTAGTTTCACATTACGCTCAGGTCTACTCTGACCTGGACTTGGCCTTTTGGCTGAGATCAAAGTGTAGTATCTGTTCCGATGGATACTGCACCCCATAGACTGGTATTGTCTTGGCCTTCGGGGCTTGATTTACGCCGGTGTATGGGTCTGTCCTGTGCAGTTCTGGGAGGTCCACCTTCCCAGGCTTTGCCTCCCCTCTTTGGGGAGGAGTAAGTTTATTGCTTACTGTCTGAGGCGCCTCTACCGGGGAATGCCGACGGGGCTGCCCAGGCAATTTTTAAACCCCACTTTCCCGACCCGACCTTGGGTCACATCTTACTTGTGGGAGTAAGATAAAAACTGGCCTTGTGCCTAACTCCTGGAGAGGAGTAAATCAATATTCTGACCTGGAGTTCTTGTATATGTCAGAGGCTAATCTAATAGATAAATACATTTTTGCTGAGTATGCCACGATACTGCATCCAGTAGTCAGGCCTCAATTCGGGACATGTAGGGAGTATGAAAACCTCCCTTAGTCGCCATTATCGCCAGATGCATGAAGTAGTAGGCTCCCAGAAATGGGTTAAGTAAGATCACCTGTTTACAGAATATTCATTTATAAAACATACACGTATACAACATTATTATATAAATCATTAGTGTAGTTTCTCCATGAAGTGACCTAAAAAGGCTTGACATGGCGCAGGAAAAGTTTTTGCCGGTTTGTTTATGTTTACAAACTCCTTCTTGCGTTTTTGAGATAGACCCGCAATATCATATACAGTCTGAAACTACATTACACACTTGAATAAGTATATTTCATGTTGATCAGAGGTGGGTACATTATTATCGCAAGGTATACGTATCTGTTTAGCCTCCACGTATATTATTTATAACGATAAAATTATAAACGTTTTAAAAAATAAGAATGAAAATGTTAATAACTTTTTCAGGACTTCAAGTAGATGTTAACAATGGTTCTCATTGATACCCGGGAACGTCGGGTGCATTTCAAATAATGTCACTTTAATTAACCCTCCTTCTAATACTTCAATGATGTGTACAGGCTTTGGGCCCAACCCAAAAATTAAATATATATAATGCAAAAGAAAAAGAATAAAAAAGATATGGGTTAGGTGCAAAGAGACATAAGGTTCTTCGTTCAATCACGGGCAACGCTGAGTCTTCCTAGTATATATATATATATATATATATATATATATATATATATATATATATATATATATATATATATATATATATGGAATCCTGTATCTAACTCCTGGCGCAATCCTCTACCTGTATAAGAGTTAAATGCGTCCTAAGATCGAGTACTGTTGCCACATCTGGGAAAGTGCCGTTCAGAGTACCCGTGTCAATTCCGTGTGCTGAAGATTATTTCTGATGTCAATAATTATTTCATGTATCCACATAAAATGTAACACGGGGATATAATTGTTTATGTATCAATTTTCAGTATTTAATTCGACAGTGCTCGATACGTGAGTAGAGCTAGGTAGTAAGTTATGAAAATATATTCATGGCAATTAAGCTACACAGAGGCTCTCACGTTTCATCCTCGGAGAGAAATGTCAGCCTAAATTTAACCCTACGATTCTCTCTGGCGACGAAATGCAATAGCCTCTGTGTAGATTAATTGCCATAAATATATTTTCATAACTTACTATATATATATTTTTCATAACTAACTATATATATATATATATATATATATATATATATATATATATATATATATATATATATATATTTATATATATATATATATATAATCGTCATAGACTTCAGCTTCCTATGACAACTTTATACTATACCATCTGCTACATGTTAAATAAAAACCCAAAACATATCTAATATTTATACAAACAGCTATAACATATTAATCCGAATGTTAATATTAATGCAAAGATCCACACATTCTATAAATATATTAAGTCACAATTTATCAGGACCGTCAAGGGAGACACCTCCTCCCGGATACTAAGGAAATAACCAGGACTCCCCCTTTCTTGTGACAACACAGGAAATATAAATATTCAACTACCAAAGCGATAATAACACAAAAGGAATATACATATCTGAACACAATAACAACAATTAAGGGAAGTGATGGTGGCTAAGTGGTGAATCGCACAGACTGACAACCTGGGTGTGCGAAGTTCGAATCAAGTTCGTTCCTATAAAACACTTTAACTTAGAATGTTGGCAACCTTTACGTGGCCCTTCCCGTAAATATCTAATGTATTTCTAAGAAATGGTGTCTAACTAGAAATATATCGGTGAAACTAATGCCAACAATAGAACCATCTGATTCATACGATATGAATGAATGAAAACAAAAATTAAAATTGAACATAAATATAAAAACAAACAAAAAGAGATGACCAAACAATTGAATAAATGAATAAAAAATAATTTAAAAGACAAGTGCAAACTATTAGCCCGTCTATTGTGTCTATAACTTTGACTCCCGGTCTGACTGATGAACTCAATTTACTGCAGTACTAGTACAGAACTTACATATCCGACTGTATACACATTTTTGAGGCACCTCTGATACAAATGTTGTGACTCGAAATATTATAGCTGCGCCGGTTTACACAAAAGATGTGTTATTGTTGTTTTATTTTTTTTAATTATTCAATTTTTCCGATACCGACACTTTCCCTCATTATCAAAGCTTTCCAATATACAAATGTCTTTATATATATATATATATATATATATATATATATATATATATATGTAGTAGTATGTTTTAAAGGCTGTGGGCAATGCAAATTCCGGGTAAGATGCAAGTTGTAAGGAACAAAAACAATAAATCGAATACGAAATATGATTTACTATTTATTTTTCCTAAAATCTTACATAACAGCAAGAGTGTTGTTAGCTGTTTGTGTGATGTCCGGATGATTAAAAAATCATTATTTAATATTTCGGGAAAAGAAACTTCACTTTGTCAAAAATAATTAATACCAGAAGAATTCCCCCACCATGTAGAGAATCTGGCAAAATAATATATATATATATATATATATATATATATATATATGTATATATATATATATATATATAGGTTGAGCACTTTGATATACGAAATAACGGTGTTCATCTAACGTAAAGTAAATAATCATCTCTAAAGAATAGAGTTTCCGCCCAGAGAATATACAGAAACGATACGATTTAATCATATTTAACAACACGCCAAGTAGCAGACAGCAAAGGGAACATGTAATGCAGGTCTTAAAAACTAGGATTTCAAATAGAAATGGATATAAAGCTAAAACAGGTCAGTTTTCTAGACATCACATTTGTCCTAAAAACTTTTCAATAAAAAACAAGACAATTCTATACGTTAGAAACTGCCCAAATAATCTACCTAATATATTCAAGTGAATAAGAAAAAGAACATAGAATATCCTGCGAGTTCAGCAGAATAACCATATGTAACAGAGACAAAGTAAGATACAACAAATCCATAAAAAGCGAATCTAATGACAGGCTAATGTAGAAGTAAAATACTAACACAAACAGGCACAACAGGATCTGCAACATTATTTGGTTCAACCCACCTTATAATAGCAAAGTAAACCCGCTCATGAGAAACAAACTATTTATTAACTAATAGATAAGTACTTCCCTAAAAGAGGATACTTCACAAAATCATAAATCGGTAAATCATTATAGTCAGCTATTGCTGTACGAATAACATGCAATCTGATAATAAAATGAATTCAAATAAGGCGTACTGCGGGAGTAATACCCAGAAGTAAATACCAAAATATAATAGCAAATAGTGAATTCAACACAAAATACGGATAGTATGCCGTCCGACGATCAAACAAGCGCGTAAAACCATGGTTACAGTATTTTTTTTTTAAATTATATTTTTAAGCAGTATTAAGCTCTGTTTCAGAAGGCATCAAGGACTATATATAAGTGCATAACCAGTCAAAAGAGCAAATTCCCGCAGCTCTCTCTCTTTCTCTTTATCTCTCTCCTTTTCTTTTCCTCTCTCTCTCTCTCTCTCTCTCTCTTTCTCTCTCTCTCTCGCTCTCTCTCTCTCTCTCTCTCTCTCTCTATATATATATATATATATATATATATATATATATATATATGTCACAATTAGGATTTTGATCACTCATAGAGGATGGAACTCCTCCCTGTTTCTTTCACATCTTTTTTGTCTTTAGCTAGGCGTGGCTAAGTAGGATCCAGTTGGCTGTCTCTCCACCCGGTTCTTGTCCTACTTCTAAGTTGTGTTCATTGACTCGGAGTCCATTCTGTCGTTGTGTATGTGCAGCTATTTTTGTATATTTCGGAAGGTAACCTATACATCTATGTTTTGCTGTTAGTGGTGATGATTTCATTTACTCCAGTTTGTTTTCTCATCCATGAGTCTCATTGTCTTTCACGTAGACTGATGCTGAGAATAATGCGTTCCAAGCTGTATTGTCCTACTCTTAGCTTTTTTATCGCTGCATTATAAAGTGCCCATGTTTCGCTACCATGTGACATAACAGGTATGATGTATTCATTGAACACTTTCTATTTAATGTACATACTCTTATATGGCTAGCATTATGAATGTCGTTAAGAATCCCTTCTAATTCTTGAGGTGTATGGCTTGTGGCAATGGTATCGTCGAAAATTAGATGAGCAAAAGTATTTTCCGGTTATATTGATACATTTTCCTTCCCAGTCAGTTTTATTGAGTACCGTCTCTTGCAAGCAGGATGTAAAGAGGTTTGATGAAATGTAGTCGCCTTGTCTTGAACCTTTTTTTATTGATTTGTGTGAAGTTTTAGAGTTGATGTGACTCCGTCGTAAAGGTCCTGATACAACTTTATGTAAGCGCTGTCAATTCCTTGACTTTTCAAAGCTGTGAACATAGGGGTGAATTCGATGGATCCAAATGCTTTTTCATAATCGACAAAGGTAAAACAGAGTGGTATACGGTGCTTATTAGCTTTTTGGAGTTGGCTTACAACTTGAATGTGGTCTATAGGGAAAAATCCAGGTCAGAAACCGGCTTGTTTTCTTAGTAGGTTTCTGTCAAGTGTGTTTTAAATCTTTTATAGAATAATTTGGTTAAAATACTTTTTAACAACATAAAATAGGCTTATTGGCCTGTAGTTTTAAATATTTTCAAGTCTCTTTTCTTGTGAAGGATGTTAACCGACACATTCTTTCAGTTGATAGGCATTTTGCTTTTATTAAGACATTGTTGTATAGGCTGGTTAGAATCTCTGCGATTAGTTGGAAGAAAATTTCATATACTCCTGGAGATTTATCTTACTTTAGTCGTTTGATTGCAGACTGTACTTCGAACGTATGGGAGGGGATAGAGCAGAATCCCTTTCACTGTCTGTAAAGGGTTGATCGCGGGGTCTCCTGATTTTGCAGAAATTTGTAGAGAACTCTTAACATCTTTATTGAACATGACGCATCGTGGATAACAATTTAAATAAATATTTATTATAATATTGTTTATAACCAATTTACTGCTAAGACGGGCACTTTAAGAAAAAATCGGCTGTCAAATTTAAAATGTGTAATGCTAAGTTCCGCCCAAGCGGGTCGTTCCACACTGTTTAGAACACCCTTAATTATTTTCCTTTCATCTTGTTTTTTTGTTGGCCGCACGGTTCTAGGCTTTCAAACACAAATTAAAATTTGACTTGATTCTGAGGGTTTCGAATCTTGTGACCGGCAGAACAATCACCCTCCACACTGATGATTCCTGGAAAAAGATGAAACACATTTGTATCTATATAAAAATGTAAATGAATATTTATAATAATATTGTGCATATATATATATATATATATATATATATATATATATATATATATATATATGCACAATATTATTATAAATATTCATTTACATTTTTATATAGATACAAATGTGTTTCATCTATATATATATTATCTTAAATAATGTCGATATTTTTACTTTAGTTGTATCTTAATTAAAAAAATAAAAAAATAAATGGCCTGTTGTTGTGACACTGTACACGGGGCCGGAAGAAAACACAACCTTTAAGTTTAAAGAAAAAAGAATAATAGAACAGAGAACAAGAGTGGTTGTACGTAAGTGTTAACTGCCAGTATAGACTGGTGTGGTTCTCCAAATTTTGTAGAATTTGAACAATAGGTATTAGACATCAATTAATAACTAGTCCCCAAATTTCAGTTTTTTGAAGTAATGTAAACCGTCTTAGGTTGCGTGATATAAGCACAATCTCCCACTTAAAAGTTCAAGGATTTCAGATTGCCATAAAATGTGATCCATAGTCATTAGACACTAATAAAGCCAGATTCCCTGAATTTTAGTATTTTCTTAAGACCCCTTAAGCCAAAACTTTAAATTTTACATATTTTTTAGAATCAAAATCATGTAATAGAGTTCGCTCACAATTAGAAAGACAGATTATAGATGTAATGTATTAAAGGTGATAACGTACGTACATGAAATGCCTGATAATTGTAAACATTTATAAAGTCCGAAACTATTAGTAGAATTGTACCAAAATTAGCATAAAAAGTCGTATAGTCTTATGCAATAAAAAGGAATAAAGAGCGTGGAAAACCTTCCTGAAAATTCAGATTGCTCAATCTTTTGTGAAATTTATCAATAAACATTCGACATCAATTAATAAATATTTCCCTAATTTTAGTTTCTTTTGTGTAGTTAAAAACGATTTTAGCGGCCATAATATTTGCACAACATTCCATTTAAAAATTAAATAATTTCAGATTTGCATTAAATTAGATCCATGGTCATTAAAAACAAAACTAAGCGAGATTTCCTAAATGTCACTTTTTTAAAAGACCCATTCAGCTAAAGCCTTACATCTAATACATTTTATAGAATACAAATCGTGGAATGGTTTTGATCAAAATTGGAATAATGATTAGTATCTTTATATCTGATTTTGATCTTCGTACTTGAACATAAAAGTAGTACAAAAATGTGTCGTTTGGGGAATTAATTGTACCCGTCCTGGAACGTGTATTCTTTTTGTATATATATATATATATATATATATATATATATATATATATATATATATATATATATATATATATATATATATATATTCACTTAGGAAGTGAAACAATCGAAATAGTAGTAGTAAGCAAGAACAACGAACGCTGCAATCACCAATAAAAACAATTACGGTGATTACAATCGTACCTATTTCTAGGCAGGGCGTCGTGGTTCAATGGTAAGACCCTAGATTATAGACATCAATATCATGATGACGTCTGTGACCCAGAAACACGTGTTCATAGATTACTTTTATGTACGTATAAAATTTATATATATATATATATATATATATATATATATATATATATATATATATATATATATATATATATATAAAGTTAAGGGTGTCTAATAATGCAATTTTCTGCATCTTACTCACTTAGGAAGTGAAACAATCGACATAGTAGTAGTAAGCAAAAACAATGAACGCTGCAATCGCCAATAAAACATAATTGCATGAAAATACAGTATATATATACAGTATATATATACAGTATATATATATATATATATATATATATATATATATATATATATAATCCAAGTGTGTTATAGATCCACAGGGTATAAATCCACGGTAGGTTAGGGTTAGGGTGTATGAGAGTGCTCAATAAAAATATAGAGCAGAAATATAAATTATTATTTATTTAATTTTGACTACAAAATTGATTTTGTTTCACGAGAGCAGTTTGTGGGGCTCCCGATCTTCAGGTCTTGAAATAACATTATGCCTGTTAAGATAAGTTCACAATCACACAAAGTTTTATGAAGGTGACACAAATTTAAAATAAAAATTGAATATGAATAGAAATAAAACAAAAACAAAAATACAAGTAAGATAAAAAAGGAAAAGAAAAAGAGAAAGAGAAAAGGAAATAGAAATATTAAGAGCTACACGGGACATAGGAAGGAAACAGAAAGAGAGGGGGAACTCAGATATGATTTGGTGGGGGTGTCAAAATATGAAAGCATATAATTACGGGCGGACGACTGTTAACGCGTGTCAAAAGAATTTTTCTCTGGGTCCAGCAAGTGACAGATTATCTAATTTGGTATACATGTATGTGTGTGTATGTGTGTGTTTGTATGTGTATGTATGCATGTGGATATGTGTGTATATATATATATATTTGTATATATATGTGTGTATGTGTGTATGTGTATGTGTGTATGTCTATGTATATGTATGTGTATGTCTGTCTGTATATATATGTATATATATATGTATATGTATGCATATATATTTCTTATATTTTTATACTATTAGTATAATTATGATTACATATTTACTGTATTCATAATTTTATATTTATTTTTATCTGTATATAGACATTTTTAATTTTCAATTCTTTAACTTTTTAATTTTATTGTTATTAGTACATTAAGTATTTTTATCCCTTCTCCCCCACCTCCTCTTCCACCCGCTCTCCATATAGGGTTACTCTTCCTTCCCCCGCCCCCTTCATAGGCAAATTACAAAATTAGATAATCTGTCACTTGCTGGACCCAGACAAAGATTCTTCTGACACGCGTTAACACGCGTCCGTCCGTAAATATATGCTTTTATATTTCACTCACCCCCACCAAGTCATATCTGCGTTCCCTCCCTCTCTTTCTGTTTCCTTCCTATGTCCCGTGTAGCTCTTAATATTTCCTTTTCCTTTTCTCTTTTTCTTTTCCTTTTTTATCTTACTTGTATTTTTGGTTTTGTTTTATTTCTATTCATATTCAATTTTCATTTTAAATTTCTGTCACCTTCATAAAACTTTGTGTGATTTTGAACTTATCTTAACAGGCATAATGTTATTTCAAGACCTGAAGATCGGGATCCCCTCAAACTGCTCTCGTGAAACAAAATCAATTTTGTAGTCAAAATGAAATAAATTATCATTTATATATATATATATATATATATATATATATATATATAGAGAGAGAGAGAGAGAGAGAGAGAGAGAGAGAGAGAGAATGGTCTACGTAATGGCAATTAAGTTTCAGCAAGCCATCTGCTTCGCCAGGGCCGAAAGATAATAATGGGAATGAAATAATAATTTGGCAATAGGCTCAAAAGAAACCGATATTAGAAATTTGAGACAATAATTCTTTCCAAAACGAATTGATAAAATCAGCAGCACCTCGGATGATAAATCAGTCAACTCGCGCGGACACTCACTTTTACGCAATTAAATCTAGATAGGAGTGGTAGGCGCTCAACGTGTCAGACCTGCCAAACCTTCTAATCAAATCGTTACTTCCTTTCTCATTTTATGTATTGAATTATATTTCTTACGACACGGTTAACTAAAAGTTCACCTACTAAATTAAAACATGTCGAATATGCATACATATACACACATATGCATCCGATTAACCACACAAACCAAAATAGCAGACACATGGTAAGGCATGGGAAGCTACAGTAGTAGCGCTTGATATATCAAAATCCTTTAATAAGATCTAGCATGAAGGCCTTCTGACGAAGATTAATTCCTGAGCGTATATTACATATAATCAGATCTTTCTTAGCCAAAAGATTCGTCCTCGATATACGTACATCTAAACAATATGGCGTCAATGCGGGTCAATCCTTGGACAGTTATTATTCCTGGTTTTCATAAACGATTTCCCTGGTCCAATTGTGTCCGAGATGGGTATATTTGCTCATGATATTTATTATATCTCGTACTTAGGAAGGGTTGATGATCGGATCATCGAGTTTGGTTCCAGTCCGTTGTTAGAAATTTGTATTATTGCAACATTCCTTATTAAATACAGTTAATATTAAATGAATAAAATAAGTCGCAGTTAATAGCAACCAACAAATAAATAGGGTATAGTAGAAATATAAATGTAAGTCGTTGTACTTTCATTATAATATACACTAGAAAGTCTAAGTAAAGCAACTAAGTTTTTCTTCAGTTACAAAGACAATTATATTTTTTAATACTGTAATATTTTAGTATATGTTTTTATATTCCTTGTTGTGGGTTTAAATGTATATAAGTGTTAGTATTGTTATAGATATATTTGTGTAAATTTGTGTGCGTGCGTACATATGTGTATACAGAATGTTTATGTGTGTGTCTACTATTTGAGTCACGGATGAATGTGTGTGTGTGTGTGTGTGTGCATATTCGAAATACTGACCTTTTAGTTGACCGTTTCGTAACGAAAATAACTTAATAGATAAAATGTGTAGGGATTAATGATTTGACTTGAAGGCTTGGCAGGTTTGACACGTTTAGCGTCTACTCCCTTTCATCTAAATTTAACTGCGTAAAAGTCAGTGTCTTAGCAAGTTGACTTATCTATCATCTAAGCTACTGCTGATTTCATCAATTCGTTTGGGAGACAATTATTATCACAAATCGCTCATTTTTGTTTCTTTTCAGCCTATTGTAAAAAAGTTTATTTATCATATTTACTATTATCTTTCGACCCTGACGAAGCATATGGCTTACTGAAACGTAATTGTATCTACACCATTCTAAATGGTTATATATTTTTATATTTATAAATATTTATAAAGATGTACCTTATAATGAGCACTTCTTAAAAAAATATTGGTTTTAATTTAATTTTCTCAATATACTTGAACTTGTTTAATCAAATGTATATATATATATATTAGGGTAGGTCGATTTTACACTTTTTTTTAAATATTAAAAAAAGGCACGTACCGAAAGTTGTATATAGACCTATTAAATACTCATGCAAAAAATTAGATCAAAAACTTCAGCGGTTTTTTGCGCGTTTGGTATCAAAGATCGTAGACAAGAATATACTGAAAATTCCTCGTTTTTGCAAGATTTGCTTGAATATTGGTGTGAAAACCAAATAGTTTTAGCATTTAAAAGCAGGGAATGTCCTTTTATTTTATAAAAATGATATGAATTAAAGAAATCTTCAAATTGAAAATTTGCCCCCCCCCCTCATTTTCAGTATCTGCTTTTGTAAACTACCTTTTAACGTTATGAATTAAACAGTAATATTTGAATACCTAAAAAAATGATTTTTTCTGTTATTAGTGAAAATATAACAAGCAAAGAAATAAGGAAAAACCTAACACTATTTTAATGAAGCTTAATATAGAGAGTCAAATTGCTCCATATAAGACCCCTTAGACAAAAATGCTGGTCTCAATTTCTGACTCAAAACTTTGGCTGTAATGTGTTGATGCCTTGCTTCAAAACCATATACAGTTTGTGAAGCTTCTGTTATTAACTTAACTGCCCGTTCCACACCCTGAGAATGTGAGGGCAAATCTGGCAAGTCAAGCTTGGTTCCATTCATCAACGATTCTCGAAGTTCAGATTCTGTAAAATCTTCCGTCATTGGTGGTTCAAAAATGCCGCATAATTTTAAATATATTAATTGTGTCCAATGTGTGGCATTAAAATTTATAGGTAGTATTCTTTTTAATCTTTTTCTGGTTGACTCCTCACTCCTGAAAGAACAAATTAATTAATTGAATTATTAAAAAATTCCAATCTGTACTGCTTTAATAATTATGGTGAAATTAGATAAAATCTTTAAAAATCATTCTATAAATTGGAATAAATAATTGAGTCAGAGATATATGAATAAATATTACTTACCTAATGGCCAAAATTCTTTTTAAAGCTTCTTCTCTTACTTCAATCTCCTCAGATTTAACCATGGAATATAGAAAGTTTTCAGGCAGTAAACAAAATGTATTACCTTGTATATTTCTAAATGTGATATCTTGGATTTCCTGAGGCTTCTCCTTAATCCTCTGGGTCATATTAAAAATGTGCACTTACTGATTGTGGAATTTACTATTTCTTTTAATTTCAAACCAAAAAGTGGCATACACATTTACAATAAAATTTACTACATAGTGTAGTTTTGTTGTGTGCCTTTGTGGGTATGCACCACGAGTCCATAAACACATAAGCCTGATGGCCAAAGTTAACCATCTTGCTTGGTTTAAAGGACCAATTTTCCAGGAGGCATATCTAGAGTCAACCTTACCTCTAGAAATACCTACTGTGTATTCATAAAGGAGTCTTTGGTCAGAACTAAGATCATGTATTTCATCAATTTTAAAAATTGACTCTAGAGGATTGCTAATAGTGGAAAATGATATTTGGGGTAAATCATATCAATCATTTGAGCATAATTTCCCCAGAGGGCTACTGAATGTTGTAGGGCCCTTTGCGCAACCATCTATGTTTTTTAAAAAGGGCTCTGAAAGGTAGTTCATTATGATGCAAAGAGCAACCAATTGTGTGAAGAGTTTTAAAAAGTTTTTTTTCTAAAATTGCAACCATTCCACCATCGCAACTTGTGTTGGTATTAGTGTTGTCAACAAGTATAGCCTTGATACTGTTCTCACTGTGGAATTCATGCAAAACATCCACCACTTGATCTGCATGAACAGCACCTGTTGCACCACTATTCGGAAGAACTCTATGTGTCAGATATTTACTTTCACATGGTGTTTCTTTTGTAAAAGTTAAATGGTGTTCTGGTCCCTTAGTTTTTTTCATAATTCTCTGTCTATTTTCATCCACAATTTCCTTATACATCAATGTGTCCTTATCCATTCTCCCATCAACTCCAATACATATATTTTAGGTGGGGTAAAAACTCCTGGCTGAAATAGTTTTATTTATCTACCTCCAACAAGGTAAGATGTGACACAAGGTCAGGAAAGTGGGATTAGATAACCCTGCGCTATAGAGGTGAGCACTCTGGCCATTAAAAAATTGAGGCGGCAGCCCCGTCGGCATTCCCCTGTAGGGGCGCCTCAGACAGTTAGCAATAAACTTACTCCTCCCCAAAGAGGAAAGGCAAAGCCTGGGAGGATGCACCTCCTAGAATTGCACAGGACGGACAAGCCCCAATAGACGGGCGTAAATCCAGACCCAAAGGCCCGGACGATACCGGTTTATTTGGTGGGGTAAAAACCCCTGGCTGAACTAGATTTTATTTATCTACCCCCAACAAGGTAAGATTGACAAAAGGTCAGGAAAGTGGGATGAGAAAGCCAGTGCTCGAGAGGTGAGCACTCTGGCCATTTAAAAATTGCCTGGGCAGCTTCGTCGGCATTCCCCGGTAGGGCCGCCTCAGAGAGTAAGCAATAAACTTACTCCTCCCCAAAGAGGGAAGGCAAAACCTGGGAGATGCACCTCCTAGAACTGCACAGGACGGACAAGCCCCAATAGACGGGCGTGAATCCAGACGCAAAGGCCCGGACGATACCGGTTTATTTGGTGGGGTAAACCCCCCTGGCTGAACTAGTTTTTATTTATCTAACTCCCACAAGGTAAGGTGTGACAAAAGGTCGGGAAAGTGGGATTAGATAAGCCAGCGCTCGACAATTCAATATATATGTGTGATAATTAAACAGACAATCAATACGGGAAGTCAAATTCGCCCGATGAATTTTCAACCGGTGAATACCATAAAAAATATCCAATAAATAAAACGCCTATGTAAACAAATAATTATTTATATATAACATTAAATATCATAGTGTTTTATTCCTTTTTAATTTGAATATGTACATTTAATTTCTTAAGAAAAATAATAATAAACTTTAAAATATTTATTATTAAGTAATGTATTACTTTTTTTTGTTAAAACCCGGGTTTAATTTAAGGCGACACATCTGCCGGTGAAATCTCGGCAGTGAGAAAAAATCTCGATTTATTTGATCTTAAAGTTGCAATGCTCAAATAAATACAAAATTTTGAAGAAAAATATTTCTTGTGGTAACTTTTGACATTATTTGGCAACTTTCTTCGAGTGCGATAATTTACAGTTTCAAAATCGACCTCCCCTAATATATATATATATATATATATATATATATATATATATATATATATAGAGAGAGAGAGAGAGAGAGAGAGAGAGAGAGAGAGAGAGAGAGAGAGTGACAAACAGAGAGTAGAGGGTACAGGTTTCAACGTGAAAAAAGTGTATATTTAATTTGTAAATTTAAAAAAACATTTTCTTTAATTGTTTATTATTTTATTATTTTATATTTTCATAATTTTATAACGCGTTTCGAGCATATTGGCTATCTTCAGATATTCTTTACAGTTTTTAACAATTTGGCGTTTCTGCACGTGTGTGTGTAATTTTTTATATCTTTTACTTCTCTGGACAAAGCTATGTTATTTTTAAGCATACGCGTGCGTTTATGATTTTTATCCTTGCGGTCATTATCGTGTTTGATGTGTAAGTATATTTTAGTCAGTTTATTCTGTGAAAATAGGGGTGACCTTGAGATTTATAAGTATTGTTCATTTGATTTAATTACGGACTCCGTCGTCCCTGAGTCTTCGTGTGTGTGTGTGTGTGTACATTTTGGTCAATGCGTTAGTTTTTGTTTGTGTACGCAGGTGCTTTTGTTTAGACACACTCGCGCGAACCCACATCCATTTTATATACATGTATGTACACATATATACATATATAAATACACACACGTGTGCTAGGCATCTGTTCTATGTATGTGGATGCGTACATGCACATTCGTTTTTGCATACATGGAGATGTATTTGATCTGTATGTTGTGTAACTTGAATTATGATTTGTTTAATGCTGGGTTGAATTTAAAAATGAAGTTTTTTTCTTGTGTGAGGAAGTAGCCAATAATCTGAGTTTGAAAGATAGGCATGATCTTGAATTTACCTCTGCTGCATGAGTGAATATGTTGTGAAACAAATAAGTTTCTGCTTTCTTTGATTTTCATGTTGTTATTATGTAAAGCAACTCTATTGTTTAGTGTATTTACAATTCTTTGCATTTTATTTTGAATGCTTGTGTTTGTTTTCTGAATGTGTGTAATAAAAAACACGTGTTACTTGGAAGCCAAGCGTTATTCAACTAAAAAAGGAATACAAAAAGGTGGCAGATATGACCAGTTATAATACACGTCACCTGACGACTTCCGGCTCCGGGACCACGTATGGAAGCCCATACGAATGTAATATAACATTTTTCCTTGCTAGAAAGAAAAAAGCTAGTGTCTCCAATAATTTTAGTTTTACCTTTTTTGTTACCTTTGTCTTTTACTTTTTTAACCTTTACGAAAGTAATATTACATTCCTTCAATATATATTTTTTTACTTGCTACTCCAGCCAATTTCCATATCGATTGGGAGGTTTTGGTATCCGACTGGATCGCCTTAGTTCAGGCTGGGCCAATGTATCATCATAGGTTCTGTTATGGCATTGTATATTATCCTGTACAAAGTGGTTCCCTCTCTCTTGTTCCTCAATAGGAGACCTTAAATTGTCTGGGCTTCGGAACAAGGTGCTAAGTAACGAACAGACACAGTAGAGTTTCGTCCATCTGGGTACCTAATGTGTGCATAGGTCATGTTACTGTTAAGGAGCTCAACTTAAATAGGGTTCGTTTTTGTTCCTTACAAACCTCCTTAGCAGTACGGGTCCAGGAGTCATTAGCCAAGAGGGAAGCGAGTTTCCATGGGAGGAACGGCGCTGGAATGTGAAGAAGCGTTCATGCGGTGTGGCGTTAGTTGCCGTAAACAACAACGATCTCTGTGAGTGGAGCACCTCGGCAAGTACAAGTTCCCAATGCTTTTCAGACAGGTTACGCGATCTAAGAGCTAAACGAATCGCCTTCCATATAATGCCATTAATTCTCTCTACTTGTCCGTTTCCGGTTGGATGATAAGGAGTGCTATTACTAGTGGCAACTTCTTTCTGGGAGAGATAAGATTTCAGCTCCTTGGACATGAAAGATGTGCCTCGATCTGAATGTATATAACTTGACATTCCACATAGGCTTAATAGCAAATCTAAACATTTGATCACTGTTGATGCATGCATATTGGGGCATGGAAAAGCAAAAGGGAAACGAGAGTATTCATCAACTATAATTAATAAGTAACAATTAGTCGATACACTAGGCAGAGGACCTTTGATATCCACACTAAGTCGGTCCATAGGTTTTGTTGATTTTATAAGAAGCACACATCTTCTTTACCTCTTCTGTAGAAAAAGGGAGATTCCTTGCTCTTACAAAATGAAGCAGTCGAGTTATCCCCGGATGACACAGTCCATTGTGGAGATCAGCGAGTGGAGATGTATTAAAGGTTGGACAAGTGTATGCTCGGGAAAATGTGCCAGGGACCACATTATCTTTACCAGGACGATACTTGATAGTGTAGCTGAATGCGGCAAGTTCCAGTCTCTATTTCTGGATTTTTGCATTCTTAATTTTCGTACGTCTTTTACAATCGAACATAAAGGCTACTGACCGCTGATCGGTAATCAAGTAAAGTGGCTTCGTGCCAGATAGTGGCTCCATTTACGCACTGCTGTGGTATTTTAGTTCACTGCCCTGTAGTGTTCTAGACATAAACGCCACAGGTCGTCCTCCTTGATTAAAAACGGCAGAAATCGCAACATTGGACGCATCACACTCTACCTCAAAGGGAAAGTTTTCATCTACCGTCTGCAGAATAGTCTTTTCCAATTCTATTTTCAGCAAGTTGAAAGATTTCAAGGCCTTTTCTTCCAATGGGAATTTTATCGCGTTTTTTAGCGGTTCAATTTTGTTAGAAAATTCATGAATCCATTTTGCATAGTACGCAAACATTCCAATTATCCTTTTAAGTGATTTTAAGTTCTCGGATGGATGAAGCTCCTTTAACGGGCGAAGTCGCTCTGTATCAGGCTTGATGACACCATTCCCAACACAGTACCCCAGCACGTTAATAGAAGGCACGGACTTTACAGTCTTTGATTGGTTAAGAGTAAGGTTTCTCCGACCGACAGTGTCTAGGAACTGCTTTACATTTTAATAATGTTCCTCCTGACTATGTCCTGCAATTGTTACATTGTCACGGTACGAGAAAGCACCACGCAGGTTCCCCTCTTTTATTATACTGTCCGTAGCCTGCTGGAAGGCAGCGACCCATTTGTAACTCCAAACGGAATTCTACAAAACTGATACAAGCAACCATTTGCCTCAAACGCGGTATACTTTTTATCAGCCTCATTCAACGGCACTTGGTAGTAGGCACTTTTTAGATCAAAAGTGGAGAATACCTTGTATTTTGCAAGATCATTCACCATGTCGTTTATCCTTGGCAATGGGTAGGCATCTAATTCAGTGTATTGGTTAATTGTTTGTGAGTAATCCACACACATCCGCTTTTTATGTCGGTGGGTGGGAGTCTTTCGCTACCACTACTTGGGCTCGCCATGGTGATATCGATTATACCCTCAGAGAGTAGATGATTAACTTCCTCTGCAATGAATATCTGATCGTCCTTGCTAAAACGTCTGGATTTGGCAGCTATTGGTTTGGAGTTTGAAGATACATTTTGAAAAAGAGATGGCTCTTCGATTTTTGCTGCGGCCAATGCACAAAGGGGGGAGCTCTATCCATAGTTAACTCGGGACGGGGGCCACCGTATTTAAAAGTTACACTCTGATGTTAACGCAAGAAATCCTGGCCAAGTATTAAGTTCGAACACAATTTTTTTCAGAATATCAAGCCGTGTAGCAACGTAGAACTGGTTATTAAAATCGAGAGCTAGGTTAACAACAACATAACCTTTGGAACGAGTATTCAAGATTTTCTGAGCCATAGAAATTTCTTTATAACACGGATAAACGTTTAGTTTAAGTTCCTGCACAATTCTTTCGTTAAGATAGCTGTCAGTACTGCAAGAATCCAGGAGAGCACTTAATTCTGTCCCGTTGCAGCTGGCGCGAGTCCTTGTGGTATGTTTAAAAATGTGGTCAGTAAGTGAGAACCGACCAATGTTGCCACTGAACTTGAAGACTTAGATTTGCACACACGGGCATAATGTCCTTTCTTGGAGCATTTATTGCAAGTGGCCTCGCGGTCGGGACAGCTATCTCTTGAATGATAGGAGAAACCACAAAAGAAACATTTACGATTCTTATATGTGGCAGCTGTAGCCGATTCACTGGGAGTAACTGGAGGACTAGAACAACTGCATTCACATACCTGTAGTGAGCCTGGGTCCACCACCGTAGCCATACGCATCACTATTACGCTGGGCTATATCCAACGCAGAGGCTCGACTGTACGCCGTCAGAAGGTCCAGCGTTTTATTTTCCAGGAGCTGCTGTCGTATTGAAGGCGAGGATATTCCAGAAATGAATGCGTCACGCATTGCCTCGTCGCCACACTCCTCTGCACTGTGGTCGCGGAAGTTGCAATTCCTTTTTAGTTTCTCCAATTCTCGGAAAAATTCGTCCATCGTTTCTCCCGGCTTCTGCCGTCTGGTTGCTAGTATATGTCTTGCAAAGACTTAATTCGGTGTTTTAATAAACAAGCTGTCCAACTTTGCTATAGCAGCATCAAAGTTCGTACATGTCTCTATAAATCCATAAACATTAGAGCTCACACAGCTTAACAGGGGTCTGTATTAGTTCGGTATCCTATCTTCATAATCTGCAAGGTAATTACTTAATATTGCACGCCAGTGTCGGTATTTCTTGGCAGCTGTCGGTAGACTGGAGTCAATGTCTAGGCATTTTGGTTTCCATGTCACATCCATCTTAGTATCGTGGTAGACATTTTTTGTTTTTTTTTAGTTGAATAAATTGTAATAAAAAATACACGTGTTACTAAAAAAGGAATACAAAAAGGTGGCAGATATGGCCAGTTTTAATACACGTCACCTGACGACTTCCGGCTCCGGAAGCACGTATGGAAGCCCATACGAATGTAATATAACAATATGTATGAGTTCCCTTTTATTATTATGTCACAAACTCCACATATTTCTTTGTTGCATTGTGTGACCTCTCTGTATTATGTGTTGGTTGAGTTTGGATGAGATTAAAATGCGTTTGAGGTTTTTTGGTTGGCGTTTGTTATTATTATTTTCGTTGTTTTTAGTATGTTGCTTAGTTTATTGATTTGGTTTTGTAGGGTTAGGTTACTTGTTATCTCTGTGAATAGTTCTGGGTTGTTTTTATTTGTATGCTAATATCTATTCTTTGTTTCGTTTTTTTGGCGTGTCGTAGTTGTTCTAATGGTATTTTTTCTGCTAGTTATGTACTTCTGTGCATTAGTTGGAAGGGTTATCCTCTTCTTGTTAAGGCATTTCGTAGTTCTTCCAGTCAGAAAATCCGGCTGATTATAGCAGATTCTGCGTACTAGGGAATAGGGTATAGATTCTAGGCAGCTTTTGGGGTGATAGCTTTTACAATGGAGATATTGTTGGGTATCCGTGTGTTTGTGGTAGATGTCTGTGATTATATGATTGCTTTTTTAAAACCTTAACTAGTATATCTAGGAAGAGTAGTTCTGCGTTACTAAGTTCTAGGGGTTTTTTTGGGGGGGGGTTGTAGTATATTGTGTAATTCATTGATATCTCCCCATGTAGGTTCCCAAAGGATAAAAGAATCATCTAGGTATCTCTTCCAAGATTTTATAAAAATAGTTTTGATATTTTGTCCATATACTTATTCTATCGTTTCATATAAGATCTCCTCTAGGTACGCCAGTATATATATATATATATATATATATATATATATATATATATATATATATATATATATATATATATATATATATATATATATATATATATTAGTGATGGGATGATTCCAAAGATTTTCTCAGTTCCGATACAATTACCGATTCTGTTCTAAATTCCCGATTCCGATATAATTACCGTTTCTAATGATCTATCCGTATTAGGGAAGTACAATAATGTATTTTTAAACATTTTATTAAAGCGAGCAGAGTCCATTTTGTCATATTTGAGAGCAGCTATGGGGACCAATTCATACGACCGAAGGAAGTGAACTTTAGATGTTGAAACCAACACCCCAACCGAATCCTCACTTGTACATTCACCAAAAGGGGGATTCAACGTCTAACCAGCAACATCCTGCCTTGCCCCACATCTGGCTGAACGCATGGCCTTTGGGTCTGGATTTACGCCGGTCTGTTGGGGGTTGTCTGGTCCTGTGCAGTTCTAAGAGGTGCACCCGCCCAGGCTTGGCCTCCCCTCTTTGGGGAGGAGTAAGTTTATTGCTTACTGTCTGAGGCGCCCTACCGGGAATGCCGACGGGACTGCCCAGGCAATTTTTAAATGGCCAGAGTGCTCACCTCTCGAGCGCTGGCTTATCTAATCCCATTTTCCCGACCTTGTGTCACATCTTACCTTGTGGGAGGTAGATAAATATAGCAGATAACCCCACCTAGAAAGGCCATGCGCCACGACCTGGGAAGACAAGAATAGATTTTGATATCCTGACTCATCATCGTCACCCCGTCAATATCTGACGCACACACACACATACCCATACACCCCGCACGGGGCGCAGCAACAGAATTGGGGACAAGACAGTCAGCGACCAGGGAAGAATCTCTCGAGTGACTCCTACTATAGAGAGGTCTGCCGATGTAGAAACGGCGAACCGGGAACAGGCCGTTCCAAGAGATTCTCTAAGCTACACATATATGCCGAGATGAAAACGAGAAACCAGGCGCGCCATGAACATTTTGGAGAAACAACTACAACTCTTCCCAAGAGAAGATTGGGTAGCGTCGAGATAGGATTCCATAGCCGCTTACGCATGGACATGACTGTGGAACTTTTCAGCCCCGTCGGAAAGACGAGTGAGTAAACCCCCATTTCCTTTGTTCCGTGAGTTGCTTTAGACACATTTTGTTCGCTAGTAGCTATGATAAGTATTACCCTTCTTCCTAAAAATTAGGATTTTGTTTCTTGCTGTTTTTGTTTTATGCCTACACTTATCCCTGTCCGTTCTTGGCCTTTTGGCTAAGATCAAAGTGTAATATCTGTTCCGATGGATACTGCACCCCATTGCTTACTGTCTGAGGCGCCTCTACCGGGGAATGCCGAAGGGGCTGCCCAGGCAATTTTTAAACCCCACTTTCCCGACCCGACCTTGGGTCACATCTAACTTGTGGGAGTAAGATAAAAAAACTGGCCTTGTGCCTAACTCCTGGAGAGGAGTAAATCAATACACTTATCCCTGTTTGTTATATTGTAAATAAACATTGTTTACATTCTAACTTGGCGTTTGCGTCGTCTCTTACTTGCTCGCTGTTTTCCCTTGTTTACTATGTGATCTTGAATTGGAGAAATCCCCTTCCCCCTGTATCCTGTTGGTAACATCGGAACCCATAGGCCTACGAGCCGATTCCGGAGTTTTACTTTTCTTTTATTATCATTGTCACTTTGCTCGTCATAGTTATATTAGACAGTTTCCGGCTCCTTTAAAATAACGCTTTGCCTTTTTTTGTTGTTTGTTTCATATATATATATATATATATATATATATATATATATATATATATATATATATATATATATATATATATATATATATGTATATATATTTGTCCTTTTGTTATCCTATAAATAAACATTGTTTACATTCTAACTTGGCGTTTGCGTCGTTTCTTACTTGCTCGTAGTTTTTGTTTCGTTTACTATGTCATGTCTGTGGAGAAGAAATCCAGCAACTAAAATGCCAAGCGGTGAATAACCAAGAATCATTTTTATTACTAGTCATTCATTTGATTGCCTTGTATCCCATGAAGTAAATGAATTAAGAAAGACGGTTTTTATATTATTACTTTGAATTTAATTATCAATGAATTTTGATAGTATTTTACTTAACTAAAAATGTTATTTAATTTTTAAACATTTTTCGGAACCTTGTAAATCAACTGCATTCTTTTAAATGTTACCTAGCGAATTATGCAAAGTTTAATTTTTGTTATTTTTTAATCAAGTGCAAAATGTTTACATCGTATTGTGATGATATTATTATTAATTTCAGTTTTAAATATTCATCATTAAGACCAGCAATAGAAAAATTAAGTCCCAACACTAATATATATATATATATATCTATATATATATATATATATATATATATATATATATATATATATGGATTGGAATCAGGAATCGGAAAAATCGAAACTTTTTGGTGTACCGAAATCAATATCGAAATCGGAAAAGTTTTAGCCAAAATGATTATATATATATATATATATATATATATATATATATATATATATATATATATATATATATATATATTAGTGTTAGAACGATTAAGCGGGATTGGAATCTGGAATCGGATGATCGGAACATATATATATGACGTTATTGTTTTTGCTGTTATTGTTTTAGCGATAAATTGCTAGTATTTTTACTGCTCGTCTCGAACATTAGAAGTTATCTCCCTTGGATAGGGAATGTCACCCCATTTTTATGGGCGTGTTCTTTTATTTATTTATTTATTTATTTATTCATCAATTTATAGATAAAATAAAGCGATATTAATCACGTAATTTCAGACAGGCGCTTCGTAGAGTGATGGTTAGCGCACTTGATTACTGTTCCAGAGATAAAGGGTTAATTAATATATATATATATATATATATATATATATATATATATATATATATATTAATTAATTAATTTATTGATGAAATAGTTATCCACGGGATTATATATTACTATTTCATGTATCTACATAAAATATAATATATAATTTTTTATGTATCAATTTTTAGTATTTACTTCAACAGCGCTCGATAAGTACGTAGAGCTAGGTAGTAAGTTATGATGATATATTTATGGTAATTAAGCTACACAGAGGCTCCCGCGTTTCATCACCGGGGGGGGGGGATCTCCAGGCTGGAGATTCCCTTCGGGGATGAAACGCGGAAGCCTCTGTGTATCTTAATTGCCATATATATTTTGGCATAGCTTATTATATATATATATATAGAGAGAGAGAGAGAGAAAGAGAGAGAGAGAGAGAGAGAGAGAGATACTATCAAAACCTACTCGCTCTTCGGGCAGCATTTAATAGAGAATGGGAGGGGGTCGTGTAGTTAAGAATATATTGTCATATTTACATTTTTTTATTTCAATAAATGCTCGATTAATATTAAACTAAAAATGTAACAATCTCACGTATATTATAAAGTTACATATAAGCGAGAAGCACAGACAGATGCGATCTTGTCTGATAATTTCATTAATAACAGGGACAAAGTACGCAACATAGAAAAAATTAAAATTAATTTCAGATTCAAATTTTTAAGGTTTTAGTTTCATTCTTAGAAATATTTGATTTTAAAAAAAAGGGCGCGCAATTTAAGGGGAGAGATATATAATGTTTGAGGCAATATTTGATAAAATGAAGAAATACATCATTTTTAGTCAATAAGAACTAATTTTAATAAGAAAGTTTCCAATTCAATTCTATCCAAAAGGAAAGAAAAAACTAAGCTCATTTCAAATACAGATCATGTGTACGTGTTCTCCCCCCCCCCCTATTTCAGCATCTACGGAAGACCACACGTAAAACTTGCATCCCCAATTTCAGAACTCATTTAAAATTGCATCGAGTGTCTCTCAACCCATCGAACTTGATAACCGATTTCTTTACTATAAGTTCACTCTACCCCTTTTTATCTTCAATTTCAATCTTGAACTTTTCTATTTTAATCTTTTGATCTTTCAAATGTAAACTTCTAATTCTGACTTACCTTCCCATACCCTACAGTCTTGAAATTTAACTAAAATGTACCTTTCACTGTTGCCACTCTTAATAATCTAAACCTATTCTACTTTAATACGACTCTTCCATCGTCATTTTTTATGGACTCTATCTACCTTACAATTCCAAGTAACCGTTCCTCTTATCTATACATCTGTTTACCTTATGCATACGCTACATAATTTACAGTGTTAGTATTTGTAACTATGCGTTACAATTTAATAGCATTAATCGCGTTACATCTATACTCTAAACTAATCACACTAATTAGGTAAGTTTATATAATTGTAAGCTAATCTCACAATTTAAGTAATCACTTCTGATCGCCCGAACCTCGACCCTATACATCTATATCACTATAAGACTAATAGCCTTACCTTAAATATTTTTCATTTTATTTTCATTTTTCATTCTTTTGTTTTTCATTTTTCATTTTTTTCATTTTTTTTCAGTTTTTCATCTTTCGAGTTTTCCCCAATGTTGATACTAAATTTCTCTTACCTTTACAATATTCAAAGACATTTGACAATAATTTGCTTTTGGTATTTCTCCGTACTTCTTATCCCCTTTTAAAACTCTGCCCCTCCTAATATCAATTTATCCAATATAAACTTCAAACCTCCAGACTTTGTCTCCACATCTATCCTCGCTTCCCCCTCACTTTTGCCACCACATCCCTCTCCAACCCATCCCCTAATACAAACCTGTTACCCTTCTATTTCTGCCAACTACTCCCCACCATGCTGCACCCTTATTGTTTGCTGCTACCCGAATCGCTTTTTGTTTCAAAATTCATTCTTGAAATCCCCTTCCCCCTTTATTCTACATTATCTCACTGCTGTATTCTCTTACTACTGGCTCTTTTCGATTGAAATTTCCTTTTATCAACTTATCTGATGTGAATAACTCCAAAATAAGTATCTATCTTAAAAGCCCAGGAAGGTTACCCACACATGGATTTCAATACGCCACTGATATCCTAAGCTGTCATATACTGCAACTTTTCCCAAATTCACCGGAGTTTTTTATAACTTCGTATTCTTCGCTAAAACAGGACCATGTTTTACCTTACGACAAGTCTGCTTGTGCGAACTCTCTTTGTACCTTCAACGGTGAACTTTTGTCTATGTTTACTATATTTTCTTATTACACTTAATATTACTTTTATTTTGTTATCTTTTCAAATGTTGACATTTTGGTAATATCTCTTTTACCAACGTATATGTCTATTCCCCTCCGATGATAAGATATAATTCTTTGAAAAACCATGGTTTAAGTTAGGAATACTTACATTTCTATTATCTAAAAAACCTTGTTTTGTAACAATTGATGACTTAATAGATATTGTATTTTAGAACAATTTTTATTCTCATTATTTACGTATATATATATATATATATATATATATATATATATATAGAGAGAGAGAGAGAGAGAGAGAGAGAGAGAGAGAATTAGTTCCTACACTGAAGATTGCGTTAGCATGAAACATCGATGTCTGTAGGTATTTGAATAATTAATATTTATTTATAAAATATTATTGTTTATCAGCCCCCTCCCACAAAGGCTGGGCACTCTCGAGTAACTTTAATAACAAGCAGTGCAAATAGCTATATGCACGATCCGAACGCCGTTTCGTAGATCAGTCTATACTGCTTGGTACATAGCCGCTGATTCGCTATTTACATTTTAAATTCCTCTATATTTACTAACTAATTGGCTATGGCCGATGGATAAGATCCTCGCATACGAATCAGTGGCGATTTGTGATCGGGGTTCGCGCCCACCGACCGTTGAGAATGAGTTCCTACACTGAATTGTTTATATATATATATATATATATATATGAAAAAGGAAAAACCAAAAGATGTTTTTATGTATTCATCAACGTTTCGTCTTTATTGGTAAGATTTTAAGAAAAATGTCATGCAGGTACATGAAAATATGGAGTTGACATGTCAACCCAATATTTTCATGTATTTGCATGACATTTTTCTTAAAATTATCATCCTGAGAAAGTCTTACAAATAAAGACGAAACGTTGATGAATACATAAAAAAAACATCTTTTGATTTTTTTCTTTTTCATTTCCCATTACGTCGGATTACCCTCATCTTTTCTTTTCTCATATATATATATATATATATATATATATATATATATATATATATATATATATATATATATATATATATATTTATATTGGCACAGAAAATCAGTACAACATCAGTACCATTGATTTCAAGCTCAGAAGGCGTTTAACTCTCGGCTCTCGTCAGCTTTGTTAACATCTGGTAAAGAAAATTTTTAGTCACGTATCACTTTCGTTTGGATCCGTTATTTATTATTAATTAATAGAGGGTAGAATACAAAACGTGGCAGATACTAAATTGATTTCGACCTTTCCGAGCATTTACAAATCCGAACATCAGCAATTCACTTTTGAGAAGGCCAATGAAGGTCGAAATAAATGTATTATTTGTTAGGTTTCGAGTTTTATCCGGTATTCATTAACTATTCTCAACGCTAAATGCGGATCGTGCTCTCTGATCGAAAATTCGTATTTAATATATATCTACATATTTATATAATTCGATATTAAATAAGGAATTCGTAATGAACCTGAAGTCAACTAACTTGCTATAATACAGACACACACACACACACACATATATATATATATATATATATATATATATATATATATATATATATATATATATATATATATATATGAAAGTTTGAACTATTTACTAGACACGATCATCGAGTGTCTTCGGTCTCTCTATACAAGAGTTTGTCAGGACAGCCTGACATAAGGATACTTCCCCCTACAAGCAAACCCTGACCAAATATTCAAAATAATATTCGAAGTCCAAATAAGATCCCCTTAACATGGCTATACACGGTCTCATACGAGGGATGGTGCACCTTTTCAAGTGATGTTGCCTTAGCTGGATACTCCACTCGACTAGATGAATTCTTATCCTGGAATCCAGGAAGACCCATAGACCACAGGAAAGATATACTATAACATACTTGACTGGTCAATTACGGGAGAAGAAAATTAATGTTCTTAACTTCTTTACTAAATCAACGTTTGACAGGTAAAGGAGAACTTTAATGGAATATTTAAATATCTTTGTATCTCATATAAAGATCAAGTGTTAGCCACAAGAAGCGGCCCTTGATTTGTAAGAACTTCAACTGAAGTAAAATAATCAAAGAGTATATATATACGAGGGCGTTCAATAAGTAATGTCCCTGACCCACTTTCAGTTGTGTGATCTAGATGAAATTTTGCATGTGTAATAATTTATATGTGTATGGGTTATGTTGCAAAAAACAGCTCTGAACTAATTGTGGTTTCTGATTTACAAGTGTTTGAACTGGGTCAGGTGTGAAATGGAGCCAGTTGAGTGTCGCGCAGATATCCGGACTTTGTATTTGAAAGGACGCACACCAAAGGAGACTTTTCATGAAATGAATGAAACTTATGGTGATGAAGTCCCATCATATGACCTTGTAAAACGCTGGCATCGTTAATTTAAACATGGCTAGAAGTCTGTGGAAACAGCTCGCAGACCTGGTCGCCCCTCTTCTGCCATTGATGAGGCATCTGTTGAGGCTGCCATTTTGGAAGATCGACGCATTACTATTCGCCAAATAGCCCCCGAGGTCAAGATTAGTTCAGGGTCGTGGAAACTAATATTCATGACCATTTGCATATGCATAAGGTGTCTGTCAGATGGATTCCCAGGTTGCTCACACCTTTCCAGAAGCAGGAACGCGTCGAATGCTCGAGGATGAATTTGGAAATGTGCCAAGAAGATGAGTCAAAGTTTTTCAAATAACTGATTACACAGGATGTAACTTGGGTCCGTCACTATGATCCAGAGACCAAAGCCCAGTCAATGCAGTGGAAGCACTTAGACTCACCACCTCCAAAGAAGGCAAAGGTGCAGCCCTCCGCTGGTAAGGTCATGCTCACAGTGTTCTGGGGCCAGGACGGAGTAGTGATGGCAGATTTCATGGCAATGGGTCCCACAATCACAGGAGCCTATTGCGCTTCACTTTTGATGAAATTAAGAGAAGCTATCAAAATCAAGAGGCGGGTAAGATCAGCAAAGGTATCCTCCTCCTGTAGGACAACGCCTCGGTCCACAACTCGCATGTCGCCAGATCAGAAGCACGGGCGTGTGGCTATGAAATCCTCCCCTATCCCCCTTACTCTCCTGACCTTGCACCCTCTGACTTTCATCTATTCCCAGCCATGAAGTTGTTTTTTTTAAAGAAAGCGTTTCCCAGATGATGCAGCCTTGATTTCTGAAGTTACGACGTGTTTGGAAGACCAACCTGAGGTGTTCTACTAAGTCGGTGTCCAGAGATGCATCAAACGATGGGAGGAATGCATAACTCTGGGTAGTCCCTATGTAGAGAAAGACAAATAACTGTGCCAAGTTTTATTAATCTACTGCTGTGGGAAATGGGTCAGGGTCATTACTTATTGAACGCCCAGCATATATATATATATATATATATATATATATATATATATATATATATATATATAATTATTTAATTAGTAATAAATAAATATGTTCATATTCAGAGACATATATATATGTTCCGCGTTTTTTTAATTTTACGCGAGTCAGTATTGAATTACGTAACCGCATCGCCGATCGAACAATTCGAACCCCGAATTCATAACTATTAGGCCACCGACCCGATCACATGTTATATACGAGAGAAATGCGCCTTGTATTAATGTAAGCACAAGTAGTGTTATTCTAAAGAGAAGAATCATGCAACGTAACTAATTTTTTTTATCAAACATCAGTTTTTTTACAATCGGAAGGGCTCAACTGAATTGAATTAATAAATAAATATTTTCATATTCATAAATTCATATATTTATGTTTCACGTTTTTTTTTTACGCTCGTCCGTATGGAATTATGTAACTGCAAATCCACGAATATATATATATATATATAATATTTATAAATAATATTAATTGTTTTAATACTTACAGACATCGATGTTTCATGCTAACGCAATCTTCAGTGCAGGAAGCTAATTCTCAACGGTCGGCGGGCGCGAACCCCGACTACAAACCGGCACTGATTTGCAATCAAGAGTCTTAACCCCTCGGCCATAGGGAATTAGTTAATAATTAGAGAGGAATTTAACTTTGTAAATAGCGAATCGACGGCTAAATGTACACAAGCAGTTTAAAGTGATCAACAAACGTATTTGGATCGTGCCTGCAGCTATTAGTACTGCTTGTTATTAAAGTCACTATATATATATATATATATATATATATATATATATATATATATATATATATATATATATATATATGTGTGTGTGTGTGTGTGTATATATATATATATATATATATATATATATATATATATATATATATATATATATATATAATCCTGCAAGCTATCTTCCTCCTACCAAGAACCAAAGACAAGAAGAGAATTTAAAGTTTTAAATTGTTGGAGCGGGTGTAACTGATAAGGTTAATGAGAACTACGAGACGATTACAAAAAGAATATCATTTTCACCATCTCTATTTCTTCAGACGGATGTCAGCCATCTTGGTACTGGTTCTCATATATTTCATTTCCCCGCACTTCTTATTTTGCCGATGGCGATACTGTCATTTTTCCTAATTGCAAGTAATGCAACCTATTGAGCAAAAGAAAATAGTGTTTCCTATCATAGCTGACACAGCCGACTAATTAGGATTAGTAAGAGATTACAGTTGTCTTTTTCGGCTTCGACTAAATATCTTTTAATAGATCTTTTTGCAACTATATTATATGTTTTATCGGATAACAACATTTGGCATATCAGACGTACTACAAAACCGGTTGGATCATCCTTCTTGCTGATTTTGAATAAACAACACCTTTGCTTACGACAATATACATATATATATATATATATATATATATATATATATATATATATATATATATATATATATATATATATATATATTGTCATCTGCAGATGGTTTCGCTGTGTTACAGCTGTTTAATGTGGCTAGACGAACATGACCGTTTTTTGTTAACAGACAGATTACTTACCCACTACGCTATTAGCATAGATAGAAATACTAAGGGCAATATATGTATTATCACGTACTTATAATACTCTATTCTTTTATGAAGAGCTATGCATTATCGCTGATGGCAGCTGTGTATTTGCCTTACCAATGTGCTCAACCTACGAAATGGTAAGGTCATATGTAATCAGCCACAGTGTTTTTCTGTATCACAACTTTTCAGTGTAACCACATGAGCTAGTGCCTTAGTATATATATATATATATATATATATATATATATATGTATATACATATATATATATATATATATATATATATACTACAAGTTCCCCGAACACTCAGTTTTGCTCCACTTTTCTGTTCCCTCACGTATATTGAGATAAAGATATAATGCTACAAAAAATTATGTCTAGAATCGTTATTCAGAATTTTGTTTAAAATTTACATGATTTTAATTCTAAGAAATGTCTAAATTTTAAAAACTCAACTTAAGGGGTCTTATGAGAGAAATTAAAATTCATGAAAAATTGCGTAATTGGTGTCTAATGACTATGGAATAAATGTAATGCAAATCTGAAATATTGTAATTTTCAAATAGGATATTATGCTCATATTATGCCCAGTAAAAAGCATTTAACATATTCGAAAAAAATTTAAATTTAAGGAATATTTAGTAGTTTAATTAGAGGTATCTTAATTTTAACGAAAGGCTTTGTCGCATTTATATAAAACTAAATTAAACCTCATATAGCCCACATTCGCCACCGTTACGCCTTGCATCTGTGTTCCTAAATTCACAATAATCGGTCGATCAGCTCAGGAGTGAACATATACACATACCTTACATCTATATATATAATATTTATAAATAAACATTAAATTATTTATACCTACAGACGCTAGCATTTCAAGCTTATTGCTCTCATCAGTGCAAAGAAGTAACAATTTCAGACTGTCGGGAGGGGCGAACCCGGTACACAGAGTCAGCCATATCCACTCGGCCCACGGAAACTGTCACGTAATTTAGGGAAATTAAGATCTATATGTACGTAGAAGCGGGCACAGATAGAAGACTAGTCGAGAGTGTTCGACGAACGTATTCGGAACTTTGCATTAGAGCTTTTTGACAGTCTATTTTTAACTTCCCCGAGAGTGCTCAACTTTAATTTCTTAAAGGGGCTTAGTATAATATTTATAAATAAATATTAAATTATTTATACCTACAGACGCTAGCGTTTCAAGCTTATTGCTCTCATCAGTGCAGGGGAGTAACAATTTCAGACGGTCAGGAGGCGCGAACCCGGTACACAGAGTCAGCCATATCCACTCGGCCCACGGAAACTGTCACGTAATTTAGGGAAATTAAGATCTATATGTACGTAGAAGCGGGCACAGATAGAAGACTAGTCGAGAGTGTTCGACTAACGTATTCGGAACTTTGCATTAGAGCTTTTTGACAGTCTATTTTTAACTTCCCCGAGAGTGCTCAACTTTAATTTCTTAAAGGGGCTTAGTATAATATTTATAAATAAATATTAAATTATGTATACCTACAAACGCTAGCGTTTCAAGCTTATTGCTCTCATCAGTGCAGAGAAGTAACAATTTCAGACTGTCGGGAGGCGCGAACCCGGTACACAGAGTCAGCCATATCCACTCGGCCCACGGAAACTGTCACGTAATTTAGGGAAATTAAGATCTATATGTACGTAGAAGCGGGCACAGATAGAAGACTAGTCGAGAGTGTTCGACGAACGTATTCGGAACTTTGCATTAGAGCTTTTTGACAGTCTATTTTTAACTTCCCCGAGAGTGCTCAACTTTAATTTCTTAAAGGGGCTTAGTATAATATTTATAAATAAATATTAAATTATTTATACCTACAGACGCTAGCGTTTCAAGCTTATTGCTCTCATCAGTGCAGGGAAGTAACAATTTCAGACGGTCGGGAGGCGCGAACCCGGTACACAGAGTCAGCCATATCCACTCGGTCCACGGAAACTGTCACGTAATTTAGGGAAATTAAGATCTATATGTACTTAGAAGCGGGCACAGATAGAAGACTAGTCGAGAGTGTTCGACGAACGTATTCGGAACTTTGCATTAGAGCTTTTTGACAGTCTATTTTTAACTTCCCTGAGAGTGCTCAACTTTAATTTCTTAAAGGGGCTTAGTATAATATTTATAAATAAATATTAAATTATTTATACCTACAGACGCTAGCGTTTCAAGCTTATTGTTCTCATCAGTGCAGGGAAGTAACAATTTCAGACGGTCGGGAGGCGCGAACCCGGTACACAGAGTCAGCCATATCCACTCGGCCCACGGAAACTGTCACGTAATTTAGGGAAATTAAGATCTATATGTACGTAGAAGCGGGCACAGATAGAAGACTAGTCGAGAGTGTTCGACGAACATATTCGGAACTATATATGCCAATAAATAAGCAAATTTTTGGTTTCACAAAATCAGGATGTTAACTCGAAAAAGTGAAGGCTAAATCAAGAAAAACTATGCACATTCGGTATAAATTAGCATACACATGCACATATGTAAGATAATGAAGAGTGGCAAAAATGAATCGTGGACGAGTCCATTGTGGGTGAGACGTCGAGAAAGAAAGAAAGCGACTTGATAACTGTTAAAAAGGAGAAGGTTCCGTAGTGCAAGCGATACTTTAAAGGCGGCGGTTTCAGAAACGCGAAGAGCCGGAGCGCTTGGTGATCGGAGTATCGAAGTACCGGAAGAATGGGAGTTTACCGATGTTTATGGCACCGATAAAGCTTTATTGGCTATGGTACGCAAGCCCGTCTTTCTGTTAGGCTTTCGTGTCCGCTGACTAAAAATGCGACTGATAAGCAAGTTGGTACTGTGACGGAATCCCCTGACTTGTATTTCATCAAACAGACAATTAGAAGGGCTTGTGGAACAATTGCTTCAGTTCACGCTCGGATAGACGATGCAGAGCAAATTGCTTTCCAATCGGATATATGAACGAGTTTCTAGCGGAAACCAAGTCTGTGGCCTCAGCAAGAAAAAGACTTTCATGATTTTTTTATATGTGTGTGCGTAGCCGGCGTAGCCGGCGTAGCCGGCGTAAACCATCCGGTGATGGGAAATAAAGAAAACCAAAGTTTTTCCATATACGTTCTGTTCTTTGTCATTCTTGTTGGATCTTACCGGGTACCCCGAAAGAACGAGTAATGCAATACATACATATACACGCTTACTACCCATATAATGGGGAAATGAGATTCACAACAATAATGACATAACAAAACGGGAACGAATCACTAAGGTTATTCTTTTGGAGTTTGTACTGTACATATAAAATATAACATTCAAAGTTGCATAAAGCAGTTCAACTAAATACAAAGAGATTAACAACATCAAGGAGTAAAGATGTAACAGTTTTCCATCTAGAATATGAAATATTTATATCATATGAGAGAGAAGAGATATTTTGACGTGGGGAAAACACACGCTTATTACACAGTAGCCATGTCCTCCATTGCGTTCGCCCTTTTAGGATTTCAGATCTTTTGAAGATCTTGTTTGATAATTCGTCAGCAATTCAGTAAGTGGCGATAACTTGCACCGTTTCTGTGACAAGGCGCCTATTCTGATTGTACAAGCATTTCTGAAAAAAATATCTGTGGAATCTAAATCCGCTTTCTTCGTTTTTGTTTCTACGTGGACGGTGTCCTTGTATATAATACTCCTAATTTGACACGAGCAGTTAAATGGAGATTCCTTTTTTATGAAGTTATAAAGGTGCCTCGTGCTTCTCTGTTTTTATTGAAATGATGTTAAACTTACTTGCAGTATTTTGAATAGCTTATGCAGTCTGTTTATACGAGGGAATGCCTTTGCCAAATTTTGAATAAGAAACCTCAAAATTATTTTTCTGGCATATTAAAAGGTTGAGGCATGAAATTTTCCGCGATAAGATTCAGTTTTCTTTCTCGTATGGTTGCTTGTCTGTGCGTTGTGTGCACTATATATATTTCTCTGAATGATTTCGTGAGAAAAGAGGTATGCGTTAAGCTAATTCAATATATATATATATATATATATATAAACATATATATATATATATATATCTTACAAGATGAATTAGAAAATGTACGGCGATTATATCCAGCCTTGCCACGCTACAGTACTAGAGATAGGACACATGTAAATAGAAACAATAGAGAATCTGCCGTTTAATCCGAGGAATTCTTTTTAAAAAAATAGAAGATATTATCATGAATAATATTTCCGAGTTTTCAATTACATTAGAAAACTTCTTAATCAAACAAAGAAGAAGGTATTGAAGAACATAGCATTCAAAATATTATTACAACCGGATGTGATGTATAGAAAAGAACTTACTCAATGTTATGCGTATTTAGATATATGGATTTAGATATAAAAATTGAGCATAAAATATTTATCTATAAATTGTTTGATAAAGGGAATTCCTTCCCCTTTCATATTGTTCGTATTCCGCATAAAAATAGTACCTACCCTGTGTATAATTTTTACGGGCGCATTATGACCGAATTCCTGACAATAGCCCGTGTTACCTTAAAATTTATAGATGTTATACTCCCAATGTCTGCCTTTATAATAATAATGATTAAAACAGGTGGTGATCAAAATAAAATATTTAGACGATTAAATAAGGCGATTACCACGCCATCCTGACACCTTTAAATCATATGAAATCAAAAGAAGATATAATCGATACAAAATTATGCAAGCTACCTGTTGAGGGTATAAAAAATAAACCTCAAAATGTCTGTAGGAAAATAATGATTTGATTATATAAATCTACCTAAATAATTTACTAATCCAGTAATCATCCAATCACTACCCTATGAACTTAAATAGAGGAATTAAATCCAATAGTAAATGTGCATATTGAATACTTAAAATGCACCAAAAAAAACAGTTGGCGTCCGTTTTATTGTTGCCTCTAAGATGTGAATCACAAAACCCTTAAGTAAAGCTATATCTAAAGTTTTTAAATTAACTATGAATCAAATACATAATTTCCATAAAAAAAGTAAATGCTATAGTAATATAAACATATTTTGCGTGGTAAATAATTCAGATCTATTAAAAGAAAAATTAGATCGTATGAATTCTTGTAAAAAGGCTAAATCAATCTCAACATATTATTTGAGTACATTCTATATAAAAATAACACATTAGGAACTCATTATAGAATTAGATAATACTATGGATTTAGCTTTTGCGGGAGGGAAAGGTAAATGCATAGACTTTTCAAAATCTTAAGCGTTTGGGAGTAAAACATAAAATGGTAAGACTAGTGTTTCCAAAACTGGTCTGACAATACTTATAAGTCACCTGATCAAATAGAGTTGCTTCCAAAGAGGAAATAGAGTACTACTCCAAACTATACGTATTCTAATGGGTTTGGATACTGCACCTTTGGGGCTAATCTGTATCAACATAGACTTGAATACATATATATGTCATCATTAATAAAATATGATATATCTTGACCTTATATTTATCATGGTTGCAGGCGATTTATTGACGAACTGGTATGTATTAATGATAACGAAGAGTTTGAAATACAAAACATTCAGAATTAAACTCTGAACGCATGAGAACGCAAATTACATTTCTTGAATTAGATATAAAAATTGAGCATAAAATATTTATCTATAAATTGTTTGATAAAAGGAATTCCTTCCCCTTTCATATCGTTCGTATGCCGCATAAAAATAGTGCCTGCCCTGTGTATAATTTTTACGGGCACATAATGTCCGAATTCCTGACAATAGCACGTGTTACCTTAATGTTGTGGGTGACCTACCTACCCTTTAATAATAACTAAATGGTAGCAACCGGCTACCATAAATACCGGTTTTTCCTGGAGAACATTGGGAGGCATATTTAGCCTCTACGTGTTGAGTGAGTTTATTGCGTCAAGTTAGTATTTTTCTTAAATCTGTTGTTGCCTGCTGTTGTTGATTATTGTTATCGTTTTTATTGTTTTCACGTTGACTGTTATTGTTGAACTGTTTTCCCTTTTACGACGTTTTTTTTTCTGCCACGTTTTTTTTTTTTTTTTTGTTTTTTGTTTGGTGTCTCTAGTTATTAACTAGATGGCGTCCAAAACGACTGAAAAGTCGGAATGGTGCAAACCACCAAAAATGTTTATGTCAATGATTTCGTGGAAGAAGCAAAAAAATACGAACACATGGTTACTGAACAAGGAATTACCGTGGATTTACCAATGCTGCAGAAATTAAAAAAACAACATTAACCATGTTTGTTGTCGAAAAAAAAATTAAAAAATCCATCAGGGGCTCTCCTGAATTAATATGCAAGTTATTGGCAACTGCAGGATTCAAACCGCAAAGGTTAATCAAGTGTAAGGGATTTAACACTTGGAATGCTTTGTTTCCTAACGAAGAAATTTGTGCTAATCTCTCACTTAATCAAATTATCACGCAGGACTATGTTTTACGAACCGAGTACATGGGTAGAAGACGTTCTTCAATTTCTATCTTCAATGTGCCTTTTTATGTAAAAGGCGAACAAATTGGTGCCTTTTTTCTAAGATTTGGCGAAATCACAGACGTCAATTTTGACGAATTTCCAGGTACATGGAACTTCGAAATACTTATCGACAAGAAAGCTTATGACAGCATCCCCTACTATTTACAAGTCGGGGAGGAAAAACTACCTATTATATTGGCCGGACGAAGACCTGTTTGTTGGTTTTGTGAGCAACTAGGTCATTTAACTTTCGATTGCCCACAGAAAAAATCCACTCAGAAAACGACGCCCCCGATTAACAGACCATCCAAGGCTGGCCCCCACCTCGATCCTCCAGCTACAATTGGTTTACCTATTATATCTACATCTGATGACTCCGAAGACGGATTCCCTGCTCTACCTTCTGCAGAAAAAGATGAGGGATAGATTATTGTTCCGGGAAAAAAAACCCGGGTCAGGTATCTCTCGAAGAAATGAGAGAAAAAAATGCTTAAAAACGACCCGGGAAAAGACAGTTACATTAAGGCAAAAGAGCTTAAATCTAAATTAGATAAGAAAGTAGGAAAAAAAGAGAAAAAAAAGGAAAAAATTCAGCCACTTCAGATAAAATCTCTACCCCCAATCCAAGTCCCCAGCCGATCACAAAACCAATAGTTTCTAAAAATTCTAATTCTCCCAAATTAATGCCCCCCCCCCAATCACTGGCCCAATTTTAGACAAACAGTACAAGCTTATCCCTCTAAGTCAGATTAAATCGTCTATAAAAATCACTTCTCCTAAACCTTCTCCCTTTGTCTCCCCATTTAATACCCCCAAACATACCCCACCTGCTTCACCCACAAAAACACCTCCCCTTCGCCTTTTCCAGCATCTCCTATGGGGCCTAGCTCCCCTTCCCCCTCCCCAATGGATGACATGCCTCTCCCTCCATCTATTACACAGAAGAGGCAGAGGAGCCCTTCTGTGGAAAGGAAAACTAAAAAAACGCATTCCTTTCTGGGGAGGATATCTGCAAAGTGACATGCACCCAAATAGAAACAGTAAAGCATTACCACCTCTCCAATATAAATGAGCTCCTTAAATTCAATGAAGTCGGTGGGATAACCATTGAAGACCCTGCTAATTTCCCCAACGCCCCTAGAGTCCTTACAGTGGTAAGGAAGAAACCAGAAGCGAAGGCTCTATGGCAGATGCTGGAAGAGGCGAACAACACTTTCAATTTCTCCGTTCCAATGGCCATCTTCAAAGATGAAGGTCTAGTCGTTTTAAGGAAAGATTGTTTTGGGAGGGTTCCCATAAGGTTACATCCCGCCCTGTATAGGATAGCGAAACTAACCTATCCTTTGGATGTTGGCGGCATCTCCCATGATGGTCAAATTAATGATCAGATGGGCAATTAATCTTTTGGGAGAGCCGTCGGGATCCTGACCACTGCTATGTTCGTTTCTGGAACCCAACTCTAAGGCACCCTCATGGCTCTCTTTCTAGCGAGTTTGAATGTCCGGGGCCTGAGGGCTGACGCTCGTAAATTTCGAGTCGCTACAGACCTTCAGCGCCTCGGAGTGGATATATGTTGTGTTCAGGAAACCCACTTGATTTCTGGGGACTATTTGGGTGCGCTGACTAAGAGTTTTCACGCTTATTCAGCGTACTTTAATTCTTCTGCTAGGGGGGTTTCCTGGCTGGTAAGCAAGTCTTTAGATGCGTCGTGTGACCTAGCTTCATGGACCCGGAAAGGAGACTTTGCGTTCTGGATATTACCATAAAAGAGAAGGCATTTCGGCTCATCGGGGTTTATGCGCCCAATAGCCATTCTGAGCTCGGTTCTTTCTTTCGGCGAATCGAGCAGTTCTTGAATTCTACTTCTCGGACGGTCATTCTAGCGGGAGACTGGAACGCGGTCCTGGATCCCGATTATGATTATGGTCCCGCATAAATCTTTCGTTAAAGGGGAGAGCGGAGGTGTGTACTTCTCACATTTATCCGATCATCCTATATCGTCTTTCAGTGCTCCCACTCCCGTCGGATACACTGCTGGAGATGCAGCGGGCTCTGTTCAAGTTTTTGTGGCTTGGTAAGGCCCCTATGGTCCGTCGCGAGATTTGTTACCTTCATCCTTCTGAGGGCGGTCTGGGTAGGCCTAGCATCAAAATTCGATGCCACACTCTTAGGCTGTTTTATCTAGACCGAATGAGTACACAATCTGAGGATAACGGTGTCTTTTGGAAGGAAGACACCAAAAAAGCCTTTCCGGCTTTGAGAAGTGTGCACTTGGATGAGGGGGAGGCACACAGGTTACCCCGAAACGAGTGCTCCTTCTATCGCGAATGTAGACATGCGTTGAAGTTCCTTTCAAGGGTGACAGAAAGCCCCTCTGACACCCTGCTGTTGTCTCGAAAGGCATTATATCGGGTAATGGTGAGGGGGACTGTCCGAAATGATAGGCCTGAGGGGCTCGCTTTGACGAGGGGGGAGCTCCGCTCAATATGGTCTTGGGCGCCTGGGTCAAGGTGTCTTGACAATGACGAGGCTTCACTGACCTGGCTGACGATTAGGAATGCACTCTGGGTAGGTAAAAGGCTTCATTCAGCACGCTTGAGTAATTCTCCGACTTGTGTCAGATGCGGCGATGAGGACGAGACCATAAGTCACGTCTTCGTTTTTTGCCGCATCGTCGTGCCGCTGATTAAGAAAACGTGCAATAAGCAAACTTGAAACCGAGTCAAATTTAACATTGCAACAACTGGCCGAAGGCTGTCAACGATATATTTCCGAGAAAAAGAAAGCTAAAGAAATAGAGGAAGCAGCAATTTCTAATATCAAAAATGTTCGTCGTTTTTCAAAAAAATCATAGTCTTCAAAGGAAAAATTCAGGAAGGATTTGCCTCAAAGGTCGGATGAAAAATTGCCAAACAACCCTTGTTGGGTTTGCGGGGACCTACATTGGTACCAGAAGTGTCCTTTTAAACGAAAAAATTGTGACAAATGCCATAAAATTGGACACAAAGCCTTACATTGCAGAAGTAACACTAGAAAAAAGTTACATAAAAACAACCAGAATTAATGGTGGCAACCTAAACATACGAAAGTATGTTACGGTAAAAATGAACAATCAAGATGTTAAACTACAGCTTGATTCAGGGTCTGACCTATCAATTATTAATATTAAAACATGGACAGGGACATAGAGACGAAGGTGAATGCCTGTGCGGGCTGCGCGTCGGCAGCGAAAGCACCACATATTCAGTACTGTCCATGGCCAAAGGCTGAGCAACCATGGTCCCGGATTCACATAGATTTTGCGGGGCCATGGGAAGGTTTCTACTATTTAATTATAGTCGACAGCTACTCAAAATGGCCAGAAGTTGTTAGATGTAAAAACCCAACAACGGATGTCACGATATGCGCGTTGCATGAACTGTTTGCCCGATTCGGAGCGTTGGACATTGTTGTATCGGACAACGGTACACAATTTACTTCACGAGAGTTCAAAGAATTTTGTGAAGACTTTCAAATTAAACACATCACCACTCCGACTTACCATCCGAGGTCAAACGGACAGGCAGAAAAATTTGTTGATACCTTGAAGAGAGCGTTGAAAAAATGGACGGGCACGCCGAGAGAAAAGGCACTCCAGCAGTTCCTTCAAGTGTATAGAATTACATCAAACGAGAACACACCCGCCCAAGTACCAACGGTGGAAGTAATGTTTGGAAGAAAAATAAAGTCGGTATTCGACAAACTTTTACCAAAACAGGTGAAACCGACCAACATTACGGCACCAAAGAAGAGTTACGAGGATGGGGAGAAGGTGTTCTTCCAGGAACACCATGGAAACAAAACCGTGTGGGAAGTGGGAAAGGTACAAAAAAGATGGTGTACATTGTAGAGGGTCCTAGAGGCGCCTGTAAAAAACACATTAACCAAATGCGTCGTCGCATGTCGGACGACCCAGGGGAAGGCCCATCGGATCAGAGTGAGACCATCATGGAAGATCTATACGACGCATTTGAGCTGCCAACACCAAAAACGCCTCCGGAACAGAGACGTTCATCAAGAAAACGTAAATTAACCGGGAGTTTCGAGGTGAATCCTAGGAAAAAGATATACCTTGAGATTCCGGGGGAATGAGTTTCGGAAGGGGGTGTTGTGGGTGACCTACCTACCCTTTAATAATAACTAAATGGTAGCAACCGGCGACCATAAATACCGGTTTTTTTCCCGGAGAACATTGGGAGGCACATTTAGGCACTAGCACTGCCAACACTGACTTGTGTATAATTTCTCTGTTCAATACAATTCATTATTATTATTATTATCTCTAAACCTGTTGTTCTTTTATTTCATTGTTGGTACCCCTAAACGGGTCCACAACACTAAAAATTAATAGATTTTATACTCCTAATGTCTGCCTTAATAATAATAATGATTAAAACAGGTGATGATCAAAATAAAATATTTAGACGATTAAATAAGGCGATTACCACGCCATCCTGACTCCTTTAAGTCATATCAAATCAATCAAAGTAGATTTATTGAGCAAATCCGAAACTATCTAAGAAGTTCAGTAGAAAATATGTAAACGTATATATACATATAACACATATAGTATAAAAAATACATGTATATATATTTTTTTTAATTTTTGTAAATAACGAATAAATTTTCTTAGATAAAGAAGAATAACACAGGTAAGGGGAACATTTTTAATACAAAATAAGTTAGCAAAACTTTAATCTGGAACAAAAAAATACAGATATAATATCCGGAACGTTTTTGTTCTTGTTTTGTTTAGGAAAGCGGCGTCTGATTAACTCTGCTGGGAAGCCATGAGACAAAATACTGTATTATTTTTTTAAATCCTGAAACAGATTTTCATGATAAACAACTGATAATCCCTTAAATACTGTTAAGACTAGCGTAAATTCTTGGAAGATAACCAATATAGTGACCCTAAAAAGTTCATTGCAAAGTAGTTTTCCAACGAAGGACTTATGACCAAAATTGATTTTTCTTTTTTTCCATATAGTTTTAATGGTTGAAAAACTTTCAAGACTATATATATATATATATATATATATATATATATTATATATATATATATATATAGCTGACCTGTGTCCCGACGTTTTTAGGGAAAAGAGATTTAATCCAGGAATTTCATACGCAATTTTGAAATATACAATATGTAGACGGACCACACAATGTTAAAACCAGATAACCATAATTTTCCTGTGTGTATAAAATGAAAAGAATATTTTCCTCTGTATAAGTGTTTCGTAGTTTCTATTTTGTCGTGTTCCCATTCCAATTGCAGGGTGTAGTGAGGCATAATGGGTCAGTGGGGCATAATGGATCAACTTGAAGACTTCTTGCATTTTCTTCCAACTGGACGTTCTACGTATGCTGTTCTTCTTTGGTTTACCAGTTTCGAGAAGGTGCTACTGGTGTACTGGCTCAATTTGTTTTATCATAAGGCTGTCTCATCTAATTATGAATAAAAGAACGTTGGCTTGGAAAACATCAACAGAAATTGAGATTGAGACATTACTGACAGGGTCACAAAAATCGCTTACTTTTCAAGATGGGGCATAATGGGTCACCTCAGATGTTTATTGATGCGGCTCCCTGTTGGTAAGAATAGTCAATAATTTGAATAGATTTCTACTAATGAGTTTGTATTTATTAAATGTGTGTAATATCTATATTTTGTCTGGTTATTATTTTATTGGGATGTTCTGTATTTTTCCTGTTAAAGACTTGTTGTAGCTCTAAATATAAAGCTCTCCAATATCTATTATTGTTATGCTGGATGTTGGAACTGCTAATCACCTTGTTGTTTTAAGTAAATAGGGTTTATATTGAAGAGAGACAATAGTGACTCATTATACTCTACCGTCTAAAGAATTTCACCAATTTTCATACCGTTGGTGAGAACTCATTATATTTTTGCACATGTGATCATATTTTAGGAAACAACCTAAAATGTATTCATTATACATATGTTGCACATTTACTGCAAATAAAATACTTGCGTTTCATAACTATTAATATAAAATTTTCTGTTTCCTTCAAAATTCTCAAACATCGATCCATTATGCCCTAACCCTAACCTCTACCCTATGTATGTATATGTTTTTAATTTGAAAGCAGAAAAAAGCTAAAATCGAATAGTAAAAAAAATATCCCTATCCCCAGTATTTTCTACAGTATTGTTATTTTGTACGGTAGCATTCTAAATAGTTTCCGCGCTTTAAATTATGGACCCCCTATAACTCCGATGGGCGTGATATTAAAAATATTGTGTAGATTGGGTGTAACATAAGTTGGCGATATTAAACCTACTCGCTCACACACCGCTTAGTCTAAATTCGTGGCCGTGGGCTGCCATCAGTGGACGGTTTATGTTGTTCGAAAGGGTCATGTAAGTGTAATTTAGACTGTGTAAAAACGATCCACATGATTGCACACTAACAATATGTAAAATGTAATATCGAAGCTTTTTTTATTATTTGATGGTTTTATGTAAGCAAGTCAAAATACCAATGTTTCTTGATTTTTAATGTAAAGTTTTAAAATATTCCATTTAAAAGATAAAATTTGATGCTTAAACTTAATAAGGTATTTTTTGTTTTGTTGGCTCTCTTGTAGAGAAAGGTGCTGAATCAAGGCAAATAACTGTCGTTGACTTATAGATTCATATTAGACGATTGAATTGAATTTTTCAGATAACACAGTTTAAGAGATCAAATAAGCTATAAAGTGTAAGAAACTTTGTTACCAACTCATTAAATAAAGATATGTTTGAAACTAATTAACATAGCCCCTTCTTCCTATATTAAGAATGGGTTTCTAAATAATAACGTTATAATTTCGACACGGTCCGTAAACTGAAGAAGTACCACAATTTCTATAACAAATAATCAATCGAACAATATTAATTAAAGAATTGAATAGATTAAATAAACTTGTTAACGTACAAGAACATGACTATTAAATAAACTTTTACACTGATTGTTTATAGAAGTTGGTTTTACGAATGTGACAAAATAACGTTTTCCTAATTTAACTGCAAGAAAACAAAATCTGAAACTTCTTATAACTGAGTCCATTTAAACAATTGTGACGTTTATAGTTTTCTTTTAAAAATAGTAATAGGGTCAGAGCAAGTAAAATGCATTTTAATTGTATCATAAATGTTGTGAAGTAGTCTAACAGTAAAAGAAGAAGTCAAGTCGAGGTTGCGTTAAGATAACAAGTGTATTTACATAAAATGTACAAGGTAAGGAAACTGACTGGCACTTGGCTAGACAGTTACAAGTCTGTCCTTTTTCTCTCTCTCTCTCTCTCTCTCTCTCTCGTGACTCTGGTGACTCGCAATATTTATAGTGAGAACCGGTGTAGTTTCTCTTTTGTTAGAACGGCTGGTGTAACACCCCCCTTTGAAAATATCCCGTCTGGGGATTAATAAGGTTTTTGTTTTGGAATCACCATCATCAACTCAGTCGATTTCCGTTTTCTTTTTGATCTCCTAATCTCAGGAGCAGTCTCTGGTATGAGCACCTGAAAAGTATCAAACACTGATGTCCTCCTCGCACGATCTGGTCACAACACTGTTCGAGTATCTTTTCCAGATGTGGTTAGTGTGACGTTTGTGCACGAAATCTGGTTCCTTAATCCTATAGACCATGTTGCCAATTTGTTTATCCACAGTGCCGGACTCCTAGAAACTCCTATTGCTTTTGTAAATCTTATAACACACTTTTTCGTCAACTTTATACCGTTTTTTCGTTATCGTTTCTTTTAGGTTTGCCCTAGTTTGGTAACAACTTGTGGAAAATCCAATAAACCTTGCGTGCGAACATGACCTCAGCAGGTGTCTTCGACGTTTCGATGTTTGCATTTGGAGTGACTCTGTAAACTTGCAGAAACTGTTGGATTGACTTATCCGTCGGTGATCCACTAGCTTTTTTCAGAGCTCTCTTGAATGTGTCAACGAATCTCTCTGTCGTCCATTGATTCTTGAATGGTATAGAGGGATTGTTATATGCTCGATGAGATGATCCTCGCAAAGGTGTTTAAATTCCGTTGACGTGAATTGAGTACTATTGTCGGTGACAATGCAGTCTACTATTCCAAACCTAGCGAATAGTTCGTATAGGAAGTTGATAGCTGCCTTGGATGTGGGGTTCTTGCATTTTAGTACTTCCGGCCACTTAGCTAGGTTGTCTACAACAATGAGATAGTAGAATCCATCCAGTGGTCCCGCAAAGTCTAAGTGAATTCTAGACCACGGTCGGTTCGGTTTAGTCCACAATCCGAATTAAGTCGGAGGAGCTTTCATAGCTAAGGCGCATCCTCTACACTCCCTGACTTTTTCTTCGATATGCTTATCCATGTTTGTCCAGTAAACGAAAGAGCGCATGAGGCTTTTCATTCTCGATATGCCTGGATGTCCTACATGGAATTTCTTGAGCATTCTTTTCTGTAATGTCATAGGAATTACAACCCTGTCGCTATATAACAGGACGTTGTCGCAAATTGAATAAATTCCCTCATCTAGTTGGTTATTGTTGATTTTTTCTTTCGTGCTTATGATAAATTCGTCCACCTCTGCCTTACTCTTAATCTCATCAAGCGTTACTGGAAGTTCTCTTATTGTGTCACATAACCTATTTTTTTACTTCAGCTTCCGCTTGAATGGCTGCTATCACCATATCCTCCAATGGTTCTGACTGCTTAGGTATCAACCTTGATAACCCGTCTGCATGACCAAATTTCTTAGATGGTGCATACTCCATTTGAAAATTGTAGTTCAGAAGAATGGTACCCCATCTTTGGAGTCTATTCGCAGTGTGTTGTGGTAGTCCCTTTTTCGATCCGAAAATCGTTAATAAGGGTGTGTGGTCTGTTTGTAACAGAAATTGTCTACTGTGCAGGAAACGATGAAATTTCTTTACCGCAAATATAATGCTTAGAGCCTCTTTCTCAATTTGAGAGTATTTTTTTCGGCTGGTAGATGTGTCCGGTATGCATGGGTTATGGGTTTTAGGTGCCCATAAGTCAGACGTTAAGATATCTTTAATTTTCTGAAACGCTTCTTCGCACTCTTGCGTCCAGACCCATTTTTGGCCCTTCCTTAACAGTTCATTTAAGGGTGATCTTAGTTTATGCATGTTTGGTACGAACACATTGTAGTAATTCACCAACCGTAAAAAGCTTTGTAGAGACGCAATATTTTCTGGAGCAGGTATGTTCCTTATCGCTATTGCCCTATCTGGGTCTGCCCTTCTTCCTTGTTCATCGATGATTTGCCCTAAGTATTTTATTTTTTCCATGAAAAAAGTACATTTCTCATCTTTGAGTTTAAACCCATGATCCTGGATTTTTTTGAATACTTGGTTTACATGAGTCTTGTGTTGTTCTTTGCTAACGCTGTTCATTAACACATCGTCCAGGTACCCTACTATGAAATCCATCCCATTTAACATCATGTCCATAATTTGCTGAAAAATCGCAGGGGAGACCTTTACCCCAAAAGGAAGTCGGTTAAATTTGTATAATCCCTTATGGATATTGATGCATAGCAGTTTTGAACACTCCTCATCGACAGGGATTTGAAGATAAGCGTCGCTGAGGTCGATTTTAGGAAAATATTTTCCTCCACTCAGTTTCGCAAATATTTCTTCAGGGCTCGGAAGAGGGTAATGGTGATCTTTTAATGCCTTGTTCAAGCCTGTGTAGAAGTCGGCACAAACCCGAATCTCCTTGTTCTTTTTCTTAACGTAAACTGTAGGTAAAGCCCACTCACTGTGATCAATTTTTAAAATGACACCCATGTTCCCGAGTCTTTCTAATTCACCGTCTATTTGCTCTATAGCGGCGTATGGAACATTTCTTTTCTTTCTGAACACAGGCAGTTTATTTGTTTTGACTTCGTACACCTTCCAAGACCGCCTGAAAATACGTCTGGAAAATTCTCTTTTAATTCCCTCTTGAGTTGTTCGGATCCTCAACCTCTTGGCAAAAGGAGCTTAAAGGCAGATCCCATAGTCTAAACTTTCAATTAGATCAGTTCCAAAAGGTTATTCGGTTTTCGCATAACAAAAATTTTGGCTTTTTCTGTTCTATTCTGGAAAGAAATATTGGTCAATAATTCCCCTTCGAAGGTTATTTTTTCACCACTGTCGTTTCTCGCCGTTTTTTGTGAGTTGTATCATAGTGGGTCTCCCAAGCTTCTTCCATGGCTGTACATTAATGATGGAAATGTCAGACCAATAATCAAGCTGTAGTCTTACTTTTTTTAAGCATTTTGACCTGTAAATATTTCCGGATATTTTATTCGTCAGGTTCAATTTTTGTCACTTTAATGACTGTCTTTCTACCAGATTTTTTCCTACAACGTGATGCCTTATATCCTTTCTGGTGGCAGTTGTCACATTGTTTGAATATGTAGGGACACTCATTGTACCAATGGTTATCTCCACACCTCCAACACGGTTCAGGTGAATCTTTCCCATGTTTTTTTCTCTGGTTATTCATTGAAGTCAATTTTTTCTTTTGATGGATCTTTTTAATGTGCGACACTCCGTTTTCCTCTATGTCAGACTGTCCTGATTCAACGCAACAAAACGTTCAGTCTTCCGCTAAGTTTTGTATTGTTTTCATTTTCGAGTTTGTTTAAAACACAACGTCTGATTTCGGAGTCTTTATTTAAGACCAGACCTTGCATGAATATTAAACATTTAAAATTATCCGATGATAATTCCTCTAATTTAAAATCGTCGTTTATTTACTATACTTGCATACGTAATGTAGTCGTCTTCCTCTCTTCTAGTGACATTCATACATTTATATCTCCTGTGGAAAAGAGAAGTTTTTGTAGAAAACAGTTCTGTTAGTAAAGTAACTGCCTCCTGGAAGTTCAACTCACTAGTCTTTTTTGGAAGGATAAAATTCACGAACTTTGTATGCTCGGCAGCTCCTAATTTTCTTAGCAAAAATCTAACTTTTTTAGAGTCTGTCCATGTACTGCAGTCCGATACAATAATATACTCATATCTTCTATAGAAGTGAGCAAAAATGACATCGTCTTCTGGATTATAGTTCAAAATTTCGATAGCGCTCCACACAGCCGTCTGGGAGAATGCATTATGATTCTCGTTTGCTTTCGTTAACTGTGTTGCCTCCAGAAATTTTCTCTGTTCCTCCTGTGTTTTTTATCAAGAGTTCTTCGAAGTGTTTCTGCTTTTGTAGCAGTCTTTCTTGGAATCTTTCCTCTTGTGTGGTCGCCAGCTCTTTTTGTTCAGCATGCATTTTTCCTTGGGCTTTTTGCTGTTCTAACAACTCTCTTTTAAATTTCTCAATTTCAACTTGTTTTCTTTGAAGTTCCGTCTGTTGTTCAACTTGCTGTCTTTGTAACGTAACATTTCGTTCCGTTTGGAATTTAACTAATTGAAAAAGAGAATCTTTGAATTCAGCGTCCATCATTCACGTATTCAAATTATGCACCACACAATTTACACTTGTAAAGAAAATCAGTTTTCCCCACAACGTGCTTAATATAATTAGTTTGCTCAATCAACACACAAAGCAAGAAATATATTATTTCTTAGCAAAAAAAAAATTAAATCCCAGTTCTTTTGTTTGAAAAACAAGACTGAGGAAACAAAATCCTTTTTTTTCTTTTTTTTATATGTGTACGATGTTTTACAAAACCAAGTTCGTCGCTATAATCCTAATAAGACTATTTTTATGGAAAATTATTTGAACTACTTTGCATTTTGCAAAAATGCGACTTGTTTATTTAACAGTTCTTTGTTAGAAGCACAAATGACTTACGCGAATATATATTTTTCACTGTGCGTCCTTCTTTGCCCTCGATAATTCTGTGGTAGACCGTTTTAATAAATAGTCAATCCGGATCTTGCTCAAATATCAGATGTTGTCCTAATAATAACGACAAACTTATACAATATCTGTAATAGTTGACGCGGATAACATTTATCTTAACGAGTCAGTGGACTTGAAGAGAAAAATAAATAAAGTTATCAGTGTATTCAATTATTTTAATAATTGATAATGTTTTTCGCGGTTTCTAGTTTTCGATTTTGGGTAGCAAGTTTTGATTTTGTGTTTTTTTTGTTTTTGTTTTTGTTTCGTCGCTTAACTACTCTTGTAGTGGTTCATTTGCTGTTAATCCCTGCGAATCCAAATATCTGTTTGAAAAAAACGATGTGACTCTGGTGACTCGCAATATTTATAGTGAGAACCGGTGTAGTTTCTCTTTTGTTAGAACGGCCGGTGTAACAATAAAATATCTTGAATTACAAGTAATTACAAAACAGGTTGATTTCCAATTTTTTGTCGATGTCTTTTCGTATGTGTACGTTTTCAGTGTTCTAAATTATCTGCTCAAAAGAAACGAATTTTCGATTTGTAGTTTTAAAATTACATTGGTTTCGGCATCCGAAATTATCTTTATTTATATAAAAAATAAATAAAAGACGTAATTTTATATGATTATTCGCTTTGTGGTGTTAAAGTTCCTAAATTCTCTGATCGAAAGAAACGAATTTTCGATTTGTAGTTTCAAAATTACATTGTTTTCAGCGTCCTGAATTATTTGTATTCATATTTTAATATAAAGAGACGTCACTTATTTGTTTAATTCGAAATAGAACTTGGAACGCTGACACAAACGCAACTTAGAAGAATTATATGTAAAAGAATAACAATACGATAGTTGGTGCAGCTGAATTTTACTTATATTTAATGAAAACTGCGAGTGTTTGTTTTTTAACCCTAGAATGTGATTTATATGATATAAAATAAGTTTTAAAATTACATACAGTTTTTTTGACTGATGAATCACCACTTATCAAGGCCCTGGGGGCATTCGAAAATAAGGGTTTAATAGATTATCAAAATAGAGTGTCAGTTATATGATGATTGCAAAACAATGAATTAAATGGAAAGAAATTTACTTAAAAAATCTGGATTGTCGAAGAAGTCTCGACAAATATTTTTTACATTAGACATTAGTACGACCAGGTTGTAGTCAATTAGGAAGGGGTATTTTGTTTCACTGTAAGGACCATTAGCTGAAACTTGAACGTTTGTACCAAAGGAGCGAACAATCATACTTTTTAGATAGAAAATAAATAATCTATTGCGCATTCCGAAGAAACTTATAAAATTCGGGAATCGGCTGAGCTAGGCCTCGTACGACGGACGCGTACGAAGTTGAAATTTCAACTGAGATTCTTCTCCCTCATGGTGACAAAAATGAAAGGAGACAGAAAATGGTTTTAGTCCGACAGAAGAAATAAATAAATATGAATACACATAAAAATTAAGAGACTACATTAACTGAGGTTCTCGATTCACAAGTCGCAGGTGACAAATTCATTGGGTTCAGCTATTTTTACCTTTTGAATGTAACTCTGAGACCCGATTTCATAAACACCTGTCAAACAAAGCTAGGATCAGATGTGACTGATGACGCACTTTTTTCTGCTGGCTGCTGTAGTGATTTTACTCGTCCCCCAGCGAGGATAGAGAAAGCCAGACACAAGGCTTTCAAATATTAGGAATTTTTGTTTTAAGCCCCTGAAAAGGTAGATAATTTTAATTCGTTTTGCTCTTTTTTTCTTGTAATAGTTATTTACTTTGACTTTTTTTTTATTAATTCTCATTAATTTTAACTTTCTCGGCTTTGACCGGTGGTTAGTCAGTGACCTTTTCCCTCCGCCCAAATGCACTCTTGCACGAATTACTCGGCCGTTTCAAGCAGCCTTTTCGTTCTATTTTTTGTTGTTGGTAATTTTATATTGTATGTGGGGGGGGGGGGGTAATTTCAGGAGCCTTTTAAATTGGGTTTTTCTCATATATTCTATTAGGGTTTTATAGTGATTGGCCTTTTTGCGAGGGGAGATTGGTCCTTTTAAGTTTCTCCTTGGCCTGAAACTCCGGTGAAAAGGTGACAGTGTTTCTGATGCTCCTACGTCCCACGGGCATCTGTGGGGTTGGCATGTAGGGGACACCTTAACTGCCTCTATCACAGGTTTTCTTTCTTGGACTGGGGTCTGAAGACAGATGGATCCTTTCTCGGCTGTTTGTTAAAAAAAAACGATCTAACAGTGTAAGAAGTTGCAGTGCATAGCTGCAACTCCACGTTCTTCCGTAAAGATTTGTCGATTTTACCACTGGTATTAATACCAAGTGATATACTAACCCTTCTTACTTTTAATTGAGTTGCGTTGAATGTTATTTGTGCTTGGCTTTTCTTTGACGAGTCTGCGCCCAATATCAATTCTCAATCTAAGTCTGTGGTGATATACAGCCTCGACGAAGCTTTTAATTCCTCACTTTAACGTGCTATCTACTATTATCTTTTGTCCATTTGTCATGGTAACTGTTAAATTAGACTCCCTCTATTCCCCTATTCTCGGTTTTAACTCCTTAAAAACTGATGTTATGAGGCACGAGACCTCCAATCCAATGTTGATTCGTGTCTCTATTTGTCTACCTCTGATTTTCCATATTTACACCATTTATGATCTCTGGTTGGAGAGTTTCTATCCCTGGGCTTCTCTACATTTTTAGTTTTGTTTCTAAGTGTGTTCTATCTTCGGTGGGCCTGTTTCGGACCACTTTTACCACCTCCCTGACATCAATATACTCTGGGGTTCATATTTCCTCGGGACCTTCTTTCTTCGAGGATTGACATGGTTACATGTCCGTGTAACCGTCTTCTGATCGAGCCGATGGTGAATGGGTCTCGAGAGTATCCTGGTTCTTCATTTTCCTAGGATGAATTTATTTACTTTTTACTCACGTGACAATAAACAGTTCTGTTTCAGCCGCTTATGGCTAAAATATCCTCGCTGCTGTCTCCTAAATTTTGCCGAAGTGTATCCATATAATTTCCTCCTTACAGCTTTAGTGGATTGACTACAACTGTAACAACTTTAATCCTTCTCCGACCATTTCCAGCTGTAGGATTTCCAGCACGGTCATCTCATAGCTCCTGCTGCCAATGTACGCCGTTTAATGAGCTATCATTTAGGATATAACTTCGAGCTCCAATTCAATAACCACTAGTCAAACTAAGCTAGTATCAAATCTGATTGACGACACACTTTCCCCGCTGGCTGCCGTAGTGTCATTTTGAGGCGATAACAGAATTGTCGATTTTACTCGTCTCTCCGCGAGGACAGAGTAAATTCGGTACAAGTTTTTTAAATGTGGGGAACTCTATCTCCACAAAATGGCTCTACCCTTGTAACACCACTGAGGGGATGGAAGTTACCTTTGGTTTTTAGTTTTTGGTATTCGTACTAACTTTATCCTCACATTTCAAATAACCTTTTGAGTGGCTTTCTGCTTTTTATAATCTTTTTATTTCGGAATAATTTCTTTTAAATTGTCTTGTTTAATCTTGTTAATTGACTGATACTACTACTGACAAACGCATTCTCAATTACACTTAATATCTTGTGAAGTCTAAGCAACTAGTCAAACGCACACACACATACTTCATATGGTGTCTTTTTACATGCATTCCCACGCGCAAATACTCTGCATAGACTGTTTTAACAAACAACATGCATACTGTTATATCTGATAATGCTTAACTCTAACCCTAAACACTAACCCTAACCCGAATATTTGTTAATCTATTTATTTGATGTTTAATGTATTTCACTAAATCTATCTAATTTTAACGTATCCTCAGAAGTTTTATTTTTTGCATTCTAAATTGGATAAAAAAAAGTTTGAGTTATCTCCCCATTTCATATTTCCGCCGGACTCGGCCACGTCGCCTCGGCCACGTCTCTAAAGAAGTACCAAATTTGGTGACAATGACGTCTGTAAAATAAGTAAACCCTTCTGAAACTCTATACATGAAGGACTATACTTTTATGTAAATCTTTAATACACATAATCAACACTCAAAAACGATATCTCGAGTTAATCACTTTGCAAATACTAACAATTACATCATTTATCCATTGTTTCTATTGTCGTTATTCTGAAATATTTCACATGTTTCAATTTACAGTTTGAAAATGTTAACAGAATCGATCAGTGTAGATCAGAGGTGGGCAACCTCTGGCCCGCGAAGGCTTAGCGTCCGGCCCGCCACCCTATTATGCTTTATAATTGCAATCCGGCCCGCGGACCTCCCAGTAAAACTCATATCATTTTGTGACATGGGCGTAAATGTACGTTTCAATTAAGATTTACAGTGTGAAAAAATGTATGAATATCAGCGAACGATGATGCATGTATATTTAATTTTTCTTTAACTATTAAGAGATAAAAATAGAAAAAAAGGAAGAGAGAGGCAAAGAGAAAACGAGTCATAGAACATATGTGAGGTGTGTCAAAACGAATGCTGGATCAACTTGCTACTTCCCCCGTCATTATTTTTTATGATTCCAAAATGGCTTTCGTCGGCGCCTTTTATAACATCACATACAGAAGTCTCTTGAGAAAAGATATCAGATTTGTAGAGTGTTCAATGCAATTTTTGTACAATTTATTCATGTAAACAAAATATAGTAATTCTAACATATCGTTTTTCACTCCGGCCTGCGATCTCCTTCCAAAAGTCTCATCTGGTCCTCACTCTGAAAAGGTTGCCCGCTTCTGGTATAGATTAACGAATGTATTTTAGATTTAATACTTGAAACACAGCGAATAAATCCGTGAATTCTGTCTAGATCTGTCGGTTGTTGTTTGTTTTCTAATGATTGCGTCGAAGAATCTCTACAAACCCCGTCGGTGGGTGTTACAGACTTCTGTTGCTTTGTCAAGTTTAAGTTTAAAGTACCATTCTCGTCTGTGCATCACACTTAATATTGAAATAGCATTTGTAAATATATCTGCGGGCCTCTATAACAGACTCTGTCCGTTAGTCGGATTGTCACATTGACATTTGAAATAGCATTTCCATCCATCTGTCACGCTTAAGTTTGAAATACTGTTTCATTTTATCGGTTACTCTTAAGTTTGAAATAGCATTTCTATTGGTCTGTCATGGTTAAGTTTAACAAAGCATATTCTTCGGTCTGTTACGCTTAAGTTGTAAATATAGTTTTTAGATGTGACCATGCATTTCTATAAAAGGTGCTGTCAGTCTGTCACTGTGTCACGTTTAAAATAGATTTTTCTCCAGTCTGACAGGTTTGCGTTTGAAATAAAACAAATTTAGATGTCTCAATAAGTGTGTCCGTCGGTCATCCCGTCGTCGGGTTGGGGTTTAAAATAGCAGTTTCATCGCTAAACGCGCAGATTGAACCGGGGAATTCTAAGAAGATCCCTTTTTATTTCAGCTGTTTGTAAAGTAATATTGCAGAGTGATCACAAACTTCTTTAATGGCAGTATATATGTCCGAAAAGTTTTCAATATGATGAAAAAGTCCTTGATGATTGCTTGTCTTCCTTAGAAAAAAAAAACCTTTGTATTGTCCCGAACCGTGAAAAAAGTATGAAAAAAAAAGTATGATTCTGTCATGGTCGCGTTATCCTGATTTCATGTGTTCGTGTGCACGCGCGTGCTTTTAGAAGGAAATCCGAAAAACTGGGTGACTTTATGTTCGATCCGGCGAAAATAATTATTTCCCTTCATATCTACGGTATTACATATTTGAAAGCCATTTGACATCTGCGCAAATAAGAAAAAATATCTCTTTATCCTCCCATTCATTTTTTCATGCCACAAAAGCGGTTTGCTTTGTCATCAGGGCCTTAGATTTGATAAAGTTCACCATGACAACAACAACAACAAAAAACAGTAAAATAGTTGAGATCAGATTTCAGAGCTTCGCGTAGCGTGTCTTGCACATAATGCATCCTTAGGATTCACACAGTGCAATTTCTATATATCAGCGTTGACATTTGGTCTTCTTACTAAGGAACCAGACAAGAAAATCCAGCATTTCAAGAGATCCGTTCCTTCTCAATAAACCAGCATTTTCTTATGTATGACCTTTTCTCTAAGAACGTAGATACGACTTGAAAGTGATTTCTCTCATTGTACTTTCAAAGGATTGGCCGTACATAAGAACTCGTATCTAGATTATGACTATTCTTTTGTTTTTGTCAAGATTTCGTAAAGGCAAAAAGTAATAGAAATATGATACTCATCGCGTGCCTCTCCGAAAAAGATTATCTTTGTGACATGATAGCGTATCGAATAAAAATAGAGAAATATAAAAACGCTGCGAGTCACACATTTTTCAAGATTATCTAAATGGAAAAATCCATCACTCCTAAGTATATTAACATCAAAACAGGTTGTCCTTATTTAATTTTGTGGTACAACATTACATTTTGTAATACTATATGTATAGTAAACTGTATATACCCACAAACACCTTTAGGTTTTCTTAATTTATTTTATAAATAACTTCTGATAAATGACTATTCTGTTATATACAGTTTTAATTTTGCATTGTTATATTTTCTTATAAATACGCAATATTTTTGTCGGTAGTAAAACGGCTGATGTCGCTATGATGCTGAGAACAGATACTACACTTTGATCTTAGCCAAAAAGCCAAGAAATCATAAAAGTAATGTTTTTATGGCTAAACATTTTCTATAAATAAAAAAATGATTTAATGTATTGGTTTATTATCTTTTAATGGTGTAGGTAGTATAGTATTGATGTTGACCATCCTGCTAGAAAATATCTCTTACTTTTTACGGGGGTCGGGGTAATCCTTCCAGGGATTAAATCTTCCGTACTGGTGGGGTGGAGAAGTTCGGCGTGATACCATCTTGTCAGTCATCACCCCCTACTTTGAGAGTCAGTGTAGTATATGTTCGTTCGCTATGATATCATCCTTCCAGGTTAGCAAAATATGCGACTGTAGGGAAGATATTTTTTGCTAGTTATTATTATAAAGCTTATATTATCGCTCTTATATTAAACACTGTTACCCTCGTTATGTATCATTCTTTTTTCATTAGTCTGATCGATTCTTACACAAATTGTGTCTGTATTTATTATTTACTCGCAGGCTTCGTTCTCTCGCTATCGCTTCGCAATTTATTTTCTATCTATTACGTTAAATCATTGAAAGGAAACTAATCAATCAGAAAAATATGGCACAACCCCCCCCCCACTCCACCGCCTCTCTCTCCCTCTCTCTCTCTCCCTCTCTCTCTCTCTCTCTCTTTCTCTCTCTCTCTCTCTCTCTCTCTATATATATATATATATATATATTGTAATTCATGGAAATATATTTATGGCAATTAAGCTACATAAAGGCCTACGCGTTTCATCCCCGTGGGGTATCGTCAGGCTAAAGTGCCTACTTACTTTAGCCTGACGATTCTCTACGGGGATGAAACGCGGAACCATAAATATATTTTCATAACTTACTACCTACTCTACCACGTAGCTCTATTCACTGTTGAAGTAAATACTGAAAATCGATACATAATACATTATATCTTTTTATAAAATTGTATGTGAATACATGAAATAATATATATATATATATATATATATATATATATATATATATATATATATATGTGTGTGTGTGTGTGTGTGTGTGTGTGTGCATTTATAAGAACAGAATAAAGATTAATCGATAAGAAAATAATACATGAAATAATATATATATATATATATATATATATATGTGTGTGTGTGTGTGTGTGCATTTATAAGAACAGAATAAAGATTAATCGATAAGAAAATAAACTCTCTCCTCTTTCTCATTCTCTCTTTCACCCTTCGATCTGTTTTAATAATAATAAGGGGATATTTCTGTGTCCATATTGTAAGTGAAATTAATTCCTTGCTTTTGTTTTATTATTAGCAAATATCATTGAGATTAAGCCTCTCTTCTTGACTAATAGAATTTAAATTTGCATACATGATTATTTTTTATATTTAGTATTATCAGTTATTATAAAGAGTAAGCCTCTTCTTCTATGCTAAAAAATTGAATTTGCATACGCGATTGTAGAAGCGAGCCGGACACATACGTTCACTTTTGATTATATAGATAATCAGTATTGTGTATAAGTAGGTAGGTATGTAGGAAGGTAGGTAGGTAGGTAGGTAGGTAGGTAGGTAGGTAGGTAGGTAGGTAGGTAGGTAGGTAGGTAGGTAGGTAGGTAGGTAATCAGATGTTGTAGTAGATATATATTTCGTAGTGTGACAATCTTGATTGAATATCAAATGATCAATATTTATGTAGAATACTAAGAAAAGTATTAAGTTTATACTTGCTGCCAGCAATTCAAGTTTCATCTGGTTAAAAACAAAATATGAAAAAGAAAACCAAAAATAAACAAGAAAATAAATCACCATCTGACATAAAGAAAGAAATAATAATCGAATGGTAGAAAGAAAGAGACGGCAAAAAGCTAGAAAGAAAGTCAAATCAAAGAAGAAAGAAAGAAAGAATGGTAGAAAAACAGACATAAATGTATAGAGAAAAACAATAAAGAAAAATGTATATAGTGAAAAAAGAAATGTATATACAAAAAAGAAAGAAAGAAATGTATATAGGAAAAAGAAAGAAAGAAATGTATATAGAAAAAAGAAAGAAAAAATGTATATAGAAAAAGGAAAGAAAAAAATGTATATAAATAAAAGAAAGAAAGAAATTATATAGAAGTGAAGAAAGAAAAAATGTATATAGAAAAAGTGAAGAAAGAAATGTATATACAAAAAAGAAAGAAAAATATGTATATAGAAAAATTGAAGAAAGAAATGTATATACAAAAAGGAAAGAAAAATATGTATATAGAAAAAGTGAAGAAAGAAATGTATATACAAAAAGGAAAGAAAAATATGTATATAGAAAAAGTGAAGAAAGAAATGTATATACAAAAAAGAAAGAAAAATATGTATATAGAAAAAGTGAAGAAAGAAATGTATATAGAAAAAAAGAAAGAAAAAAATGTATATAGAAAAAGGAAAGAAAGAAATGCATATAGAAATGAGTATGACAAGGTTTATATACGAGTTAGAAGGCAAATGAAATTGTGTAAAAATAAGGTGGAGTAATCCACCAAAGGGCAAAAGAGAGAAAGAGTAAAACTAATAAAAGAGGGGATACGTAAGTACGAAAAATCGATAGACAGAAAAGGAAACAAAGGGTAACAATCGATACGGGAAGGAAAGAAAGAAATGCTTGACAGGCGGTGATGGCGAGATTTTCCAATCGTGAAAAGAGGTTTAGACGTGCTTTTGCACAAGGATTAATCTAAATCTCGTGCATTTGACATATGAGCAGCACGTTTTTCTTGAAACCTACAAAGGAGGGAAATACGAGGAGAGAGGCAAAGTTTATTCCTTTCATCAACCGAACATTTGAACTCCCTCCACGTCAACTAATCGAGCGTGTCTGTCTATTATATACAAGATTAGATGACCCACTATATCTAACATGACAGATAGAAATATTACATTTTTCGAAAAAAAAAAGTAAATTGAGCATTTGAACAACGTTCCAGAAATAATTATTTACATGTTTTGTTTTTTTAATTTTGTTGTTTTTGTAATTCAAAATCATCTAGTTGTATCAGAGGCAGCTATGCATTTAGATGGAGAACTGCTGCTACATCTGGGGAGGTGCTGCTCCGACCAGTGTTTCTTGCCTTGACTGAGTGCAAAACCGACTTTGCAACCTTGTGAGACATGTTCTCTTCTCCTCTCCACACCCCGTTTCCTACAAAAGAGATGTTGCTAATCTTTCTCTACACCCCGTTTCCTACAAAAGAGATGTTGCTAATCTTTCTCTACACCCCGTTTCCTACAAAAGAGGTGTTGCTAATCTTTCTCTACACCCCGTTTCCTACAAAAGAGATGTTGCTAATCTTTCTCCACACCCCGTTTCCTACAAAAGAGATATTGCTAATCTTTCTCTACACCCCGTTTCCTACAAAAGAGATGTTGCTAATCTTTCTCTACACCCCGTTTCCTACAAAAGAGATGTTGCTAATCTTTCTCTACACCCTGTTTCCTACAAAAGAGATGTGGCTAATCTTTCTCTACACCCCGTTTCCTACAAAAGAGATGTTGATAATCTTTATCTACACCCCGTTTCCTACAAAAGAGATGTTGATAATCTTTCTCTACACCCCGTTTCCTACAAAAGAGATGTTGCTAATCTTTCTCTACACCCCGTTTCCTACAAAAGAGATGTTGCTAATCTTTCTCTACACCCTGTTTCCTACAAAAGAGATGTGGCTAATCTTTCTCTACACCCCGTTTCCTACAAAAGAGATGTTGCTAATCTTTCTCTACACCCTGTTTCCTACAAAAGAGATGTTGCTAATCTTTCTCTACACCCCGTTTCCTACAAAAGAGATGTTTCTAATCTTTCTCTACACCCTGTTTCCTACAAAAGAGATGTGGCTAATCTTTCTCTACATCTCGTTTCCTACAAAAGAGATGTGGCTAATCTTTCTCTACATCTCGTTTCCTACAAAAGAGATGTGGTTAATCTTTCTCTACACCCCGTTTCCTACAAAAGAGATGTTGCTAATCTTTCTCTACACCCTGTTTCCTACAAAAGAGATGTGGCTAATCTTTCTCTACACCCCGTTTCCTACAAAAGAGATGTTGATAATCTTTATCTACACCCCGTTTCCTACAAAAGAGATGTTGCTAATCTTTCTCTACACCCCGTCTCCTACAAAAGAGATGTTGCTTATCTTTCTCTACACCCCGTTTCCTACAAAAGAGATGTTGCTAATCTTTCTCTACACCCTGTTTCCTACAAAAGAGATGTGGCTAATCTTTCTCTACACCCCGTTTCCTACAAAAGAGATGTTGCTAATCTTTCTCTACACCCTGTTTCCTACAAAAGAGGTGTTGCTAATTTTTCTCTACACTCCGTTTCCTACAAAAGAGATGTTGTTAATCTTTATCTACACCCCGTTTCCTACAAAAGAGATGTTGCTAATCTTTCTCTACACCCTGTTTCCTACAAAAGAGATGTTGCTAATCTTTCTCTACACCCCGTTTCCTACAAAAGAGATGTTGCTAATCTTTCTCTACACCCTGTTTCCTACAAAAGAGATGTGGCTAATATTTCTCTACATCTCGTTACCTACAAAAGAGATGTTGCTAATCTTTCTCTACACCCCGTTTCCTACAAAAGAGATGTTGCTAATCTTTCTCTACACCCCGTTTCCTACAAAAGAGATGTTGCTAATCTTTCTCTACACCCTGTTTCCTACAAAAGAGATGTGGCTAATCTTTCTCTACATCTCGTTACCTACAAAAGAGATGTTGCTAATCTTTCTCTACACCCCGTTTCCTACAAAGGAGATGTGGCTAATCTTTCTCTACACCCCGTTTCCTACAAAAGAGATGTTGCTAATCTTTCTCTACACCCCGTTTCCTACAAAAGAGATGTTGCTAATCTTTCTCTACACCCTGTTTCCTACAAAAGAGATGTGGCTAATCTTTCTCTACATCTCGTTACCTACAAAAGAGATGTTGCTAATCTTTCTCTACACCCCGTTTCCTACAAAAGAGATGTGGCTAATCTTTCTCTACACCCCGTTTCCTACAAAAGAGATGTTGCTAATCTTTCTCTACACCCTGTTTCCTACAAAAGAGATGTGGCTAATCTTTCTCTACATCTCGTTACCTACAAAAGAGATGTTGCTAATCTTTCTCTACACCCCGTTTCCTACAAAGGAGATGTGGCTAATCTTTCTCTACACCCCGTTTCCTACAAAAGAGATGTTGCTAATCTTTCTCTACACCCCGTTTCCTACAAAAGAGATGTTGCTAATCTTTCTCTACACCCTGTTTCCTACAAAAGAGATGTGGCTAATCTTTCTCTACATCTCGTTACCTACAAAAGAGATGTTGCTAATCTTTCTCTACACCCCGTTTCCTACAAAAGAGATGTGGCTAATCTTTCTCTACACCCCGTTTCCTACAAAAGAGATGTGGCTAATCTTTCTCTACACCCCGTTTCCTACAAAAGAGATGTTGCTAATCTTTCTCTACACCCCGTTTCCTACAAAAGAGATGTTGCTAATCTTTCTCTACACCCTGTTTCCTACAAAAGAGATGTGGCTAATCTTTCTCTACATCTCGTTACCTACAAAAGAGATGTTGCTAATCTTTCTCTACACCCCGTTTCCTACAAAAGAGATGTTGCTAATCTTTCTCTACACCCTGTTTCCTACAAAAGAGATGTGGCTAATCTTTCTCTACATCTCGTTACCTACAAAAGAGATGTTGCTAATCTTTCTCTACACCCCGTTTCCTACAAAAGAGATGTGGCTAATCTTTCTCTACACCCCGTTTCCTACAAAAGAGATGTGGCTAATCTTTCTCTACACCCCGTTTCCTACAAAAGAGATGTTGCTAATCTTTCTCTACACCCCGTTTCCTACAAAAGAGATGTTGCTAATCTTTCTCTACACCCTGTTTCCTACAAAAGAGATGTGGCTAATCTTTCTCTACATCTCGTTACCTACAAAAGAGATGTTGCTAATCTTTCTCTACACCCCGTTTCCTACAAAAGAGATGTTGCTAATCTTTCTCTACACCCTGTTTCCTACAAAAGAGATGTGGCTAATCTTTCTCTACATCTCGTTACCTACAAAAGAGATGTTGCTAATCTTTCTCTACACCCCGTTTCCTACAAAAGAGATGTGGCTAATCTTTCTCTACACCCCGTTTCCTACAAAAGAGATGTGGCTAATCTTTCTCTACACCCCGTTTCCTACAAAAGAGATGTGGCTAATCTCTCTCTACTCTATCGTGATTTTCATGTCAGGTGCTCTACCAAGCTACAATCTATGGTTCCCCTCTGTACAACCTTCACAGCAAGTACTCGTCTCGCAATCACCACAGCAAAAATGTTCCCTTTCTTGCCCTGTGTAACGAGAATCAAACGGAACTTTCATGAATCGAACTTTTTTCAAAGAACTTTCGTTTAATTGAACAAAATACTACGACAGTGGTTCCCTGCTGACTACAACATAGTCGTCTTTAAGCCGAATGTCAACAAATACTTGTCAAGCCTTCATCTTTAGTATCCAATTTTTCTTCTTTTCACCTAGTGTTTCAAATCCTCTCATATTATTGTTCTAACTCTAATCTCATAAACCGTTATTCTCGAATAGCTTTTGGGTCTTAATAGGCGATGGCTCATTAGTATATTAAAAATGTGTTATACTTTGATCCAGTTAGCATTCCAAGTAACACCGCGATAATATGAAAAATGTGAAAATTTAATTACTAATTTAATTTCCTTAAAGTTAGGAATCTAATACTTTTGTCTCTCTCTAGAGATGGGATGGTTCGATATTTGCGAGAGAAAATGACAGTTTTAATCCTTGGAGGACAAACTAAAGTTTTCACGAAAATTCTTGCTCAATTAGTTTTCTACTTTAAATTTCATGAAAGACTTATGAAACTCAAAAGACAATTTGAATAAGCAGTTAACGGACTAACGGACTAACGGGCAGTGACATAAATGCAAGTCCTTTTCAATAAACATCGCGAACCAACAAATAAAAAAGAACACTTGACAGGTAACTTCATTAAAAGAACGAAATGATTGATTACTATAATCAGTTAAATCAAATATTTACTAATCAATATATCTTTATATTATATATATAAAGAGCTCTCTATATATATATAAAAATATATATATAAATATATATATATATAAAGATATATATATATAAGTATGTATATATATATATATATATATATATATATATATATATATATATATATAGTATGCGTAGGCAGAGTAGGACGAGTGTGTGTGTGAAGTTTCACAATCATTATGGCCGTACAGAAAAACATCAATGTTCGGGTGTGAGTGTATACATGTATATGCTGACATCAATGAGTGAGAAGTCATATATAGTTTTTCAAAATTCTACTCTTTCGAGTAAATGGCAAAATTATTTGTTTTTTATTTTAAAGTCTAATTTTATTTTAGACTTTCGTAACCAATTTGCTTCAAACTGGTATTTTATGCATTCGTTTATTGTGGAATGCATAACATTTATATAAGAGATCAATATGTTACACATATACTAATATAGATATAGATCCAAGTGCATATTCATGTATTTGCATGTATATATAATATACGTACATTTAGAATTATGTTAGAAATTATTAATATATATATATATATATATATATATATATATATATATATATATATATATATATATATATATATATATATATATATATGAAGGTTTATAATGAAAAGATAACTTTTAGAGAATTAGACCTATTGTGAGATGAGGAAAGCTCAATATACTGGATAGAGCAAAAATAAGGTGAGTCAATGAAAAATAGTTAGACCTGTAAATGGAAACAGATCAATATCTTCAGTTGTTCAGAACAAGGAGCATTTAGTAAATAAAATATTTATTCTTCTTCTCTTTCAATTGCATTCCTTAAGCACGGCTTTTCAAAGATTAAAATATTATCATCAGAGGAAGTAGAGATTGATAAGTTGACAGATAAGAACAGTCAATATTCAAAATTTGGAAAAAGTTTTTTTTTTAAAGTTCTTTTTAAAAGGTTTTAAAAGTTCGAACGGGTGTGTTTCAATGTAAATGAAAGTCACCAAATACGGAGATCCAAGTTGTATGGGGTTCAAATGTAATTGGTAAATCCAGAAGAATCTGCATGAAAATCCAACGGCGAAGATTCCACCCAAGTCCTTAGTCCTTAGAGGGGGGATCAGACATAATTAGCCATATTAACAAAACGCATTTCTTCCTGTTTTCAAGTAAACAGATCCAAAGGCCAAAAGCAACGAACCAAACCTCAATGAAAAATGGTGATCCGAATTGTTGTAAAGTGTGAAACTTACTTGGAATTGTGAGATATGTAGGGGAAGGTAAGAGAAAGAAAAAAGTGGAAATAGCAAAGGAGGTGGGAGTTAGGAAACGAAAAGATAGAAGAAAAAGGGAGGAAAAGACAAAAGACAAAAAAGAAAAAAGAAAAAACAGAAGAAAAGGAGAGAAAAAAAGAAAAAGAAAAGAGTAAGGAAAAAAAGCAAGAGAGAATGAGGAGGGGGCGCCAATCCTATGAGTGGAGAATGGGGTTAATGATGTTTAGGCAAAAGAGGGAAGAAAAATAAAATCTAGGGTGGTCAAATTAAGAAATGTTATAACTTCTGGTCAGTACTGGGAGGTTGAATTTCCGTGGGGTTTAAAGTTTAGGTTAAATGCTTCATAGGTTATAACTTTAGGTAGATGTTGCTAAGATGAATAGACTTATTGGCGGGGCAAAAAGGAAAATGGCTGTGAAGATGGTTAGATAAAAAAAATAAAAAACTTGGGTGGGGAGATGGGGTCGGGAGGGTTTATGGGATTATAAGAGATGAAGAAGGGAACTGTTTTCCCCGTAATGGCTTTAAAAAGTCCTGAAGATTCAATAGATATCTATGTAGAAGAATATTGTTCAGAAGGATTTTGAACTAATTGTCATTCTATAAAATAAATTGACAGTGTAGGTTGTCAAAATATGGAAAAGAGAGGAAGGATGTTTTAGCAGATATAGAGTATATTAATAAAATTAAATAGTGAATAAGCAATAGAAAGTGAGAAATAGAAAAATAAAATAAACGATAGAATAATAGGATGAGAAAAATAAAATATAATTTTAAAATGGTGATAAATATATATATATATATATATATATATATATATATATATATACATATATATATATACTTGATATCGACATACATATATGTTTCATCTTTTCGGAATATTCAGTGTTAAGATATTCTAACTGAAATCTAAACGCTCCAACCGATTACGCTAGCTTCAACAGCTATGTTTACGAAGAAAAATAAACCATATTCAACAAATCACGTCGACAGGAACTCGAACCAACACGCGATTCCCGTCCAAATTACTTATAAATATCTAATCAGCACGTTTTTTACTCGATACACACCCTGAAGATGATCCAAAATGGATCTTAAATGGATCTTAAAGTACTCTGGATATAAGCGAATACGACATATACACTAGGTCAGAAAATTAGGAATTATCAAAACAAAAATAAATTGTCCGTCGTTTTTAACAATATATATATATATATATATATATATATATATATATATATATATATATATATATATATATATATATATATTGTTAAAAACGACGTTAAACGAGCTGGAACAAAAGAAGCGGGGAATCGATCACATAATTCTAGAAGAACACATACCATAAAAGTATTTATAGAAAAGACTGAGACTCGCAACATCACGTTTGTGAGAGAAAGAGGGTGTAGAGAAGAAGAAAGTGTAAGGTCAATCAAATTACAGATACGTTTCTGCACCTTATCAAGAACCCTCAAATGGGACAGAGATTCACCAGCACAAATCTGACAAAAGTACTCCATACATGGTTTGACTGTGGATTTGTAAAGATAGAGAATAGCCTCAAGTGTGAGAAAGTGTTTGGAGCGATAGAGAGAACCGACTTTACGAGAGGCAGAAAGAGCAATGGATCTAATGTATAAACTCCAAGACAGATTTGATGAGAAAGAAAGACTAAAAAGTTTCAGAGTCGATTTCTTATCAAGAGCAGAGCCATCTATGAGAATCTCAGGAAGAAAAGGGACACGCTTACGATTGAGTCTTAATTGAGTTAAATGAAACAAGCCATTTCGTACCATAATCCACAACTGAACACAGGTCAACTTCTAGATCAGCCGCATATTTCGACTGATCTCATCAGTGAAAGGGTGCCAATTGTACCAATCACGTTGTTTTTGCACCGATTCCAGAGAACCCCTTTTTGGGAGAGATAGATTCCCAACATTAAATTGACATTGTATATAACTTTACCTTTGTAGAAGGAAAGTAAATAACTACTTATATGCTTCTCGTGGTATGAAAGAGACTGTGATATCGATAAATCTGGAGTCAAACAAAAACGTATCTGTCGTCTATCTTTGTCGTCTACTGCCGCGTCACTATTGTTATTATTTATTAGCAGAGCGCGTGTCTAGACTGCGGCAATTTTTATTTTTGTCCTAATCTGGAGTGTAACTTTTGGGGGAGATGGACAAGTTTTTCCTGGCAGAAAAAAAGGCATATATTCTCATGAAGTTAACCGTGCGTTATTTGATAAATTTAATTTTTTAAAAAGACAGAAAAAACAATATTTAATATTTTTTTTATTTTACTTGGTTCTTTTTATATTTTGACAATTTTTCATTGTATTAATCTAAAATGTGTGTGCGATCTTTGAATAACCCCCCACTGCATACACATACATTTTGCTCCTATCTTTTTAAATTAAAAAACAAAACAATATTCGTAAAGTTATAGATACTTCTACACAATACGAACAAAACTGATTTACTTTTTTACCTTAAACTAAGTTTTCGGTGTCGTTCGGCAATAGTCGGTTTAGTTTGTTTCATATTGTTTATTTTGTTGTTTGTTTTTTAACATAGTTCACGCCAAAAAGGCAAGTTGTCACTGGGGCTACTGAGAAAAAGGGGCTACTGAGAATTAGGGTGAAACTTTTGGAGGTCATCCCCAATTAGGAGCGGTGCAGCGAGATGCTTGTTCGCATTAGTTAGTTTTGATATTTACGTTGAGGGGTCACCAGAGCAGTAAGTTCATGTGAGCACATTCTATTGAAGTATTAAGTTGGGAGCGGTGCAGCGAGATGCTTGTTCACATTAGCTTTAAAATTATGTATGTCGGTACAGTCGGGAAAACAAGGAGCAGGGAGGGGGTTCCAGGGGACGGCAGCGCGAGGGAAGAAGCTATTGGAGTAGAAGGCTTTCCAGAATCTGGAGACCGAAACAGTGAATGGATAGGATTTAGGTTATTGTCGGGTTGGTCTAGTGTATTTACGTTGAGGGGGGACAAGAGCAGCAAGTTCGTCGGAGCACAATCTATTGAAGTATTTGTAAAACAGGCACAAGGGTGCAACATTGCAGCGATGGAGTAGGGGCTAGAGCTTGGTGGATAGTGAGGGACCTATTAGATTAGAGGCTCTTTTTTGACCTTGTCTAATAGGGAGAGACTAGTGGATAAGGCACCAGCCCAGATGTGACAACAATACTCCATGCATGGGCAAATGGTGTCAGGTTTGAGAAGTTTTTTAGCACTTTCTTTGCAGCAGCCTTGGCAATTTCTTCTATGTAGTTGTTGCAATTCATATCACCTGTGAATCTTATGCCGATGAGTTTTAACGTTGGAATCTCAGATAGGGTGTTATTTGCCATGGCAATCGGCGGTTAAAGAGGTTTCTTGTAGTTGTGTAGAAGCACAAATTTATATTTAAGTATATATATATATATATATATATATATATATATATATATATATTAAATTGGTCGTTGTTGAATAAATTAAGTAAAGTTATATTTAACTAAACATATTTTTATTGTTTTATTTTGTTTGTAATTTTTTTGTAAAAAAGTTGATGGTATTTTTTAGGAATAGGTACCCAAGACAATTTCAGTGTTTACGTCATCAATTCCGAGTTTCAGCGAACACTTCCAAAACATCGGTTCTTAATGTGTGGAAAATTCATCTCTCCAAAAAAGGACTTCGGATTGAGACAAAAATTAAAATTACCGCAGTCTAGACAAATTTCCTTTTCACTAACCGAGGAGATAAAAGATTAAAGTAATTTGTACGCACCGCTTTCAGTGCGTAGTAGCTAATCCCTTCGCAATCGGATCATGTACCACGATCATCAGGAGGAACCACTCCGCAGTTTTGGATCCTACTCCTCTACTGCATCTCTGAAGTGGCGGTGCCCCTCTATCAGGATGTTATACTGGTACTGGAGTAAGCTACTTTTCTGTCGAAGACTCATCGTTTATTTAACCAGATTCAGTAGTATGCCTTCTCTGCTGCTTCCTGTCCGTCTCCTACAAAGGTTTTTACTTCCGTGTTCGTACAACAGGAACGATTTTGCAGTATGTTTATTACCTTTCACTCAATATATCCACGAGCTCCCACAGCCAAATTATAGTATTCCACATTCCACTCTTTTTTCCTGCCATTCAGTCAGTTGGTCACCATATCTCTAATTATTCCTGTGTTCTGAAATTGCAAAATTATCCTCCCAGGGTACAGTCAGCTTCAAAATAATTCAAACCTTCTTTTCCTTGCTCCACACTATAAGGCCTTTACATCAGAACAGACACTACACTTTAACGGGAATTCTATTTTGAAAAGTAAAATAAACGAAGTTATAAATAAGTGAAAAGCAAACAGATTGTTTACTTGGAAATATATTATTTACATTCTCTGACAAATAATCAAAGCAAACTTGTATGTATAAGTTATCACATCTTTTTACAACTAATATTTAAATAATTTTTTTAAATATGCTATTGTAAAAGTAGTGTAATACGTTGTTCAGAATTTGAAAGAATACTCTAATACATGTTCATTAATAAAAGGTATCGTCGTGGTAATGTTTATGTAGAACAAAAAGCAACAGTTTATCTGTATCCAGAACGTCTATAGAGATGGCTATCTTACTATGTAAATGACCACCGGGTGAATACGAAAGTCTAGTTTATATTAGCAGAAAAGTACAAATTCTTACTAATTTGCGTAGGCAAATCGTGAAAGCAGATGGGTCCGTGTGTGAAAGTAGTTTGATAATGTGTTTATTCCGCTCTATTCCGAAATATGCTGACAGGAAGGGCAACGTAAGTTAATGTATAAATCTAAGTAAATAGAGATTTAGTTTGTGTAACATGAATAATATGAAGGTAAATAAAATGAATCAAGATACAATGGAAGCGGAAAAGTGTAGCGATAAAAACGTATAAATTTTAAGTGAGCAGTTGTTGGTTTTCAGGAAATGCTAACGTGTTGTATTCCGGAATAACAGTATTATCACCAGGAGAAAATTAACACGGTGTCACTGGTAGCGGTGATAGTAGAAAAATAATAGCTGGTGAAAGTTGATGCTACTTTCTCTTTAAAAGGTTTTGGGGAGAGCCCAGGAGAACGGATAAATTATAATAAGTATGAAACATTTCTTTCTTTCTCCCTTTCTACTGTTTATTACACGTGACTATTTTCCACCAAATTGCGTTCTTTGTATAAATTTGAAAACTTTTCTGTTTTTAATTAAAGTTCTGCTACCAATTGATGATGATTGTATTTTAACAATCGAAATATTTTGGTAGAACTATTCAATATGTGTTTTTTAGTTTATTTTTGCTAGTTGTTGATTTGCTTATCCTTTATTCCATTTTTATTTTTACATATATATATATATATATATATATATATATATATATATATATATATATATATATATATATATATATATATATATATATATATATATATGTATATATATATATAGGGGGTAAGATGCACGATAAGTCATGAAAATGAAATGCCGTGGTAGACAAAATGTGTGATTTTGAAACAATCTTATTTTGAAGGTACACACATGGGAGAAGGAAAAGATGATCCGATTGGACCATATGAGAAAAATTTTAGCGACAATGAAAATAAAAAATTGTTTCCAAATCTTCACTTTTTTTGAAGACGTTGGTTAATACGAACGAAACCGATCAAATCTCTTGTTTTCTTTCTCTTGCATTATAACCTGTTTTCCGTTTGTCCTTTTTCACACACACACACACAAACATATATATATATATATATATATATATATATATATATATATATATATTATATATATATATATATATATATATAGTAAGTTATGAAAATATATTTATGGTAATTCAGCTACACGGAGACGTCCACGTTTCATCTCTGTAAAGAATGACGATACTCTAAGGGGATTAAACGTGTACGCCTCTGAGGAGCTTAATTACTATAAATATATTTTCATAACATACTACCTCGCTCTACTGACGTATTGAGCACTGTTGAAGTAAATACTAAAAATCGATACATAATATATTATATCTCCTTATAATACTATACGTGGATACATGAAATAATAATATACAGAGAGAGAGAGAGAGAGAAAGAGAAGGAGTGAGAGGGAGAGATATGTGTGTGAGTGTATGTGTGCGTGTGTTTGTGTGCCATTGGTGTGTGTAAGGTGAGTAAAAAATGTTGACTATGTGAATGATCTAAAAATATGTCCTTTGTTGAGACGAAGTCGACATCATCTCGTCCGTCAGTCTTTGTTCTATTTTCAAAGATCACGCTACCCACTAAAATATCTTCTTCGTGCGAGCGGATAGTTATGGCGTTCTTATTAAATAATGGAATAGATAGAGGGAGGGAGGGAGGGAGGGAGGGAGGGAGGGAGAAGGAAGGGAGTGATTGAAAAAGAAAAAGTTAGAACAGTGTCTTGTGTTCGTGGATTTTTTTTTTGTTAAGGTTAAAACCCGACTCTGCAGATTTATCTGTATATGTACAGATTTGTCATATATATATATATATATATATATATATATATATATATATATATATATATATATATATGTGTGTGTGTGTGTGTGTGTGTGTTTGCGTGTGTGTGCGTCAGCGTGTGTGTGTCAGTCAGCTCAGTGATAGAGCTAAGGTTGGACGTGCGGGTGGATAGCCTTGTAGAGATATCTCACTCTCAATATTAATTAAACATACCACAAGAAATAAAGGGCATACAAAAAAAAACATACATAAATAATAATCATGTTTTATGTATATTTAAACATATAAAATTCACATATTGCAAACTTTGAAACATATAAGAAAATGTTCTGTGGGAAGTCGTTACGATAATAAAAGTCCGTGGAAATTTTATTCCGGGGCGACAGTCTATAGCAAGACGAGGAAATGTCTGACTATAGTTGTAGGTATGTGTGATAGTGGCATGTAAGTGTGAAAAGCTTGATAGAAGTCACTGTGATAAGAGATTCACATGAAAAGTGATGAAAAGATAAAAATAAAGAAAGGATACTTATATTTTTCTTTTAAAAGCGACGTGTCGATTGGTGAAATGAAGAAGTAGGGAGTCGGGAGAGGTGTTTGATGTTAGGCGCTATAAATGAGGAAACAGGTTCTGGCCACTGAAATGTTGTCACTTTTTATTATCTTTGGGACTCGTGAACACAACTTTGAATATAAGCGGAAACACTTTTGATCAGGTTAAAATAAAACAGTTTTGCATTTATTAATTTTACCGGAAATGCATGTATATCCACTAGCGTACGAATCATTTTAAAACACGTTCCTAGAGAGAACTCGATTTGCATGTCAAATGCTCAGTATCCGAATCTCAGTATATTCACTTAACCCGACATATAAAGTGTTACACCACACTCCACAAAACTCTTAAATGATGTCCTCGCCACCGGATGTAGTTTAAAATAGGTAGACATATTGAGCAATTGATATGGTTGGGAAGTATGTTAAGCAGAAGGAAAATGGATACATAGAAAAGGTAGAAAAGGGTTGGGAAAAACAGATTCAGAGTAGAGTAAACACCTTGCCCAAGGATGTTCGAAGCAGTTTAGTGTCGTGTCTGGTACTAACACAGCAGTGAATATGCTTCCATATTAATATGCGGGTTCATACTTGAGAGTTAATAAAATAACTGTTCTTTATTGAACAGAGAATTCAAATTTGAGACGAGTTTATATCATGAAGTGGAGCGTCAAATCTAATGACACGTGAAGAAAAATGTCTGATAGACGCAGAGTTGACGTTGATTTTGGGGGATCAAATGTATATGAATTGCGTCGGTGTTTCAACACTGTCTTTTCGTGGTTAAAATGGTCAGTGGAATTGGACAGGGAATAGTTGGAAACTTGAAGTGAAGACAGAGATGACAGTCGAGACAGAGATCATCATGTTCATGTCGGTTTTGGACGTTCTCCCATCTACTTTATGATAGAACCGAACAGCAGCCAACTCTCTCTCTCTCTCTCTCTCTCCCTCTCTCTCTCTCTCTCTCTCTCTCTCTCTATCTATCTATCTATCTATCTATCTAGCTATCTCTATCTCTATCTCCTTATCTCTTTTTTAATATTATTTTGTGTATGTATATTTCTATATATCCTATCATAATGAAGGTTCTGTGTAAGTTGACAGAAGTGACTAAATGGGTTTTTGGAGAACAGAAGTTAGTAAGGATTTTGAATGTATTGCGAATTCAGTGATTCGCTTTTGTGGTCGATTTTAAATGTACATCATATCGATATTTAACAAAGTGTGGAGGTTCAGATCGGATGAATGAACAGTAATGCGTGTTTTTCTTGTATTTTATTATGATGGGTTACTGCTTATCAAATCCCGTGGTCCACTCGAGTATAAGGCTCAAATAAGTCGTCAGTTGGAAGATGAACACCACATCGCCAGGAATGGAAACAACGGGTCGAATGGGCGAAGATTTCTTAAGAGGAATTGAGAGAGAAAGGAAAGTTCTTTGTTATTGTTGTAGCTAGGCGAGTTCTAGCTGTGAATGTTTTACAAGCGGGCCAGGGATTGGAGCTCTGTCAAGCACCTACCATGAACATAATGATGCAGTAGGCAGAGGGAAATTGGCGTCCTCAAGAAGAGAGATATTCATTTCAATTGAGGCAAAGTGAGGATTCAAGCGTTGGTGGTGAAAGGAGAGAAGCTTGCTTTTAAAGGTGTTAAAAGTAACATGCCACTTTTTCTTTCATTTCACCACGTGATGAAAAGAAGTTCAGAGAGATCGTAATCATCAATGTTCTTCGAAGTACTGCCATAGATAGTGTTGTTGTCCGCATAGACATCAACGAATGATTTGGAAGATCATTTATGAAGATCAGAAAGAGAGTTGAGCCCAGAAGATATCCTTGAAGCACACCAGCATTGATAATATGTGCTTCAGACTTTTGCCATTCAAAACTGCTTTTATAGAGCTATCGGATAAAAAGATTTGATCGTTTACAGGACATTTTTAGATATTCCATAACTAACAAGCTTTTAAAGCATAACTTCATTCCAGACCCTATCAAAGGTATTTGATATATCAAGAGTTATCGCCGTAGAAACGAAGACCCCGTCGATAAATTCACTGATCCGATTCGATAACACAGTTAGCACACCAGCTGTTGATCTTGCAGGACGAAATCCATATTGCTTGTCACTAAGTAATTTTTTTTTGCTGATGTGGTGTACAGCTTCTTGATTTATAGCAGATTCAAGCAACTTACTCATGATGCACAGGAGACTAATCGTTCTGTACTAGGATGCGGAAATCGGTAACCAATATTTAAAAACCTATTACTGGTTACAGTTTTTTTAGTACTATGGCTGGAATGTTGTCGGAACCAGTTGCCTTGCAAGTATCAAAGTTCTTGATAATGTTGGCATATCCTGGACAGTTATCCGGGTGTCGCTTAGAGATTTTTCGGTCATAAAGGGGGAAATTCTGGGGTAGGTGGCCCTGATCACCAAGGGTTGAATTTCATACAATGTTGGCTTTATCAGATTCTGAGAAAATCACCTCTGGTCCATTAACTATCTATATATATATATATATATAAAATAGTAAGTCTGTGTGTGTATGTGTCCGCCTGATCTTTGTCTCTTATGTTCACCAAAACCGCTGGATAGAATTGCTTGAAAATTGGCATGTGGACTACTGACCTCTCAGTGAAGGTCATAAGCTATATAAGAAATATATCACTTCAATGCTTAGTGTCCCCGGGCGGCACAACCCCCTCCCCCTGAAAACTGTTGTCCTTAGATTAAAATGAAATTTAAACGATAGGTAAATGATTCCCAAAATTTCAGCAACTTCTGATAATATTAGGAGGGCCCAGCTTCCCCCTGACAACTGTTTTCTAATTGATTCAAATAAAATTAAAACCATAGGTAAATTATAAAAAATTATATCTATTCTCAAAATTTCAGCAAATTTGGATAATATAAAGAGGGTGCCCTGTTCCCCCCCCCCCCCCCTGCAAACTGTTTTCTCTTTGATTCAAATGAAATTTAAACCATAGGTAAATTGCCAAAATAGATGTCTATTTCCAAAATTTCTAGCAAATTTTGATATTAAAAGGGTCCCTGGGGGCACCTCCCCACACACACAGACACTGAAATTTAAATCATAGGTCCACCGAAAATTCAAATAGGTCCAATTTGAATGAAATGTATACCTTATTTAATAAATATTTAATAAGAATGATCTACATTATATTATATATATATATATATATATATATAATAAATGTGAAGCGAGAACTATCGGGCGAAGCCAGCTAGTGTAATAGATATTACGCAAAAATTCAACTGATTTTGAGAAGATTTGATGGACAGGTGACACATAGGTCACAGACAACCCCTTAAAATGAAATGTGTTAAGCTAATTACAACCTAGTACATTATGTATTCTTATTGTACGCATTTTATAATATTTATAACATTCGTAGCATTAATTAGGTGGGAGAGGGTGTAAATACATTGATATGTGACCCCTTCGAGGCACAGAGACTTTCATGTTTATTATATAGATTTATAAGCTAGATCCTTTATTGCTATTATTAGTTCAGTCTATTAAGCGACACTTTTATGTAAATTTACATGAATTTTAAATTACACATTTTTGGTGGTGGAAAAATAAAATAGGAGAAAACGAAAGAAAGGGGAGAGAAAAGAAATGGACGAAGAAAAGGAAAAGACATTATCAGAAATAAGCTGGCAAACGAAAGTTGAAATCTTTATGTTTAACTACTTTACTAGAAAGAAAGCTTAACCGTTACTTAATTGAAAATGAAATTATTAATCTAAATATGTAACAGAGTTTTTTTCCATCTCTTCTCGCACTGGGAAATCATCAGCAAGAACAAAAACTAAATCTACTAAACAATAAGATGTTTATGTTAATAGAGTCATATATTTTCGAACAATTTCATAATCAATTTAAAAAGTATCTCTAGTGTAAATTATTTTAAGAATTAACTTGATGAATTCAGAAATAATTGTAAAAAGGGGAATTTACAAGAATTTACATACATTTTTTCTAATATATTTCCAGGTTATTAATTAAAATAAGACTTGTTTAAAAATGCATGATAAATAAATAGTAATAAATAAATAGTAATAAATAAATAGTAATAAATAAATAGTAATAAATAAATAAATACATTTCTGATGATGTCTTTGATTGGGATGAAATATAAAATCGCACTATATATAAGTGTATTCGATTAGATGGTGGATACATATGTCCGTGCACGCAGATTGGCCATTTTGTCCATCGTTCTCAATCATTTTATAGTACTGTTCCATCTTTCAACTGGTAATCTCATTAACAATTATCTTTGAGTTGCTTTTGGCCTTGACAAGTGGTGATCCATTAGCATAAAAAGGTATTTTAAAAAGACCGAGACAAGGTTTTCTGCAAAATTATGATTTGTCTCCCAAAGATTTAAAATGCTCTAAAATACCCGACAGTGGCAATGCCGTGCACATATCTAAAAGTTATGTCATTGATATTTGCTCGGAATTCATCATAACTTAGGGTTGGGGTTAAGGTTGGGGTATTTTTTCAGAAATAACTAAATGTGCCCTCATTTTTTTTTCCTGAAATCAAGGTGAAAGTGTAATTTAATCGTTGTTTATAGTATTCAAGTACAAGTTACTGTGAGGGAGGGGTACACGAGATGGTGGAGGGTTACGTGGGGAAGGGGAATGCGACCGAGGGTAAGGGCACGCGAGTTAAGGTACGCGGGGCGGCACGCGGGTATTAATTGTGTGATTTAATTTCTTCCATTCAGTTATTTTCATTTTTTTAGTGCTGAATCTTGTTGAGGGGGACATGCGGTCTATTGAGTGCCGTGCCAGTTCTTTTCTAGTGACTTCACACTTGATAACAACAAGCCGGAAGTGTGCGCCTGCGAACCGGAAGTAAAAATAAAACTACGAAAATAATACGCAGATCGCTGCACGCGGAGAAGGATGCTGTTAGTCAATTGAATAATCGCGCGCGTGTTTGCAATTGCGTGACTTTTTCTAGAAAATCAAAAATAGAATTCATAGAAGTTCCGAGTGTTTTTAAATATTATCGACTGATAACCCTAACCTCAGCTATCGGAGTTCTTTATTTTAGTTCCTGAAACAAGAAATAGCGAGAGAAACCGGTGAACGTGGAATGTAATGGCATCCCGCCCACAAGTAATAATACTTGTTTTACCGTTTAATAGTCTTACTTTTTGCATTTTATAATAATATATATTTTTGGATTGGAGACGAAGATTGTGCTTAGCATTTATTGGATGAAAGTGTCAGTAATGGAAATAATCTTCGGTAAATTTACAGTTTTTAACCTCCTCCAAACACACCCGGCGTTTCCCGGGAATGGTTGTGTATTCCTGGCAAAATTCCGAACCCTAAATAACCATTTCTTTTCTTATGTTTTTCAATTTCTACAATTTTCAGGTTAAAAATAAAATAAAGTAAAAAGTCGTATTTTCTTTTTTATAGATTACAGTACAATATTATTGTAATCACTTTGATCAAAACAAAATATACTCATCCAAATATACAGGATAATTTAGTTTCAGAATAAATATAGGATAGCTTTGTGAACACTTAAACAAGAAAACAGAGAGGTGTGAACTACTGTAATCTCTCTCTCTCTTTCTCTCTCTTTACATATATATATATATATATATATATATATATATATATATATATATATATATATGTATTTTTTTGTTAATTCTCGCACTTGATGATCCCTTAAATAATGTTAAGACTAGCGTAAATTCTAAGATGCAAACTAATATAGTGAATGTAAAAAGTTAATTGACTTACAAGAGAAGTAGTTTTCCAACGAGTGACTTGGGACTAAAAAAGTATTTTTTTGTTGTTTGATCATATAGTTTTAATGGTTAAAAACTTCCAATATATATATATATATATATATATATATATATATATATATATATATATATATATATATATATATTTCATGTATCTACATAAAACTTTATAAGGAGATATAATATTTTATGTAACAATTTTTAGTATTTACTTCAACAGTGCTCGATACGTAAGTACAGCTAAATAGTAAGTTATGAAAATATATTTATGGCAGTTTAGCTTCACAGAGGCTCCCGCGTTTCATCCCCGAGTGTGATCTTCAGGCTAAAATGCATTTAACCTGAAGATTCCCCCCGAGGGTGAAACGCGGGAGCCTCTGTGTAGCTTAATTGCCATTAATATATTTTCATAACTTACTATATATATATATATATATATATATATATATATATATATATATATATATATATATATATAATATATATATATACAAAAGCTAGTAACGATGTCGTACATAGGTAAAATATTTAAAATATAATTTAATATCATACGAATCCTCTTTGAGTAAAATTAAAGTCAATCACTGTTGGAGAGATTAAAATAGTCATTCACCTAAAGCTTCAGTGCGAGACTCTGACTCTGTTGTTGAGTTCTATTAACTCGTTTTGATGTTTACGTTCGCCACTTTCAGCGTAAATATAACTCAATTTCTTCGTTAACATGAGAAAACGTCCCATGGCCTAAGGTGAACGCTAACAGATCAAGGTGTCTCTGTCAACCGGGTTCGCGCCCTGTGATCGTCTGAGATTGTCATTTTCCTGCGCTGATGAGAGCCGAAAGCTCGAAACGACGTCGTACGTAGGTAATATATTAAAAATATAATTTAATATTATTAGAAGCCCTATTTAAGTAAAATTAAAGTCGAGCACTGTTGGAGAGATTAAAAATAGTCATTCAGCTAGAGCTTCAGGGCGAGACTCCAACTCTCTTTCTCTATATATACATATGTATTCTTTTTTGTTAATTCTCGCAACTGTTGATCCCTTAAATAATGTTAAGACTAGCGTAAATTCGTTGAGTTCTATTTGATTGTCTTGATGTTTACGCTCGCCGCTTTCAGCGTATATATATAACTTAATGTCTCCGTTATCACGTGGCAACCTCCCATGGCCTAAGAGCTAGGGTGGACGCTTACAGATTCAATGTGTGTTTGTGAACCGGGTTCGCGCCCCGTGACCGTCTGAGATTGTCTTCCCCCTGCGCTGATACGTAGGTAAAATATTAAAAATATAATTCAATATATATATATATATATATATATATATATATATATATATATATATATATGTTTGCATGACATTTTTTTCTCTATTTTATCATCCTGATGAAGTCTTTTAAATAAAGACGAAACGTTGATGTACACATAAAAAACATCCATTTTTTGGTTTTCCTTTTTCATTTTCCCATCACGTCGGATTACTTTCATCCTTCTCTTCCCATATATATATTTATATATATATATATATATATATATATATATATATATATATATATATATATATATATATACCTCACATACTTGACATAGCCACCTGGTGAAACAATCCCATTTTTCAAATATTTCACACCTACTAAAACAAAATCTCCCCTCTCCCCCTCACCCATTTCATCCTCTCGACCACTTCTCTCACACTCTTACCCACCCATCCCTCCCACTCTCAAACACCTCATTTTTTCAAACCTTTTCTAAAACCATATCATTACCCACTCACCAAAATCACAGAGCCTCCCCCCTCGTCTTTCCCCATCCCTCCATCTCTTCACTCACTGTCATCCACATTATTCCCGCTCACCCCACCCCTCCACTTTACTCACTGCCATCCACATTATTCCAGCTCACCCCCACCCCTCCACTTTTTTCACTCAGAACCATCCACATTTATTTCATTCCATGCTACTTACTTCAGCAAGCCCGGACCCGGTTCTACTGCTCTCAGCAGTGGCTACTACTTCTTCCCATCAACCCATCATGTAAACCCAATATTTTCATGTACTTGCATGACATTTTTCTTAATATTATCATCCTGAAGAAGGCTTAAAAATAAAGACGAAACGTTGATGAATATATAAAACAAAACATCCTTTTTGTTTTTTCCTTTTTCATTTCCCATCACGTCGGATTACCTTCATCCTTCCTTTCTCATATATATATATATATATATATATATATATATATATATATATATATATATATATATATATATATATATGAAACAAAGATCCCTACCCTATTTTTTTTTAAATGTGTTACAAACAAACGGTATAATTATAAAAGAGCGAAACAAAACATGAAATTAAAAAGACTCCCGGGCAACGCCGGGTAAGAACATCTAAAATATATATAGTTTTTTTAAAACGATTCGCTATATAAAAATACGTTTATAAACCAATAAAAAGATATCTATTTAAACGTTCATTTATGAAGTGCTCAATATTATATATAAAATCTAGAAGAACACCCGTCCCAGGACGGGTAAAATTAATTCCCCGAACAGAACAGTTTTTCACTACTTGTATGTCCCCTTACTAAGATAAAAACGAAGATAAAATGATACTAAACCTTTTATCTAGAATCCTTATTCGAATGATTTTGATTCTAGAAGATATCTAAAATTTAAGGGGTCTTAAGAAAAAATTTAAATTTAGGGAATCTTGTATAATTAATTCCCGTTTTGCACCACTTTTACGTCCCCTTTACGAATATTAAAATAAAGATATAATCATATTAAACCTTATATCTATTAGAATTATTCTAAGTTTGATCAAAATCCATTACAGCATTGTTTTATTTAGAAGATGTCTAAAATTAAAAGTTTTATGTGTCTTAAGAAGAAATTTAAATTCAGAAAATCTTGATTAACTGATGTATGAATATAAATAATTGATATATTTTTTTGTTTTTAATGGAAGGTTTGGCCCATATTATTCATTCAAAAAAAACTTTGAAATACTCATAAAAATGCAATTTTGGAAATATTTATTAATTAACGTATCATAACTATTACCTATGAAAAAATAGGAGGTGTCTGAATTTTCGCGAAGAGCTTCCACCTTTTTCCCCAATTTGCATAAACTTAATAAAAGTAAGTATAGCCAACACTTAGCCCCCTTACGCCTAGCATCTCTGTTACAATTTTCATAATAATCGGTTACTTAATTCAAGAGTGAATGCTGTACATACAAATATATAAACATATAAACATCCCTAACTTTATATATATATATATATATATATATATATATATATATATATATATATATATAGAGAGAGAGAGAGAGAGAGAGAGAGAGAGAGAGAGAGAAACAGAGGGAGATATTAATTGCATATATCCTAACATTCATATATAATGTTCTTTTAACTTTGAACCACAACGAACCGAAAAAATACGTATATATTTTCTTTCCTGTAGATATCTATACAAGCACATTCTTGGAAACAAACATGGCGCTGTCATCATACAGAAGTGCCCAAGGAACAGGCAACTGAAGATAACGGGTGACTGCGTCCATGACGACATTGACCAGAAGCGGCGAAAGTGCTATCCCTGATGTGCACTGACCGTAATAAGGAAGACATGTGTCGTTCCAGTGGCCAATCACACCTGACTCTTCGGTTCATCGTAGAGCATCTCGATCCAGTTCGCCATTTCTTCCGGGACGCCATGCACGCGCTGACTGTACCAGATGACTTCATGTGGTACGCGGTCAAAGGCCTTTTCCAGATCAAGAAAAGCCATATGTAACGAAATCTTTTCATCGTCGTGTTTCTCCATTATCAGCCGAGCAGCGTGTATGTCGCACAACTGTTCCGCACGAATCCGCTCTGAATGCGGGTCAACAAGACGATTTCTCGCAAACTTTCATCAATGAGTTTTTCAAATATTTTCACGTAGTGCGAAAGCAGCCTAATCGGCCGGTAGTTACAGCAATTTACCAAACTACCTTTATTCTTCCAGATCAGTATAAAAAGAAAAAAATTAAATCAATAAGTAGAATTTGGTATATTCGAACTACTGTTCTAATCTTGGGTGTTTTTATCACAACGGTTAAACTGATGTAACTTTCGACCCTATTCAGGTGTAATTTGTCGAATTTAGGAATCTTTCTGTCGAACTCGGGAATCTAGACAAAATTTTGAACGGATAACGTTGTGATAAAAAAAACAAGATGAAAACAGTAGTCCGAATATACCAAATTTTACAAATTATCAACCCTCATCTAAAAAATTCCGAAACATTAAATCAATCAGTTTATTTAATATACATTTAATACACTATGATGCTTCTAAATAATTTCTTCTACTTTTGAACTTGTATTTATATATATATATATATATATATATATATATATATATATATATGTGTGTGTGTGTGTGTGTGTGTGTGTGTGTGTGCTAGAAGAATACTCGTCCCAGGACGGATAAAATTAATACCTTAAACAAAACAGTTTTGCACCGCGTTTATATTACGGAGATTAAAATCAAGATATAATGGTATTAAAACTTATGTCGTAAATCTATGTTCCTATTTTAATCAAAATCAATTACATGGTTTTGATTCGAGAAAATGTTTCAAATTAAAGATTTACGTTTAAAGGGTCATAATGAGTAATTAAAATTCAGGGAGCCTTGTTTAATTGGGGTCTATTTACAAAGGATCAAATTCTATGCACAATGGCTTAATTGGTATCAGGTTCAAATCCAAGTCATTCCACTGAAAACGCTTCCATCAAACTCACATGACACTTGTGTCTAATCTCCTGGAGGGGGGATGAATAGAAATCACATCAACACTTGTCCACGGATGGCCTCGGCCTTGATAAAGTGGTGGTCTCTGGGTTTTTTGGGGTTTTTTTTTTTTTAAATTATGCAAATCTGATATATTTTAATTTTCAAATAGGAGATTGTGCATATAGTATACCCTCTAAAATCCTTTATAATACTTCAAAGAAACTGAAATTTAAATAATATTTATTAATGGATGTCTTATACCTATTGTTAAAATTTCACAGAAATCGGAGGAATCTGAATTTTCACGAAGGGCTTACGTCCCCTTTTTACGTTTTTAGCATAAAGCTAAATAAAATAAAACATGTTTCGACTCCTTACGCCTACCAAAATTCACAATTATCGCTGAATTAGTTTGAGAGTGAATTTTGTACATACAAATATATAAACATATAAACATACATAAATATATATATATATATATATATATATATATATATATATATATATATTTATGTATATATATATATATATATATATATATATATATATATATATACGAGACCTGTCTAAAAAGTATCCGACCTTAACCCAGAAAAAGTATTTCAAATACGTGAGGAGATTGGGACCCTAATCCCCTTCAAAGTAGGCTCCTTGGGCTTGCACACACTCAGCCCACCGATCTATCCACTGCCGGAAACACCTGTGGAAGTCTTCTTTTGGAATGGTGTTTATCTCCGCCGTCGCGTTCCGCATTATCTCTTGTTCGCACCCTCTCAACAACAGCTGCACTCAAAGCAGTTTGGAGCCTGCAAGAACGCTGGTCACTTTCAGTTGATGTGCGGCCATTTTTAATCGGTTGAAACCACTCCTTAATTTGTGTTACACCCATAGTATCTTCTCCAAACAGCTGCTGAATATAACGCGACGGCGGAGATGAAGACAATACCAAAAGAAGCCTTCCAGATATATTCCGGCAGTAGATGGATCGGTGTGATAAGTGTGTGTTTGAAGCGCATTTAGGTCCCAACCCTGTCACGTATTTGAAATATTTTTTCTGGCCTAAGGTCAAATACCTTTTAGAAATGTCTCGTATATCTACTAGCGTGACGCGTGCTATGTTGTTGCCCGGGGAAATTGAGAAAACTGGGAATCGCAACACTCGGCAGTAAATTCACAGGAAAGGACAGGAAAAACTATTTTCAGCCAAAATGTTCAGAATTAACAAAAGTATTTTTGTAAATAGAACTATGTACAATATAGTAAAATAAAAACAATGAGATGTACTTTTTTATAACAATATTAAAATTAGTAAATCTAACAGTATCGATTATATACAAATGATGCGTATATTAGAAAGTAATTGTTCTTCTATTGTGGATATAAATTTGGCGGTTTAATCTCATCGGTAGTGCAATAAGTTGCCCAACTTTATAAATGTAGATAATAATTAAATTATTATTTAAATAGGATTTTTAGAGTAAGTTGTAGGATACTCACTGACTTGCTTGTTCGGTCGCGGTTTGTGTATTGGATGGCCATTTAAAATAAGTAAATGTTTAGAAAGGAACCGAAATACGTGATGATGGAATGTTTTGTAATCAAATTAATCTAAAAATAGGTTTTTTTAAGTTATTTGGGGGGGGGTGTATCACTAAATTGTTTTCTTTAGTTAGTAGCGGTCTGTCTGTTGGGGTGGGGGGGGGTGTTTTTAATTTACAATCTTGAACTTGATCGCAACCCCAGAAGTAAAATAACTGAAAAGGACCTAGAAGTTTATTTTCGCCCCAAATGCTAAACCTTGATCAACCATATGAAAAATATTCGTAAATATAAGTCATCAAATTAGAAAACAATAAAAACGAATAGTTAATTAATGAGATGTCATTTTGCAAACCAATATGAAAATTAGTTAATACTACGACGTCGATCGCATACAGATGATTAATATATTAGAAAACTATTGTTCTTCTAGTATAATTAAATTGGGCCCATTAATCTCACTGTTATATATATATATATATATATATATATATATATATATATATATATATATATATATATATATATATATATATATATATATATATATAGTCATCAACAGGCGACTTCTTTAGCTGTAGCTGAGTTCCTCTAGTGAATGAATACTAAAAGTTGAGATTAGAAATCTAACCGCTTTATCAACAGTCGCGGCCACTGGTCTCTATGCTATCGATCCTCGATGAGAGAAGACGAGTGTTAATGCCTTTATATGTCTATATACGCATTATTGGCTAACTAGAAAATGACCTATCCATTTACTAAGGACTAAGCATTATCGCTATAGTGCATACAATAATCTCCCTTATTTTCTACGGCTTATTTTATTAAAAGTGCTATTACTTGAGTTAACCTTACTAGGAGAAGGTACATCATTATTCGTATAACGCAGTGTATAGCCGTGTCGAGGGGATCTTATTTAGGCATCGAATTCTATGTTATTTTAAATATATGGTCGGTGTTTACTTGTAGGGTGAAGTATCCCCATGTCAGGTGTTTCTGACAAACCATTGTACAGAAAGACCGAATACACTAGAAAATTGTGTCTAGTAGGTAATTAAAACTGTGTGCGTTGGTAAGTAGATTTCTAGTAGAACAAAAGGGTGAGATAAATTTCAGAGAAAACATTATTTATTGATCAATGAAACGGAGCGGGTGGAGAAAAAATATTGCAAAAATTTGCATTAAGGCCTTATCGTCTGACCTCCTAAGAGGAAACGTCAGAATTATAAATCAAAACTAAAAACATCGGATAGGAAATGAGGGGAAATTGTTTAAGTTGGAGAAATCAATTGAAAGAGAAAACAAGTGGGTAAATCTCTCAACGTTATGAATGGTGAATCGTGGAAGATCTCAAACGTACGTTTCAAAATCTTTTGTCTACATATATATATATATATATATATATATATATATATATATATATCTGTGTGTGTATGACACAAATCATCCTAACGCACCTAAGAAGAAAAATAAAAGGCTTAAATCGATCTGGTTCGACACTCCTTACTTATAGTAAGCATATTCTTACCAACATTCCCAAGGAATTTTACTGGATAATAAATAAAGAATTTCTCCCGATATAGCAGAATAGGTAAAACCATCAATAAGAATACAGTTAAATTATCATTTTCAACTTCTAAAACCTTAGCGGCTTACCTTATAGGTTTTAATAATGGCAAAATTCTGCAAATAGTTCAGAATCCCACTCCTACAAATTCAAGATCCGAAGCCTTATGCAACTGTAGAACCCCAAATAACTGCCAATTAGATAGGAAATGAATACTTTCAAATATAGTTTATTAATGTAATTTAGCAATAGGTGATAATTCTCGATCTTATATCCGGTCCACCGCTTGCAACTTTAAATACAGGTTTAGAAATCATATGTGCTCATTTAAGGTTAATAGACTAGAAATATACAAACTTTTTTAACAAAGTATATCAGGGAACTGGTGAAATCGAATACTAATTTAAAAAACAATGCAATTTATGTTCTCCCGAATCGTACCACATAGTAACATCTAAGGATAATTTAATTAACATAAAGCGGGATATTTTACAGAATGGTTTGCATCAGAATAGGTATTTACTCTCCTATTTAAGCCAGACAAAAGGTTACTAAAAATAGAGAAATCTTGATAGGTTTAGTTAAATAATTACTACAAGTACAAACTTTCATTGAATCAAGCAGTCCTGTTTATAAATTGTGCATAAGCATGTATCATGATAAACATTTCGATAAGCTAGCTAATATAGTTAAATCTCTTCCGAAAATTGCGCATGACAGGACTTTTAAGCATTTAAATTGTCGCGGGGTTTGATCGATCAACATTCACTAAATATTCGATAAACTAATGTAGACTCTTGAGCCGGTGGAATACTAAGAAAGTAATATTAGCGCTGTATCGGTAACATGACTGGTCGGATTCATCTAGTTAGTTAAAGAATATAATAAATACACTTATTGGATGTCACCATGGAGTGGGTTAAACACCTGCATACCTTCTTTGAGATTGATCTCTATCGTCCACCCAAATGTGAAACTAAAATTATAAATCAAATGTATGCGATGTGGGGCAATATGAGCTGTAAATTCTTTCTAAGAAAACATATCAATTCAGAGGAGATAAATGGCTTAGATGTAATAATTAAAGTAAATTATCTTACACGATTTAAGCAACGGACTGACGTTCGTGGTTAATGTTTACATCCTCATTGCTTCTAGCATTTGTTTACGCCATTTTTCTCACTTAATTAGTAGTAACTAATTTTATTTTATTTTTATTTTATTTATGTAAATTAACAATAAATTCTGAAGACTTTAAAGACATTGAAGTTAATAAATTCAAGAATATGTAAACATATTACCATCAAAATTCGCTCATGTGGCCATCGCGATAAAAAAAACATAAGCCATTTCTTATATAAGAGATTATTTGAATTCACTACTGTAAACCATTTCGAATTTTATCGTAAACATTTATTTTACTTATGATAATAAAAATTATCTACCTTAATATCGAACTGCATTTAACCAATGGCGATTTCAAGTGGATTTGTTCATCCATAATTAGTTAGTGCTCCCTATAGCTAATTGAAAACGTAGCTCTGTGTGATAATTTTAAAATGGCGATATGATTGGAATTGTGTCACCCTATTGGTGAGAGGTATCTCTTGTGAGTGATACCTGCTTTTGTTGTTTGTTTTTTTTGGGGGGGGATCTCCACCAACTCTGCATTTGATGTGACACTTTATATATGCCTTTTATTTCGGTCTCTGAGGAACAGCGAGTGAGTGCGTTTTATCGCTGCATTTTAATCTTTCAGAAACAATTGTAAGACCTTCAACAATTCTGCTATGCGAAAATAAAAAATAAATAAAAATAAATGATTTCATTTTAATCAAATCATTTATTTTTATTTATATATTATGAATTTTGTGGTCATTGGAATATAAACAATTATTATACACACACACACATATATATATATACATATATATATATATATATATATATATATATATATATATATATATATATATATATATATATATATGATAATTTAATATTTATTATTATCTATGTACGTACACGTTTCGTCCTTCATAATCGGGACTCATCAGCATAGAGATATGACTATTAACTACCTGTCATGCGATTCGAAACCCCGGATTACGAGTATTTTACAACTCAAATCCGACGCCTTAACTACTCGGCCAATTTTGAACAACGAATAAACTGGTATAATATTAATAATTTATCGGCGGCTTAACGACTGAGAGCGCTCTACCTTTTTAATGAAAAGAACGATGCATTTAAAGCTAGTGACGTCATGCTGTGTTAATATTACACTTACAGTGCTCTACTTTTTCTAGGAGCGACAAATAATAATAAATAGTTGTTATTGTTTATTATCTATGTACGTATACGTTTCGTCCTTAATAATCGGGACTCATCAGCATAGAGATATGACTATTCACTACAGGTATATATATATATATATATATATATATATATATATATATATATATATATATATATATGTATATCCACCATAACGTTGAGAGATTTCTTTTTTTCTCTCTCTCTCAATCGTTTTCTCCAGATAAAACAATTTTTCCTCTCATATCTCATTCGATTTTCTTAGTTTTTAATTTATCATTCTGACGGTTCCTCTTAGAGGGGCAGACGATAAGGCCTTAAGGAAAATTTTAACAATTTTCCTTTCATTCCACCCGCCCGTTACATTGATTAAAAAAAATGCTTCCTCTGAAATTTATCCTACGATTTTGTTGTACGCGAAATTTACTTACATATATATATATATATATATATATATATATATATATATATATATATATATATATATATATATATATAATGACTGATTACTTGACTATTTGCCACTGTTTTCAAAGATATATATATATGCGTGAATATTTCTTTAGAAAGGAGAGGCTTTGCCCAGGGGCAATCCCGCTCTCTACATGATTGCTACCCTTAATTCAATAAGAAAAGCAAGTCTAGTTCATTGGAAGCAACAGTCACGGCAGCTATCATATCAAGAGTTTCCGTTTCGTAGATGTCGCCCTTGACGAAGGCCAAAAGTGATATATACTTTACTGCGCCACAATCATCCATATACGATTTTCTGTAAGATCATGTTTCTCTCCACTATTATAGTACGCGTTCAGTTAGGTTCGCGCTAACATTTAGTTCCTGAATGAAAGTACGTAAATTACAGTATTGCTTATTATTTGTTTTCTTTTTTTTAGATCTCGCTTTGTTGCTTACGATTGCGTCAACTTCAATTTCCGTACAATTTATTCGTTGTTCTTCAGCGTGGATTCTCTTTTATTCTAATTTCGTTCCCGACATTTTCTATTTTGTTTGCCGTTATTCGACCTGCTACGGAGGTTATCAATTGTTGTCATTGCTATCTTTGTTTTCGCGCCGGTAATATCGACGTTGTTTCGTCAGAAAATACTCCATCTCTCATCGATTGAAAAACAAATTGAAAGAAAAAATAGTTTCTCGCCAGTATTTTTTTTTACACTTAGAAATTGAGCATTGTTCTTGTTTTCATTATTATAAATATTTATTATAATCAAGTTAGTCGCGGACAGTCCTGTATCGCTAGTCAAAATGTCGGCAGTTTGGATACCATACTTGATCGTGGGTTCATGAAATCGCACACATAAAAGGATATCCTTAGAATTGCTACTTTAAAGCAAATAGATATGAATAAAATAAAGAAGTGGACAATGTTTCAAAAGATAAAAATCAATGAATAATAACTCATTCAAATGATAGGAATAATTTAAAAACAAAACGAGATTTATTTATATATAGTATGAAATTGCAGTTTTCATAAAAGTCTGCGGTGAAGTATAACTGAGTATAATGGTTAGAGAAAAGAGTTCAATGTTGCCTCAGTAAATTTGTATAATGCTTGTGTAAGAGAGTAATGCTTATGTACGAAAAGTTATTTTTAGCCGATTTCTTTCTTTGGCGTAAGTTTGTGAAACGGGAAATAGATGTTAGTATATTTTCTTTCCTTCGGTTACGGGAAATACTTAGCCCTAGTTCAAAGATTTGCATATTGACTAGTGTTGCAGTCCAATTTACATTCATTTTCAGGGTAAAATCTTTTTGGAGAGGGGGAGTTATACATGTAGTCTCTATTGAATTTTAACATCCGTTATTGTTCTTGGTGTGAAATCGTTATTTGTGTTGTGTTGAGTTTTAGTTCGAAGGTCGCTTGTTTATCGAGCAGAGATTTCGTACTATATTTGGCCAGTTTTCCTTGAATTTTTAGATTAGGACTTTATAGCCAAAGTTCCTGGAACATTCTAGAAGCTTTAGTTTTGTCTCAAAACATTATAATTGGTTGAACCGTGTGTAGGCGTTCGACTATACGAATGCGCATTGTGTTTTTTATACGTTCAAGTGACAACTTCTAAATTAACAAGCCGCGCGTGCGTGGTCCCCCTCTGTATGTGACTCGATGTGGCGAGTATAAAATGCAATAAATTTGGGCAATTTGGGGCATTTTTGACCCCCTCCCCTTTGACACCCTGGGGGCGTGAACCAGAATTTTTATGAGGTCAAGGATGCTCATTTTATATCCAGAACAATTGCCTCTACATTTTGGCCAAGTTTCAGAAAAATTGAATGGATGGATCAAACGTTATGGGAGAAAAGGGTAATTTTTGCCATGTGGGGGGCTTTTGACCCCCTGGGGGCGCGAACCAGATTTTTTCCAAGGTCAGCGATGCTTATTTTCTATTGAGAACGATTGCCTCCACATTTTGGCCAAGTTTCAGCGAAATTGAATGGATAAATGAAAAGTTATGAGGCAAAAAATCTCATTTTTTGCCATTTCGGGGCCTTTTGACCCCCTGGGGGGCTAACCAGATTTTTTTTCAAAAATCGGAGAATGTCACTTTCTAACCTGACCAAAGTTACAAATTTATGCAAAATTTCAGAGAAATTTAATGGATGTTTGCGGAGAAAAATCCGGACGGACGGACGGACATGTGTCAAAACATAAGTCCCCCAATTTTATAAATCGGGGGACCAAATAGAGGGTTAATGTCTTACACAAACAATGAATCGGCAGTGAACAAAACTGAGAAGATCAAACTAGTAACATTTTTAACATGCCGTTGATATTTACCACGCCACGAAGATAGAATGTGACACAAGGTAAGTTTATATAAAGGACCAGGCGCCTTCAACCAAACAGTATGTACATATAAGTTGCTGCTTCTATGTTGAAGGTTATTCGTGTCGGTACATTTCGATTTGGGTAATCCGTCAGCTTGACAGGAAGGTGATTTGCTTTATGATACTGTTAAGAGTCATTATTTTGTCCTGACGTCCCAAATGGCCAGGCGAGATTTGTTGAAGGCAACTCTACATATTATTACGACGATAAGTGATGAACGACACGGACTGACGACCTGTGTGTACCAAGTTCGAATCCCGTTCGTTCCACAGAAACACTTACACTTTAGATGTTGGACACCTCTCACGTAGTCCTTCCCGTAAGTACTCGATTTCCTTCTCTAAATATATCGGGGAAACCAATGCGAACAATAGAATCATGTGATTCATATGATATAAATGACTGATGACAATATTATAATATAAAAAGACAAAAGCTAAATTTAAGGAGACATCCACAGATCTGCTGAAACGATCCTTACCCCTACCTTATCACACCTCCAGAAGGGGTTAGGGTAAGGGTTAGGGTTAGGGATAGGGTTAGTATTGGTTAGAGTTATGGTTAGGGTTATGGTTAGGGTTAGGGTTAGGGTTAGTATTGGTTCAGTTGCTATCTCTCAAAGTGTCGAAAATATCATTCAAATAATATAGATCATCAAATAATATAGATCATCAAATAATATAGATCATCAAATGATATAGATCATCAAATAATATAGATCATCAAATAATATAGATCATCAAATGATATAGATCATCAAATAATATAGATCATCAAATAATATAGATCATCAAATAATATAGATCATCAAATAATATAGATCATTCAAATAATATAGATCATCAAATAATATAGATCATCAAATGATATAGATCATCAAATAATATAGATCATCAAATAATATAGATCATCAAATGATATAGATCATCAAATAATATAGATCATAAAATAATATAGATCATCAAATAATATAGATCATCAAATAATATAGATCATAAAATAATATAGATCATTCAAATAATATAGATCATCAAATAATATAGATCATTCAAATAATATAGATCATCAAATAATATAAATCATCAAATAATATAGATCATCAAATGATATAGATCATCAAATTATATAGATCATCAAATAATATAGATCATAAAATAATATAGATCATCAAATAATGTAGATTATCGAATAATATAGATCATCAAATGATATAGATCATCAAATGATATAGATCATCAAATAATATAGATAATAAAATAATATAGATCATCAAATAATATAGATCATCAAATAATGTAGATTATCAAATAATATAGATCATCAAATACGATAAATCATCAAATAATATAGATCATCAAATAATATAGATCATCAAATAATATAGATCATCAAATTATATAGATCATCAAATAATATAGATCATCAAATAATATAGATCATCAAATAATATAGATCATCAAATAATATAGATCATCAAATGATATAGATCATCAAATAATATAGATCATCAAATAATATAGATCATCAAATAATGTAGATTATCAAATAATATAGATCATCAAATACTATAAATCATCAAATAATATAGATCATCAAATAATATAGATCATCAAATTATATAGATCATCAAATAATATAGATCATCAAATAATATAGATCATCAAATAATATAGATCATCAAATAATATAGATCATCAAATGATATAGATCATCAAATAATATAGATCATCAAATAATATCGATCATCAAATAATCTGGATCATCAAATAATATAGATCATCAAATGATATAGATCATCAAATAATATAGATCATCAAATAATATAGATCATCAAATAATATAGATCATCAAATGATATAGATCATCAAATGATATAGATCATAAAATAATATAGATCATCAAATAATATAGATCATCAAATAATGTAGATCATCAAATAATATAGATCATCAAATAATATAGATCATCAAATAATATAGATCATCAAATAATATAGATCATTCAAATAATATAGATCATTCAAATAATATAGATCATCAAATAATATAGATCATCAAATAATATAGATCATCAAATAATATAGATCATTCAAATAATATAGATCATCAAATAATATAGATCATCAAATAATATAGATCATATAATAATATAGAACATCAAATAATATAGATCATTCAAATAATATAGATCATCAAATAATATAGATCATCAAATAATATAGATCATCAAATGATATAGATCATCAAATGATATAGATCATCAAATGATATAGATCATCAAATAATATAGATCATCAAATAATATAGATCATCAAATAATATAGATCATTCAAATAATATAGATCATCAAATAATATAGATCATCAAATGATATAGATCATCAAATTATATAGATCATCAAATCGTATAGATCATCAAATAATATAGATCATCAAATAATGTAGATTATCGAATAATATAGATCATCAAATGATATAGATCATCAAATGATATAGATCATCAAATAATATAGATAATAAAATAATATAGATCATCAAATAATATAGATCATCAAATAATGTAGATTATCAAATAATATAGATCATCAAATACTATAGATCATCAAATAATATAGATCATCAAATAATATAGATCATCAAATGATATAGATCATCAAATGATATAGATCATCAAATAATATAGATCATCAAATAATATAGATCATCAAATAATGTAGATCATCAAATAATATAGATCATCAAATAATATAGATCATCAAATAATATAGATCATCTAAATAATATAGATCATTCAAATAATATAGATCATCAAATAATATAGATCATAAAATAATATAGATCATCAAATAATATAGATCATTCAAATAATATAGATCATCAAATAATATAGATCATCAAATAATATAGATCATCAAATAATATAGATCATCAAATAATATAGATCATCAAATGATATAGATCATCAAATAATATAGATCATCAAATAATATAGATCATCAAATAATGTAGATTATCAAATAATATAGATCATCAAATACTATAAATCATCAAATAATATAGATCATCAAATAATATAGATCATCAAATTATATAGATCATCAAATAATATAGATCATCAAATAATATAGATCATCAAATAATATAGATCATCAAATAATATAGATCATCAAATGATATAGATCATCAAATAATATAGATCATCAAATAATATCGATCATCAAATAATCTGGATCATCAAATAATATAGATCATCAAATGATATAGATCATCAAATAATATAGATCATCAAATAATATAGATCATCAAATAATATAGATCATCAAATGATATAGATCATCAAATGATATAGATCATAAAATAATATAGATCATCAAATAATATAGATCATCAAATAATGTAGATCATCAAATAATATAGATCATCAAATAATATAGATCATCAAATAATATAGATCATCAAATAATATAGATCATTCAAATAATATAGATCATTCAAATAATATAGATCATCAAATAATATAGATCATCAAATAATATAGATCATCAAATAATATAGATCATTCAAATAATATAGATCATCAAATAATATAGATCATCAAATAATATAGATCATATAATAATATAGAACATCAAATAATATAGATCATTCAAATAATATAGATCATCAAATAATATAGATCATCAAATAATATAGATCATCAAATGATATAGATCATCAAATGATATAGATCATCAAATGATATAGATCATCAAATAATATAGATCATCAAATAATATAGATCATCAAATAATATAGATCATTCAAATAATATAGATCATCAAATAATATAGATCATCAAATGATATAGATCATCAAATTATATAGATCATCAAATCGTATAGATCATCAAATAATATAGATCATCAAATAATGTAGATTATCGAATAATATAGATCATCAAATGATATAGATCATCAAATGATATAGATCATCAAATAATATAGATAATAAAATAATATAGATCATCAAATAATATAGATCATCAAATAATGTAGATTATCAAATAATATAGATCATCAAATACTATAGATCATCAAATAATATAGATCATCAAATAATATAGATCATCAAATGATATAGATCATCAAATGATATAGATCATCAAATAATATAGATCATCAAATAATATAGATCATCAAATAATGTAGATCATCAAATAATATAGATCATCAAATAATATAGATCATCAAATAATATAGATCATCTAAATAATATAGATCATTCAAATAATATAGATCATCAAATAATATAGATCATAAAATAATATAGATCATCAAATAATATAGATCATTCAAATAATATAGATCATCAAATAATATAGATCATCAAATAATATAGATCATCAAATAATATAGATCATCAAATAATATAGATCATCAAATGATATAGATCATCAAATAATATAGATCATCAAATAATATAGATCATCAAATAATGTAGATTATCAAATAATATAGATCATCAAATACTATAAATCATCAAATAATATAGATCATCAAATAATATAGATCATCAAATTATATAGATCATCAAATAATATAGATCATCAAATAATATAGATCATCAAATAATATAGATCATCAAATAATATAGATCATCAAATGATATAGATCATCAAATAATATAGATCATCAAATAATATCGATCATCAAATAATCTGGATCATCAAATAATATAGATCATCAAATGATATAGATCATCAAATAATATAGATCATCAAATAATATAGATCATCAAATAATATAGATCATCAAATGATATAGATCATCAAATGATATAGATCATAAAATAATATAGATCATCAAATAATATAGATCATCAAATAATGTAGATCATCAAATAATATAGATCATCAAATAATATAGATCATCAAATAATATAGATCATCAAATAATATAGATCATTCAAATAATATAGATCATTCAAATAATATAGATCATCAAATAATATAGATCATCAAATAATATAGATCATCAAATAATATAGATCATTCAAATAATATAGATCATCAAATAATATAGATCATCAAATAATATAGATCATATAATAATATAGAACATCAAATAATATAGATCATTCAAATAATATAGATCATCAAATAATATAGATCATCAAATAATATAGATCATCAAATGATATAGATCATCAAATGATATAGATCATCAAATGATATAGATCATCAAATAATATAGATCATCAAATAATATAGATCATCAAATAATATAGATCATTCAAATAATATAGATCATCAAATAATATAGATCATCAAATGATATAGATCATCAAATTATATAGATCATCAAATCGTATAGATCATCAAATAATATAGATCATCAAATAATGTAGATTATCGAATAATATAGATCATCAAATGATATAGATCATCAAATGATATAGATCATCAAATAATATAGATAATAAAATAATATAGATCATCAAATAATATAGATCATCAAATAATGTAGATTATCAAATAATATAGATCATCAAATACTATAGATCATCAAATAATATAGATCATCAAATAATATAGATCATCAAATGATATAGATCATCAAATAATGTAGATCATCAAATAATATAGATCATCAAATAATATAGATCATCAAATAATGTAGATCATCAAATAATATAGATCATCAAATAATATAGATCATCAAATAATATAGATCATCTAAATAATATAGATCATTCAAATAATATAGATCATCAAATAATATAGATCATAAAATAATATAGATCATCAAATAATATAGATCATTCAAATAATATAGATCATCAAATAATATAGATCATCAAATAATATAGATCATATAACAATATAGAACATCAAATAATATAGATCATTCAAATAATATAGATCATAAAATAATATAGATCATCAAATGATATAGATCATCAAATGATATAGATCATCAAATGATATAGATTATCAAATAATATAGATCATCAAATAATGTAGATCATCAAATAATATAGATCATCAAATAATATAGATCATCAAATAATAATCATTCAAATAATATAGATCATTCAAATAATATAGATCATCAAATAATATAGATCATCAAATAATATAGATCATCAAATAATATAGATCATCAAATAATAAAGATCATCAAATGATATAGATCATCAAATGATATAGATCATCAAATAATATAGATCATCAAATAATATAGATCATAAAATAATATAGATTATCAAAGAATATAGATCATTCAAATAATGTAGATCATCAAATAATATAGATCATTCAAATAATGTAGATCATCAAATTATATAGATCATCAAATAATATAGATCATCAAATGATATAGATCATCAAATGATATAGATCATCAAATAATGTAGATCATCAAATAATATAGATCATCAAATAATATAGATCATCAAATAATAATCATTCAAATAATATAGATCATTCAAATAATATAGATCATCAAATAATATAGATCATCAAATAATATAGATCATCAAATAATATAGATCATCAAATAATAAAGATCATCAAATGATATAGATCATCAAATGATATAGATCATCAAATAATATAGATCATCAAATAATATAGATCATAAAATAATATAGATTATCAAAGAATATAGATCATTCAAATAATGTAGATCATCAAATAATATAGATCATTCAAATAATATCGATCATCAAATAATCTGGATCATCAAATAATATAGATCATCAAATGATATAGATCATCAAATAATATAGATCATCAAATAATATAGATCATCAAATAATATAGATCATCAAATGATATAGATCATAAAATAATATAGATCATCAAATAATATAGATCATCAAATAATGTAGATCATCAAATAATATAGATCATCAAATAATATAGATCATCAAATAATATAGATCATCAAATAATATAGATCATTCAAATAATATAGATCATTCAAATAATATAGATCATCAAATAATATAGATCATCAAATAATATAGATCATTCAAATAATATAGATCATCAAATAATATAGATCATCAAATAATATAGATCATATAATAATATAGAACATCAAATAATATAGATCATTCAAATAATATAGATCATCAAATAATATAGATCATCAAATAATATAGATCATCAAATGATATAGATCATCAAATGATATAGATCATCAAATGATATAGATCATCAAATAATATAGATCATCAAATAATATAGATCATCAAATAATATAGATCATTCAAATAATATAGATCATCAAATAATATAGATCATCAAATGATATAGATCATCAAATTATATAGATCATCAAATCGTATAGATCATCAAATAATATAGATCATCAAATAATGTAGATTATCGAATAATATAGATCATCAAATGATATAGATCATCAAATGATATAGATCATCAAATAATATAGATAATAAAATAATATAGATCATCAAATAATATAGATCATCAAATAATGTAGATTATCAAATAATATAGATCATCAAATACTATAGATCATCAAATAATATAGATCATCAAATAATATAGATCATCAAATGATATAGATCATCAAATGATATAGATCATCAAATAATATAGATCATCAAATAATATAGATCATCAAATAATGTAGATCATCAAATAATATAGATCATCAAATAATATAGATCATCAAATAATATAGATCATCTAAATAATATAGATCATTCAAATAATATAGATCATCAAATAATATAGATCATAAAATAATATAGATCATCAAATAATATAGATCATTCAAATAATATAGATCATCAAATAATATAGATCATCAAATAATATAGATCATATAACAATATAGAACATCAAATAATATAGATCATTCAAATAATATAGATCATAAAATAATATAGATCATCAAATGATATAGATCATCAAATGATATAGATCATCAAATGATATAGATTATCAAATAATATAGATCATCAAATAATGTAGATCATCAAATAATATAGATCATCAAATAATATAGATCATCAAATAATAATCATTCAAATAATATAGATCATTCAAATAATATAGATCATCAAATAATATAGATCATCAAATAATATAGATCATCAAATAATATAGATCATCAAATAATAAAGATCATCAAATGATATAGATCATCAAATAATATAGATCATCAAATAATATAGATCATCAAATAATATAGATCATCAAATAATATAGATCATCAAATAATATAGATCATCAAATGATATAGATCATCAAATGATATAGATCATCAAAGAATATAGATCATTCAAATAATGTAGATCATCAAATAATATAGATCATTCAAATAATGTAGATCATCAAATTATATAGATCATCAAATAATATAGATCATCAAATGATATAGATCATCAAATGATATAGATCATCAAATAATGTAGATCATCAAATAATATAGATCATCAAATAATATAGATCATCAAATAATAATCATTCAAATAATATAGATCATTCAAATAATATAGATCATCAAATAATATAGATCATCAAATAATATAGATCATCAAATAATATAGATCATCAAATAATAAAGATCATCAAATGATATAGATCATCAAATGATATAGATCATCAAATAATATAGATCATCAAATAATATAGATCATAAAATAATATAGATTATCAAAGAATATAGATCATTCAAATAATGTAGATCATCAAATAATATAGATCATTCAAATAATGTAGATCATCAAATTATATAGATCATCAAATAATATAGATCATCAAATGATATAGATCATCAAATAATGTAGATCATCAAATAATATAGATCATCAAATAATATAGATCATCAAATAATAATCATTCAAATAATATAGATCATTCAAATAATATAGATCATCAAATAATATAGATCATCAAATAATATAGATCATCAAATAATATAGATCATCAAATAATAAAGATCATCAAATGATATAGATCATCAAATGATATAGATCATCAAATAATATAGATCATCAAATAATATAGATCATAAAATAATATAGATTATCAAAGAATATAGATCATTCAAATAATGTAGATCATCAAATAATATAGATCATTCAAATAATGTAGATCATCAAATTATATAGATCATCAAATAATATAGATCATCTAATAATATAGATCATCAAATAATATAGATCATCAAATAATATAGATCATCTAATAATATAGATCATCAAATAATATAGATCATCAAATAATATAGATCATCAAATAATAAAGATCATCAAATGATATAGATCATCAAATGATATAGATCATCAAATAATGTCATGAACCCGATTGAAAAACAAATGTCTTAACTTTGTCATAATACTGAACAGCTGAGTAAGGTAAAATAATAACTCACACTTGCTATTAGGAAGATGAATTGTTATATTTTCATGGCTAAGTACATCTTCGTTTGTCAGGTTCCGAACTAAACTGAAACTGTGGACTATTTGTTTTCGAGATCGAATCTATCTGGGTCCGTAGAAGCGAAATAATGATGACTTTTTTTTTTAATTATTACGATACATGCTCGTGCGTCCGTTTTTAAGGTCAATCACATATTTATTTTTATATTTTATTTCGCACTTACATGAGTGTGACACAAGGTCGCCGAACCCGATAGCCATTTAAGCATGTATTATATAACAATAATAAAAAGAGATTCAAGATACAAACTTTTTTTAATATTTATTTTCTTGAAATATAGTATATTTTAAGAAGACTGATTCGACCTTGTAGTTTGCATGGTTGATGGATTTTTGTCACATCTATTGGGTAGATTTTGTTGACAACCAGCTATTCTGTAAAGCTGAATAGAAAAAGTCATAGAATAACGTAATGACATTTAAATAGACAGGCGGGCAGACAGACTAGTAAAAATATGCGACCGAGATCGCTTATATATTGTATAGTACTTAATTCATCTCGATATTCGGAAAATAAAAATGTGACAATATATAGTAATATTTCTAAGAACTGTGATGAGAATAATGTACAAATATATAGTTAGCAAATAGTTTTTGTAAATATTTAGCAGGTTGCTAAAAGTGATGAGAGAACAAGGAATATCCGATTTAACCACATAAAAGAACAAGGAAAGAGAAAATTGTTACTTCATAACTCATTCTCCGCTTTTGTGGATCCGTCGCACGCAGGTCGGTTTCTATCACATTTCATTCGTCATGTTATCAGCACCCATAACTGGCTTTCGTCAACACGATAACAGAAATTTATTTTTTAAGTTGGACCCTATTTACCGATAGTAAATCGCTTCTAGTTTACAAACAATAATGAGCCGTTCAACAACGTAAAAGAATGCAATCTTGAAAATATCGAAAAGAAATAATCTGAACTGTTAGCTGTCTTCCATTAAAGGTTTACACACTTTTTTACGTTTCTTAGCACGGTGACTTGAAATTTTTGTACATAATAAAATACACCGATATATATTTCAATTAATCTTGATTTCTTTCTTCAGTTCCAGTCTATGATCAATAACTTCGCTGGTTATTTCATCTTTTAGAAACTGACCAATGAGATTGAAATCTTTCAATATGAAAATATTTTATTTACTTTCGTAAACTGAAAAGTATAGTCGTTACTTAATCAAACGGAAAGAATATTGTGTTGAGTAAAAATTAGTTTAATTACTCAGTTAAGTGGCAATAAACATTGAAAATAAAATATTTTTATTAATAAAATTGAAACAAACAGTTAAAATTTATATTATTTTTTATTATTCTATCGTATCTTATTTTCTACAATTTATCTTGTCATAGTGATATTTCGTCACATCTGTCTGGCGATGAATTAAAAGCGTTTGTAAATAATCGTGATAAAGAATGGTCATTTTAGTTCTGTGTAGTTCATTCAAGCATATTTCGTTAGATAGAAGAAATTATGTGTCCATGGAATCTATTGGACATTCTTTCATAATTCTCATGAACCTTTGCCAGTTACAATGTAAGGTAAATAAAAAATGCTCTATAAACAATAATGACATTTTTGGAAGTTTCTTTTTAGGATTTCAAATTTTGTGTGGATTATTTTAGGAGAGCCGAGTTTTATAGAAACATTTTTAAAAAAACAGTTTCAAGTAATATTCAAGTGTGTAAGAGAGCGAAATGTTATATGATCAACAAACAAAATAATAAATTTCAAAGCATAAATTCACAAAAAAGATATTTTATATATGTTTAAAATGGAAGTCTACAAATATAGAAACGGATAGGATAATTGTTCATATTTGCTGAACATATAATATATCGAGGAAGCCTAAGTCGATAATTTAAGGGCTGTGAATTATCCACGGGTCTAAAAAATCGTAATCAAAACTTCCTCACTCAATTACATAAATTACATTTCATTGAAAGTTATTAAATAGAGTCAATCCTCATTTGTTTTCGTAGTAGAAAGTTCAGTGAGAAATGTATGAAGTATGAAAGTGGTTAAGTTTATAAGTTTGTTTTACATATACATACGACATTGAAAGGGGATTCAAACAGTGTGTGTCGCCTTTAGTGTGCGTATGCGTAAGACAGTGAAAGAGTTAATGCATTGTGTCTGTGTGTGCATTGATGTCAGTGTGGCTATGTGTGCGTGAGTTTAGAAAAGACGTTTCTCAGCATTCTCAGAGGGGGCGATGGGGGCCGGTGAAATGTCGATGTAAGCTCTCTCGTGGATTTGGGCTAAACATCAAGTTGAAGGAAAATCTGGCCTTATATGGGGTCGAGGTGGCTCTCAAAGGATTTGTTTTTATTAATTTTGGCGAATTCGTGCGCAAAGCGGTGTGCGCAGAAACGAGTTTAAGCACTTTCATTTTCGGCACCGAAGTTTATACTTCGCCTCTACACATTCTTAGCAAATCTTAATGTATCAAAAATGGTGAGAGGGTAGATGTATGCTTTATAAAGAACGCCTTGAAAATAGTGCTATTTTATATCCTGATAATTCAAATGGTGGAAGAAATTGACATCCAATTAGAACCACCTTCTCGTGTGCAAATTAGTTACAATGCAAGTTTTGCATTTTCAAATGTTTATAAAGAATATAATACGTATGAGCATCGCTTACGTGTCCATGCGTGTGTTACTTGAACATATTTACGTCACGCAATCTCCGCCAATCCGAATTGTATTTCCGTTCAACAAAACGTACGTCCAATTTTTAAAACAAACGACAATTTACATCCTTAAAGAGGTTCTTTTATTTGACCACTGTTGGTATAAACACTTTAGAGGGATTTTAGCATTGTCACATTGAATATTGTCTCATTAGATCATGTAAAGGCAGTTTGAATTTAAAGCTTGAGAAAATCGAATCAGACGGCACAACGAGAGAGAATGAACGAGAGAGAATTATTAGAAAAAAAGTCAAGATAAAAAACGAAAAACTTATTTTGATTTTAATACAAAATATCTGCATCTAACACACAATTTTGAAGGTTTTTTTCCTCTTTCTTTACGTCTTATATATATATATATATATATATATATATATATATATATATATATATATATATATATATATATATATATATATATGCTAGAATATCCGGCTCACGAGTTATAATATTAAGGTACTCATTGGGGGATATTGAATAACTTGAAGTAATATAACCCCTACATACCTTAAAGCAATCAAACTGTGTAATAATAGGTCTTCTACGCCTGAAGTGTTGTGCTGGGAAGATTCCTATATTAAAAGTTAAGTTCGCAGCTTGAGGTAAAAAGAAAAATCGGTATTTTATGAAATTGTGCATGTCAGCATAATTTCTTTTCTTTTACGAATGTTTTCAATTTCGGAATTATTTCCAATAAAATATGTGCAACTCTCTATTTTTTGAACATGTTTATTGTACATATTTTTTGAACATGTTTATTGTACATATTTTTTGAACATGTTTATTGTACATATTTTTTTAACATGTTTATTGTACATATTTTTTGAACATGTTTATTGTACATATTTTTTGAACATGTTTATTGTACATATTTTTTGAACATGTTTATTGTACATATTTTTTGAACATGTTTATTGTACATATTTTTTGAACATGTTTATTGTACATATTTTTTTAACATGTTTATTGTACATATTTTTTGAACATGTTTATTGTACATATTTTTTGAACATGTTTATTGTACATATTTTTTGAACATGTTTATTGTACATATTTTTTGAACATGTTTATTGTACATATTTTTTGAACATGTTTATTGTACATATTTTTTGAACATGTTTATTGTACATATTTTTTGAACATGTTTATTGTACATATTTTTTGAACATGTTTATTGTACATATTTTTTGAACATGTTTATTGTACATATTTTTTGAACATGTTTATTGTACATATTTTTTGAACATGTTTATTGTACATATTTTTTGAACATGTTTATTGTACATATTTTTTGAACATGTTTATTGTACATATTTTTTGAACATGTTTATTGTACATATTTTTTGAACATGTTTATTGTACATATTTTTTGAACATGTTTATTGTACATATTTTTTGAACATGTTTATTGTACATATTTTTTGAACATGTTTATTGTACATATTTTTTGAACATGTTTATTGTACATATTTTTTGAACATGTTTATTGTACATATTTTTTGAACATGTTTATTGTACATATTTTTTGAACATGTTTATTGTACATATTTTTTGAACATGTTTATTGTACATATTTTTTGAACATGTTTATTGTACATATTTTTTGAACATGTTTATTGTACATATTTTTTGAACATGTTTATTGTACATATTTTTTGAACATGTTTATTGTACATATTTTTTGAACATGTTTATTGTACATATTTTTTTAACATGTTTATTGTACATATTTTTTGAACATGTTTATTGTACATATTTTTTGAACATGTTTATTGTACATATTTTTTGAACATGTTTATTGTACATATTTTTTGAACATGTTTATTGTACATATTTTTTGAACATGTTTATTGTACATATTTTTTGAACATGTTTATTGTACATATTTTTTGAACATGTTTATTGTACATATTTTTTGAACATGTTTATTGTACATATTTTTTGAACATGTTTATTGTACATATTTTTTGAACATGTTTATTGTACATATTTTTTGAACATGTTTATTGCACATATTTTTTGAACATGTTTATTGTACATATTTTGTATTTGTGTTTTTGTCCAGTTCACACCTGATTTTTGATTTTCTATTTTTGTACCAAACTAAAAAAAAGAAATAATTATTTATGCCAGCGTCTTTGTCTGACGTCATAAATTTTAGCGCCAAATTCTCTTTTTATTTAATTCAGCTGGCCTGAAGGATGGATGTAATTTTTTTCTTCCAGCTCATGAGACGAGAATGCAATTGACTAAGCGCTTCTTTCTTCGAGAATACTCTGTGAGATTCAGCACAGTTTTGTTTGGCGCATGGAAGATTGAATTGAAATTCAATTAGTCTGTGAGATTGGAGTAATTTGACATCGAAATGTCAGTGATAGCAGCTTTTATGGTTTTAAAAAATTTGCGGAATTTCAATCAGTTTCGAAGAGAGCCCCCTGAAGTTTTCGAGTTCTTCCTGTCAACAAATTGTTGTCAACGCAGAATTGGAGTTACAGAAAAACAAACTTTTCTTTTAGCAGGAGTTTGTAAGTTCTTAAAGTGGCGAGAACGTGTTCCGCGTCCTTCGTGAATTGTAAGTATTGTCCGTTATATTTATTAGTTGTTCATTCAACCATCTTAAAGTTCTTACATTTCTCAAATCATATTCTATTATTTGTTTGTTGAAACGACATTTCTTGTTAAAGACTATTTCAAAAAGGAGTTACTTTGTTCTTTTTCTATTCTATTTTTTATTTGATTTTGTTACTAGGCGCATTGTCTAGTATTTGTGGCTCGCGTAGGGAATAGTATGCAGGTTCAAATGTGCTTCCCTTTCTGGAATTTTATGTAAAACTCTTTTCTTTTCTCTCTAAAAGATTACCATCATTCTAGTTATTTCTATTCCTATTTTTATACGCCATTTTATTTGCGGGTGCTAATTTCGTCGGTTTTATCCGGAAAACGATAAAATTCCGATATATATTCAGTAGAGGAAGTCGATTTTTGCTCTATTAAGAACGCTTTTCAAATGTTAATGTTGGATACCTTAATACTTTAAATAAATAAAAAGAAAAATACCGCTATAGTGAAATCAGTGTAAGAATTCACCTAACACGATCGAAACTGTGAGCATAATAATATTTTTGTAAAGTTATCCCCCCCATTAGTATGTTTTAAAGGGTCGAAATTTGCTCTAATTTCGAGATACTTTGATAATTATGTAATGTACCTATTATAGTGTGAATCAAATTAATATCAGAGAAAAATAAATGTTAGTGAAGAGGAAGAATGACTACCCCTGCACCTTTACGAGATCTTAAATAAATTTGCTCCATAACAGTCTGTATAAAAAGGTAATAATCATTGCTACATTTTTAATACTCTAAAAGTAGGGGACACACAAACTAACACACGCCTCTCTCTCTCTCTCTCTCTCTCTCTCTCTCTCTCTCTCTCTCTCTCTCGCATGAATGAGTTTTTTATTGTTTACATTCACGCTTCAGGTGAAATAAAAGAAGTCTATTTACTATAAAAGAGTAATGCTACACACTAATTGGAAACCGTTATGTTTCTACCAGAGAGCTCAACCTTTATGAAGCATATATATAGATTCATCCATAGATAGCTTTTTCGCTTA
>OY744526.1:148264007-148284007 GCA_963556195.1 Sepiola atlantica
AAAACTTTATATATATATATATATATATATATATATATATATATATATATTAGCAAATCGAAAATAACTAGTTACCACCTGTACGTACACACGCGCACACACACACACACACACACATATATATATATATATATATATATATATATATATATATATAAATGTAAATGATTTTTGATAAAATATTGCATCTCAAAACATGGTCTCCAAAGGCATGTGTTAGTCTATTTCAAATTTATTTAATTACCTAAGATGCTTTCAAGGACTTTCATAAAATTTTACTACCACATTAGAGGCCACGCCCGACAAAAAAAATCAAAAATTTCAAAAATAGGAAGTCGCATATTATCCACCTTGCAACGAAATCTGACTATCGCTCCTACAACATCGAGGCGGAAAGCTACCATTACATAAAAATTAAGGTATTGCCTTTAAATTGATTAAGACTTCTTTTCTCTGAAGAAGAATGTTTTATCATTCGAAATTCATTTTTAAAAAGTTTTTCAAAAAAAGAATTTAAATCACTTTAATAAAATATTGCATCTCATAACGTGTCTCTAAACGCATTTGTTTGTCTATTTCCAATTCACCATATATATATATATATATATATATATATATATATATATATATTCAATTATAACAAATAATGTATTATAACAGCAGAAGCTGTATAAAAAAAATTTGTTTATAGAAGGTATAGTAGAATCTCAAATTCGTTAATTCCTTTTTTGGAATGAAACACAAATGTTTCTGTTTTAATCACTTGCATAAGTATATTTTTATACTGCAATATATATACATATGCATGAAAATGGTTATGAAGAGATTATGTTAGATAGATAGATAGATAGATAGATAGATAGATAGATAGATAGATAGATAGATAGATAGATAGATAGATAGATAGATAGATAGATAGATAGATAGATAGAGAAAAATAGATAGATAGATAGATAGAAACTGAAAAGAGATAGATAGATAGATAGATAGATAGATAGATAGATAGATAGATAGATAGATAGATAGATAGATAGATAGAAATAAAGAAAGAGAAGAATAGATAGATAGATAGATAGATAGATAGATAGATAGATAGATAGATAGATAGATAGATAAAAAGAGAAGAGATAGATAGTGTTACACCGGCCGTTCTAAGAGAAGAGAAACTACACCGGTTCTCACTATAAATAGTGCGAGTAGACAATCACCAGGGAGAAAAAGGACAGTATTGTAACTGTCTAGCCGAGTGCCAGTCAGTTTCCTTACCTTTGTACATTTTATGTTAATACACTTGTTATCTTAACCCAACCTCGACTTGACTTCTTTTTACTGTTGGACTACTTCACAACAGATAGATAGATAGATAGATAGACAGAAAGAGATAGATAGATAGATAGATAGATAGATAGATAGATAGATAGATAGATAGATAGATAGATAGATAGATAGATAGATAGATAGATAGATAGATATTATGACGAGACTGTTATATAGATCGATAGATATAGGCATTATGATATTTCGCTGCATCTTAACTGCTATTTGTTCTTTGTCTGTGACTTCGTAAGTGGCGTTTAGGCCAGCAACAGATGTTCGCGGTATGTAACAATGTTGGCAGCTAAATACCACACAGTTCTGTGGTCGTCTTTTGAGCTCTGTTTCCTGTATGTGTATTTTATGTCCGACGCTGGTTTTACATCCCACAGGTTATCTAACCTTGAGAAATATTTGCGGAGGTTGTTATTTCAGGCTCTTTGAAAACCTTCGAGAGAAGTGCCTATTTCCAGAATTCACACTTCCAGCTTTTGACGTTTACATCTACATCATGACCACCACTCTTCCCGAGCTGATACTCAAGATGATGTTCTTTGAACGCCTTACAACTTTTCTTGAAATGCTCTCTCTGATCAACCTTACTTTCAGCTATCTCTCCATCTCCATCGAGCGTCATAAGTTTTTGTTTTAATAATGTCCTTGTACTCTTTGCTTTAGTGTGCGTCGATGACGCTTTCCAAGATGTAGCTCATCATGCGAACAACGTATCTTGCCAAAACTTTTTTGATCGCATGTTTCCAGAGAATCACTGATCCGGCATGTCTTGACAAATGTTTAAGTGTCATGATTTGTGCTCTGCCATTTGATGTTGAGCATATGCCTTCGATATTTCTGCTGAAAACGTCCGTGTAGTTTGATATATTTGCGGAAAACTGTCCAGATTTCATAGGAGTATAAAAGAGCGGTCAGAACACACGCCCTATGAACAGAAACTTTGGTAGAGTTGGTGATTTCACGAACTGCCTATACATTTTTCTAATCGTCTAAAAGCGATATCTTCTTTATGAATGCGTAGAAGTATCTATGCATCCAAGGAGGCAACTTGATCGCGTGTTGCACAGGTAAACAAACTTATTAACCACTTCCAAGTGTTTCCGCGAGACAAAATAGCAGGTTCGGTTTACAGTTCACCGTGTGCAGAGGTAAACATTGTTTTAGTGAGAGACCAAATGCTGTATTAAGAAAGTGGAGCAGTCCATAATTGGCTGTGTCAATCTTTTTGTTCGGCAAAACGATACATACATACATACATACATACGTGTAGATAGGTACTAACTATCAAGAGCAAGAGGCTGTTATATATATATATATATATATATATATATATATATATATATATATATATATATATATATATATATATATATATATATATATATAAGTTAGGAATGTTTATATATATTTTTATGTAAAGAATTCACTCCAAAATTAATAATTTTCTGCGTATCTTCCATCAATTCTCTGCGGTATTTCTTCAACAGTTGTTCCCATCTCGTTTTTTAGACCACTCGGTCATATTTTTTATCTTTTGATAATGAGAGGTTCCGCTCTCGAAAATTAAAGTTTACCTTTTCCGGAACTTTTAAATTACTTGACAGTAAACTTTTTTCTATTTACTGTTCTGGTATTTAATCTGTTTTACGTGAAATATTAATAAATTGATTTGAGATTCCATTCTTATTTTCTCTTCTCATTTATTTGTGTTCATCTGTTCCACCTTCCGGTACCTATATCACATTGCTCCTGCCTCGGATTACAAACTTACATATATATATATATATATATATATATATATATATATATATATATATATATATATATATATATATATATATATGTATATATATATATATAATCAAATGCAACCAAACTTCAGATGAGAAAAAAAGCCATGAAGAATATTATACACAGATACATATCCCCAATTGACGATAACAATAAAATTACACTCATTATTTACTATAAGAAATTTAAAACCCAAAATCTTGTAGTAACAAACAACTCCTCCCCAACTCAAAAACCACTAGAAAGAACCAATGTTTCTTTTATAAATGTAAATGCCGTCTAGGAGAATGTAACAACAACAACAACAACAACAACGACGACGACGACGACGACGACGACGACGACGACGACGACGTTAATAATTAACAAAAAAAAAGCTAATGGCTACATTGGTTTTGCAAGTACTGCCCTGTCCCGCCTCACCATACATCTTTTAAACTCTAGCTTAGTTTGCCAAAATCTACGGAAATATAGCTGTCCTCCCTCTGATTTAAGACAAATTCTAATTAATAACACTAAACTTATACATTCCGAAACAAATTTTAAAACAATAAAATACTGGAAGCTATCTACATAAAAACACAACCTAAAATTAACAACATCACATGTGAAACCAGTGATAACATTTTAACATGCTTAACGTAATACGATTTTGTTCTGTGATGTCATACAGCGTTGCTGAATTTAAATCGTCAACGACTTTGTTGCGGGACCGACCGTTGGCGTTGATCGGCATCACAACTAATAAAGTAGACACAGGCAAGTGACGGCAATGACAAAGAAGAGAGGACAAACACTGGTGATCAGTTCAAGAGAAGGATGTTTATTTTACCATAAGAAATGGTAATAACAATGAGTGATGGGATTTGATGATGACGTCACGGGAACTGGAAAGACGGGAGTGGCGTCTCTGGTGACAGCAAACTGGAAACGACAGGAGTGGTTTTGTTGGAGAGAAAAAGGCTGGAAAGATGAATGACGTCACTGGAACAGGAGAGACTGGAAAGACGGGAGTGGCGTCTCTGATAACAGCAAACTGGAACGATATGGGTGGTGTCGTTGGAGAGAAAGGGGTGGGTTGTTGTTGACGGATGTTGACAAGGTACCCTTGCTGTCGCTGGCTGGCAAAAAACTATTGCAGTAATTTGAGTGAGTAGTAGCCCTGATAAAGGCTGTTGGAAAAAAATATTGCAGTAGATTGAGTGAGTAGTAGCCCTGATAAAGGCTGTTGGGAAAAGGGAGTTGGAGCCGCTAGTGCAGGAGTCAGAGCTGCAGGGTGCTGGTGCAGTTGGAGTAAGAGAGTGCTGGTGCAGGAGCTCAGGACTGCAGGGTGCAGGAGCTCAGGACTGCAGGGTGCTGGTGCAGGAGCTCAGGACTGCGGGGTGCTGGTGTAGGAGAGGAGCAGGAACTGGAAATACAGACTGAGGCAGTGTTGACTTCAGGCAAGTAGCAAAGAGAGTAAATCGCATTAGTAGCGCTCAGAAGGAGTGTTTGTATCTTTGCTGCTGCTGCTACTTCCTGGCTCGACGACTGGTCAATCCAGTCGGACGTGGGGCATCCTGACCCCCGGCTGAACCTAGTCTGATTTATCTTCCTCCCACAGGGTAAGATGTGACACAAGGTCGGGAAAGTTGGAAAAAAACCAGCGCTCGAGAATTTGAGCACTCTGGCTGTTTAAAAATTGGCAGGGCAGCCCCGTCGGTATTCCCCGGTAGGGGCGCCTCAGGCGATTAGCAATAAACTAACCCCTTCTCAAAGGGTGAAAAGGCAAAGCCTACTAGGGTGCACCTCCTAGAACTGCACAGGACGGACAACCGATAGACCAGCGTAAATCCAGACCCAGAGGCCCGGACAATACCGGTTTATTAGGCGGGGTAAAAACCCCGGTTGAACCTAGTTCTATTTATCATCCTCCCACAAGGTAAGATGTGACACAAGGTCGGGAAAGTGGGAAAAAACAGCGCTCGAGAATTTGAGCACTCTGGCTCATGAAATGTGTGCCGAGTCACCTTCGCCGGTCCTGTGAGAAGGATTAATTTCGACAAATAAATTCCGAAGAGATCCCTCGCCGTACCACATGGTTGACAGGTGTCTTGAATGTATTAGTGAGGTTATCGGCATAGTTGGCGAAACCCATTTGAATTCCTTAAAGGAAAAATAAGGAAGATATTCGCTGGCCGGTTTTTGCTGAGTCATTGTAAACAGAATGGCGATTAAAGCTGCTGCTGGTTTTCTCAAAAGTCATGGCGAAAAGAATAGCGACTCCTGCTGTTATTCAAGATAGCGTATTTTTCAAAAGTAAACAAACCACGTCGCGATGTGTTGAACCCCGACAACTTCCTGGAACAATGCTAAAAACGTTCTCCGCGCGTTTCTTCGCCATCTTTAAAAAAAATCTCTTTTTTCTCCAGCTTTTTTGTTCATTCGCATTTGACACCTGAAGCTGATTCGACGAAGAATCGAAAACGTTCGTGAAACCTATAGAACCTTTATTAATATTTTTTTTATTTTAATACAAAAAAGATCATCAAAAAAATTGAAAAAATAAAAAAAGGCATAATTAGACAGACGAATTCTGTTATTTTTAACAATATTGGCATAATTTTATATATATATATATATATATATATATATATATATATATATATAGAGAGAGAGAGAGAGAGAGAGAGAGAGAGAGAGGGGGGGGAGGTAGAGACATTTGAACATAGTGGGTTTCATATATATATATATATATATATATATATATATATAGATAGATAGATAGATAGATAGATAGATAGATAGATAGATAGATAGATAAAAGTAAAATATACGTGTATCGATTGATACATAAATACTTAATATACCAAAATGTGCGAAGAGAAATCGCCATAAAAATATCTGAAAACTGTTTCGTGTTCGTTTTATTTGTCTTTTCTTTCTTTCACTCTGCAAAACACTTTGTTCTCGGAGTTAATTTTGTAACTCAAGATTTACTTGGTATGAAAATTTTTCCCCCTCATTTTTGCCGCTCATTCTCTAAACTCGAATTTTATGAATAAAAATCCCAAATATAACCTTTCCTTTTCAGAAATCTGACTGAATTAGGAAAGATAGATCCAGGCTGAGGCTGATTTGAAGATTCGTAGATTTGGAAAAGGCGAAAAAATCGGCGGAGTTTCTATTAGATGCGTCCTCGCATATCTACGAGAGCCTCTGTCCGTCTGTATCGCTTTAGGTTGAAATATCAGTTTCATCTTTATACGCGCGAATAGAATGGACGAATTTCAAATAAGAGGATATGTCCTACGAGCAATCTGCTTAAGTTGTAAATAGTATTGTTCGTCGGTCTGTCACGCTACGTTTGAAATGGCATCTTCATCTTTAAATGCACGAATTAAATGAACGCACCTTATTTTAGATGCGTCCAAGCGTACCAATACGAATTTCTGTCCTTTTGGTGCGTAAGTCACGCTTAAGTTTCAAATAGCACACTGTCAGGATTACATTTTGAATCGCATATTTTCGTCGGTCCGTCACACTTAAGTTTGAAAACTCATTTTGTCTAGTCTGTTACGCTCCAGTTATAAATAGCATATTTTCGTCGGTCTGTCACCACACTTAATTATTAAATAGTATCTTTATCTGTCTGTCATGACTAAGTTAAAAATAGCATGTTCGTTGCGTGCCACGCTTATGTTTTGCATCGGATATTTTCATCGGTCTAAATCTAAAGTTTGAAAAAGTATTTTTCCTGGTTTGTCACGCCCTAACTTATAAATAGCATAGTTTCATCAATCTTAAAACACTAAATTTTAAATATCATCTTCGTCACTAAATGTACATTTTAAATGGGCGTATCTTAAGAATGCCGGTTCTTGTGTACTTTAATTAAGGCATCTTCAGGGGAAAATGTAATTTCAAATATGAAGCTCTAGCACATGGCCATCCTTATATTACTCGTTTGTCGTCGATGAAATGAAATAAAAGACTTTCTTTATCTCTGAGATGAGGTGTTTTCATTATGGATTCCAGTATTCAGGCTGACTTTTAATCTCGGCTGCCATGCTCACAACATTTCGGCTGTTCTGCCCTTCGGCCTTCATCAGGTGTCCTGTATTGAACTCGGGAATTGTTTGTCTGGACTCTCGAACCCAATCCCTTTATTGTCACGGGGGTACCACGCTCGGATTCCATTTTTTGTACCCTGGGACGCACTCGTTAATTCTCCGTTGCTTTCAGTTCTGCTGCTGCTGCTTATCGCCGTATTGCTGCTGTCGCTGTGACACATGGCCGTGAGGTCTAAGCCGTTGGTTCGAAAATTTCAAGTTATCTGGAGGTGCTATGTTCAATCCATGGCGAAGGCAGTGAAAGTAACATTCAGCGGAGAATTAACGAGTGTGTCCCAGAGCCAAAAAATGGAATCCGATCATGGTACCCCCGTGACAATAGAGGGGTTGGGTTCGAGAGTCCAGACAAACGGTTCTCGAGTTCGATACAGGACACTTGATGGCTGGAGGACAGAACTGCTGAAACGTTGTGGGCATGGCAGTCGAGATGAGGAAGTCAGTTCGAACAATGAATCCATAAAGACTTTCTTTATTCAACTCCTCTGTCATATCTTGCATAAATCGTGGATGATGCTCAGAACTTCAACTGTGTAATACTAACTGAGACAGCTACAAACATTGAGTATTTATTTACCTCCTCTCCAGGAGTAAGGCACAAGGCCAGTTTTATCTTACTCCCACAAGTAAGATGTGACCCAAGGTCGGGTCGGGAAAGTGGGGTTTGAAAAGCCAGCGAGTGAGCACTCTGGCCATTAAAAATTGCCTGGGCAGCCCCGTCGGCATTGCCTCGGGCAGTAAGCAATAAACTTACCCCCCCCCCAAATAGGGGAGGCAAAGCCTGGGAGGGTGGGCCTCCTAGAACTGCACAGGACCGACCCATAGACCGGCGAAAATCAAGCCCCGAAGGCCAAGACAATACCAGTTTATGGGGTGTAGTATCCATCGGAACAGATACTACACTTTGATCTTAGCCAAAAGGATGAACAAAAAAAGAACTTGATATCAACCTTTAGACAGTATGCGAATATGAAGTCATAGAGTACATGAGAAAAACGAATAAAGATGAAGTTACAGTGATACAAAGAAGAGAACAAATTAGGATCGATCTCTTTTTCTTCTGCTACCAAACAGCTCTCTCTCTCTTTCTCTTTCTCTTTCTCTTCTCTCTCTCTCCTCCTCTCTCTCTCTCACACTCTCTCTCTCTCTCTCTCTCTTTCTCTCTCTCCAATGAGCGAGTATTCAACAAATGTGCGATTACACATTTAGTGTGTGTTTCACCGTCAGATCTTTCCGGATTATACGGAAGAGATTAGAGCAGATTCGACGGTCGCAATCAGCGGAACATAAGGATTGGAATGGAAAAGCCAATTCTCCGGGGTTCATTCTGTGTACACACCTGTATCGTGTTGTGTGCTTGCGTCCAATGAACGAACAACGCACATCATTGCATTTTTCTCGGCAAATACAATCATAAACTTCTCACGTTCCCCTCTTCTCTACCACTCATGCAGGCACGGTTGTTTATTTCCTCGGGTTCTTCCGAGGGTTAATTTAATTTCCTCTGAAACATCTGGTGTTCAACAAAGATGTGTGTCATGCGATAGTTATAATCGACCTGATCAAGTAGTTTTATATCAGAGTTTCTTCTCCTTGGCTAGTTGCCTTACCAAGGATTAAACGAATTAACTATTCGCACATAGCTGGGGTATAAAGATAGATTCTTTCAATTGGTTAAATGTAACTTAATAGCTAAGACAAAAAAGACACAGTAAGCCAAGCTCATAGTCTGCTCTGGTAATAAATCATTACTCTATTTAAACAGTCCTAGACACACACAGATATATATATATATATATATATATATATATATATATATATATATATATATATATATATATATATATATATATATATATATAAGTGGTAAGGTACACGATAAGTCATGAAAATGAAATGTCGTGGTAGACAAAATGTGTGAAAAAAAAGACAAACAGAAAACAGGTTAAAGTGCGGGAGAAAAACAAAAACAAGAGATTTGACCGTTTCTTATATATATATATATATATATATATATATATATATATATATATATATATATATATATATATATATATATGATTTAAGACAAATTCTAGTTAATAACACTAAAATTATACATTCCGAAACGAATTTTAAAAAAAATGAAAATACTTGAAGCTATCTACATAAAAATACAACAACCTAAAATTAACAACATCACATATGAAACCAGTGGTAACATTTGAAAATGTTTAACGTAATGCGATTCTGTTCTGTGATGTCATCCAGCGTGTCTGAATTTAAAATCGTCAACGACTTCCTGGAACAATGCGGAAAACGTTCTATGCGCGTTTCTCCGCCATCTTTTCAAAATTCTCTTCTTTCTCCGGCTATTTTGTTCATTTTCTTTTGACATCTGAGGATGATTCGACGAAAAATCGAAAACGTTCGTGAAACCTGTGAAACTTATGGAACCTTTATTTTTATTTTTTTTATTTTAATGCAAAAAAGACCATCAGAAAAATTAAAAAAATTAAAAAAGGTATAATTAAACAGATGAATTCTGTTATTTTTAACAATGTTTTCGCATATATATATATATATATATATATATATATATATATATATATATATATATATATATATATATATATATATATATATTGGTGGAGGAGATTAGTTTTGCACGGTTTAGTATGTTTTAACAATGGCTATTTTGTATATATTAGATTGTGTCATACCAACGGTTTCATGCCGATGAATCTGCAATAATTCAATGACACACCAATTTGCCTTTCAAATGTTGATTTTTTCACCGTTAGGTGTTGAAAAACGGTGTGTAGCCTCGATCGTCACTTGACTGAAAAAAGCCCAGGTTGTTGTTTTAAAGTCATATAAATAGCTGTCAATTAAGTAGAAGATTTTTCTTCAGCGACGGGGTTGGAATGTATACTTGTTATGTTTCGGGTTACCCGGATATTTGACACACACAAATATATATACATATATATATATATATATATATATATATATATATATATATACACACACATATTTATATATATATATATATATATATATATATATATATATATATATATATATATATATATAGTGTATGGGAGTACGAGTGTATGGGGCTATGTGCATTTACACAGACACCCATTTCTTTTCATTCATTTGCTGGGGACGGGGCATTCTTCCAAATGCCATACGCTATTTACAGACTCCAACCGAGAGCTCTTTTAAGGATTCTGGCTGTTTCCTTGAGTGCAGTTGTTTGGTTTTTTTGCACTTGGTTCACCAGGTATACTTTCTAAATACTTTTTCAAGTTCTTCTTCATGAGTCCAGTGGATCCTATGATAACTGGAATGATGGAGATCTGTTTGAGGTTCCAGTTTCTTTTCATATCATACATTAGACCCTGATATTTTGTTGTTTTCTCCCTATGTGTGCGTGCATGTGTGTGCGTGTATGTGCATTCACATAGACACCTACCCATAAATAATCCCATTTACAGATATGTAAATACATACATACTCATATAGACACACATACGTATGGGGAGTTTGAATTACCTACTGGGGAGTCTGAATTACCTACTGGGGAGTTTGAATTACCTACTAGGAAGTTTGAATTACTTACTAGACACCATCCTCAATTGTCTTCGGTCTTTCTGTAAAAGGGTTTGTTAGAATAACCTGATATGATGGTACTTTCCCTGACCAAATATTGAAAATAACATAGTATTCGAAGCCCAAATAAGATCCTCTTAACACGGCTATACACAGTCTCATACGAGGAATGGTGCGCCTTTTCCAAGTAATGTTACCTCAAGTTTACCGCACTTAGTTGGATACTCCACCAGACTAGATGGATTCTTGTCCTGGAATCCGGTAATACCAAAAAGACCACAAGAAAGATATACTATAACATAGTTCACAGGTCAATTGGGAGATTAGAATTAGTATTATTAACTTCTTTGCTAACTTAATGTTTGACAAGCAAAAGAGAACTTTAATGGAATATTTGAATATCTATTTGTGTATGTGTGTAGGGGGTAACACTTGATCTCTATATAATTATAGAGATCAAGTGTTACCCCCTAGGAAGGGACCCCTTTTGATTTCTGAGTCTTTCCACTGAAGTAAAATGAAACAAAGAGACAACGTATACATACATATATATATATGTGTGTGTGTGTGTGTGTGTGTGTGTGTGTGTGTGTGTGTATGTGTGTGTGCGCGTGTGTGTGTGTGTGTGAAAATAATTCCGCACTCAACTAAAAGGGGGCGGCCAAGTTTTCTTTTTTATTTTCTGAAATTAAATTCATTGTATTAGGAGAGACGACGCTCTCACCTTTTAATTAATCCGATTATTAAGGCGTCGCCAGTATTTTTCAAACACTGACTCGTTCACCGAATCAACTCTTTCTCTTCGTCACACTTGCCGCGCTCCCCTCGCGCCAGACAGACGTTAAAAATCAATAGAAATTTACAAAAGAGATGATTAAGATTGTATTTCTCGTTTCCCGTCTTCTCTTGTTTTGTTTTACATCTTATTTCTTCAGCAAGTAAAAGAATATTCATTTTTTTTGTAATGCGCACATTCAAATGATATCAAATTTTATTCTATAAAATTGAACTTCATTTGTGATTCTCAAAAGAGAAAGAGCTTTTCACTTCGAGACTCGCTTTTCATCGTATTCTTTATCCGTTTGTGGTGGAGTATTACGCCAACAGAAAGAGTGAGAGAAAACATACAACAACGAAAAGAAGTCTTGGTTGATATTAAAATGACGAGTTTTTTTTTATTGGAAATGTGTGTATGAGAAGAACACTTATGTAGTTGTTGAGAAAAACTCCAAATTTAGTAGTTGGGCTAGAACAGTTCGGTCTGTAGGAATGTGGACCTTAGCTTAGTAAGATATTGCGTCTTAGAGAAAATACTAAGATCCACGCTTACATTTCGATTGTGTAAAGAAATGTTTCAAACAGATAAAACATGGCAAAAACATGAATGAAAGTCTAATGAAAGGATAAAGCATGCATAAGTTGAATGAAGAATAAAACGTAATTTAAATGTAACACAAAATATTTATATATTTACAAATTACAGAGCATTAAGTGTTCATTTCAAGAGTCTAGTTCGAGAAACGAGAAATTTTCATGTGATTTATGAACGTGTATGTATGTGCGTAGTGTAGCCATGTGTCGAAGTGTGTGAATGTGAGTGTCGCCTTTTGTTCATGGCTGTACGAATGTGTATGCGTGAGAGTTGATAATTCGTTGAGGCATTTGTATGTGTATGTGTCTTTGTCAGCAGTGTGTGGTTGTATGCGTAGAAGGATGATAGGAGTGTAAGCCTTTGTGTATGTGTGTGGGTGTGTGTGTAGTAGTCAGCCGACGCGCTTGCATCCCCTCGCCTAACTTGTATTCTCTGAAGGAGAGAAAAGAGAGAAAGAGAGGGAAGAGAAAAAGTGAAAGAGGCATATTTTGTTGCGCGGTCCGCTTTTATATTGTTTCATAGTGGTTTAGCGGACGTAGTTCAGAGCACCACACGTGATCAACATTTTTTGGCTTTTTGCACCTTTTTGTTAGACTGTCTCTGGGAGCTGATTTTTATGACCAATATTTGAGCGTTTGTTGTTGAAGTGAATTTGCGTTGGTTTCTGTTTTTGTGTTTACGCCATTCGTTGATAAAATAGAGGATGTCAATCCAGTATGTAGTTGCTGATTAGAAATTCGCATTTACTAAACTAGAATTATGGACACTACGGACCTAATTTCTAGTATATATTAAATATTGCATTGCTTTTAACGCCAATACGTAGGTAAAGTAAAACTAATTCTTTTCGACTATTAAAATAATTTCCAACGCTATTTATAATGTTTACCCATTCATTTATTTATTTTTATTATCGCTTATGTTTGAATGCATGTTTTCAAACATGGCATAAATCATTAATCTATGACGTCATACCGAAGCTATAATTAACATTGTAACGGTAATCTTTTAAGCTCTTCTCAGAAAAAAGTCCGAATAGCTCAATTGGTAAAACTTCGGACTGAAGATCCCTAGGTGTCGGTTTCGATTTCCGGTCATGGTATCTGCTTTATTTGTTTGGGAATTTATTATTTACTATTAATGCAATATTTTCCATTTCTAAAAGAAGTTAAGATCTCTAATATTTCGAAATTAGAGAAATTCCGCAGTGTATTTATCATGTTTAAAGAAAAATTGTGACTGACGGAAAAATTGTGACTGAATGAAACATCATCATAGCATCATATTTGGTGTAACGTCCGTTTTACATGATGGCATATGTTGGATGGCTTTAAGAAAGTGACTTCCAAACTATCCAAAAACGAGGAAGTAAAGAATTCCTCGTTTTTGGTCTGAATGGTTGACTCTCTATAAAAGAATAAAACCGAAACATGTATGCACATGTGTAACCAATAATGTTTGTATAAATAAAAATGTCACGCTAGGAAGTAAGTGTAGTATCTGTTCCGATGGATACTGCACGCCTGTCCTGCGCAGTTCTAGGAGGTCCACCCTCCCAGGCTTCGCCTCCCCTCTTTGGGGAGGAGTAAGTTTATTGCTTAATGCTTGAGGCGCCCCTACCGGGGAATGCCGACGGGGCTGCCCAGGCAATTTTTAAATGGCCAGAGTGCTCACCTCTCGAGCGCTGGCTTTTAACCCCACTTACTCGACCCAAGCTGTGGTCACATCTTACTTGTGGGAGTAAGATAAAAACTGGCCTTGTGCCTAACTCCTGCAGAGGAGTAAATAAATATATATATATATATATATATGCAAACATTGATAAAAAAATAATATAATTCGTCTGTTTAATTATACCTTTTTTAATTTTTTTTTTCAATCTTTCTGACGGACTTTTTTGTATTAAAATCAAAAAATTAATAAATGTTTCATAGGTTTCACAGGTTTCACGAACGGTTTCGATTCTTCGTCGAATCATCTTCAGATGTCAAAAGCAAATACACAAAAAAGCTGGAGAAAGAAGAGAATTTTAAAAATCGGTGGAGAAATGCGCATAGAGCGTTTTTCGCATTGTTCCAGGAAATCGTTGTCGATTTAAATTCAGCAACGCTGGATGGCACGACAGAACAAAATCACATTACGTTAAGCATTTTAAAATGTTACCACTAGTTTCTCGTGTAATGTTGTAAATTTTAGGTTGTTGTATTTTCATGTAGATAGCTTCGAGTATTTTTAATTTCTTTAAAATTAGTTTCGGAATGTATAGGTTTAGTGTTATTAACTAAAATTTGTCTTAAATCAGAGGAAGGGCGATTATGTTTTTGTAGATGTTGGTAAATTGAGCTAGAGTTTACAAGATGCATGGTGAGGCGACGGGATAGGGCAGTGCTCGCAAAACCAATGAAGCTATTTGCTTTATTATTATTATTTGTAGTTACATTCTCCCAAAGGGCATTTACACTTATAAATAACCTTGGTTTTTTCTAGTGGTTTTGGGGTTGGGGAGGAGTTTTTTTTTACTACAAGATTTTGGGTTTTAAATTTCTTATATTAAATAATGCGTCTAATGTTATGGTTATTGTCAGTTGGGGATATATATATATATATATATATAATATGTTAGTATGGATGAAGAAATTAGATTTAACACAAAATGATTCCAAACAAGGAGAGATCATTTTAAGTAAAACTTACATGGATAACTGAAACAACATCTCAAAATTTAACAGTACTTTTTACAAAAATTAGTTTAATAATCTGTGGATCTTCTGTTCAATAGATATTGTAATCCAACGTTTGCTGTCTTCTAATTAAATAACAAATGAGAGTCGTGATAAAAGGGTCATTTTACGTCAAAATTATATTACTGACTGAACCCAACCTTTGATTTGCTTAAGCCAGAGTAATCCAAAGATTGTATCATCATCATCAGCAGCAGCAGCAGTAGTAGTAGTAGTAGTAGTAGTAGTAGTAGTAGTAGTAGTATCAACAACAACAAAGTATCAGTGTCCCCAATAACATATTAATACCAAAAGTTCTCTATTCGATATTCGTATTCGACAAGGGAGGCAAATTATCTTAAGAGTTGTCTTTCTTGGAATATGAGAGTTTAATATTGGTTGCCTCCCTTTGGTCATAGAAACATGTTCTCTCCGCCATTATACGCGATAAATACATTGATTACGGCGGACAAAATTCCAATAATTTCTAAATGCAATAACTCGTAATCAATGTATCATAATTAACAGAGACGGCGCTATCTACCTCTAAACTGACCCCTTTCGAATGCTGCGAATGGGGTTTCCTGAAACGGTTTTAGTTTTAATTTCTGTCCACCTTAAAATGTGGTCGAAAGAAATTATATAGAGTCGCTTTTAACAGTAACAATATATTTATTTGAAACATAATGCGACAGTAACAGTATATTTATTTCAAACATAATCCAACCATGCGTTAATCTGGCCCCAAATTCGTTAAAAATGACAATTTTTGAAACTCACGACTATGTTAAATTTTTTAAAGTTGCATTCCTTATGAAATTGGATAATTCTTTGATTTTTATAACACATTTGTTTGTTTCAAAAGAGTAGTCTCCTACGTTTTTTTTTTCACTGAACGTGAGTTACAGTAACCTATGGGAGGTGACGGTGGTTAAGTGGATATCGACACGGACTGGGTGTTCCAAGTTCGAATCCAGTCGGTTCCACAGTACCACTTTGGCAACCTTCTCGTGGTCTTTCCCGTAAGTATGTATATATATTGTAATATATTAAGCTGAACTAATAAGTGGAAAAAGAGATTTCTAACTAGAAAAACATCGGGGAAACTAATGGCAACACCAGAATCATCTGATTCACGCGAAAGGAGAAGAAGCAGCAACCTATAGGAAATTGAAGCTTTATTTAATTTAATCTGCTGAGTGAAAGCGAAGTGATAATTCTTATTTACATGTTAGTACTTGCCAGTCTTGTCGATGTATTATGGTTTTCCTCATATTTTTTTTTTCAGGTTTAATAATGAAATTGTATATATTTATACTAGCACGAACACCCGGTGTTGCCCAGGATTGAATGAAGAACACTATGCCCTTTTTCGCATGACCCATAGCTCCATGTTTTTATTCAATTTTAGGAATGGGGTTGAAAGATGCACTTAACATTTATTCGGTGGGAGGGATTATAAGTAAAGTAACATTAATTGAAATAAATTTCGGTAAATTCATAGTTTTAATCCCCTTGAGGTACACCCGGCGTTTTCAAGGGTTCAATGAGAACTCTGTGCACTTCTGCTCCAAGTTTTGAACCTCTTGTTAACATTTCTATTCTTTGTACCATTTGGACTATTCGGACTACTACTCTCATGTTGGTTCGAAAATACGCACCTGAGATAGGCCGGATGTTAAACGTAATGAATATAAAAACCTAGATGAGTATAGTAGTCGAAATAATCGAAATAATGAATATTATCAATCCTTATCTAAAAAATTCCGAAACATTTCTATTATTGTTTTTAATTTCTATAATTTGCAAATTATAAATAAAATAAAACAAAGTGAAACAAAAATAAAATGTATTCTTTTAAATGGATGTCGACCGAACACAGACCCCAATATAATATTGTGCTCACTTTGATCAAAATGAAATATATTGATCCAAGTACTCTGGGCAATGATGTAGTTTCAGAATATATATGGTTATGGCAGTCTATTTCCAAAATCTTAAAGGAGTTATTGAATAAATAAACACACATGTATTACAACTTATATATATATATTTATTTCGATTTTGATATTCATTTCTTGTGTACGTATACGTTGATAAATACACATATTTATGTGCCTGGGTGTACTTTATATATGTGTCTGTATTTGTATTTATTTATATTTGTGTGTGTGTATACATATATATATATATATATATATATATATATATATATATATATGTGTGTGTGTGTGTGTGTATGTGTATGTGTGTATGTATATGCATGTATGTGCACTTGTGCGTGTGTATGTCTATGTAAGTGTACGTTGTGTGTGTGTGGTGTGTATATCTGACTATGAATATACACGTATACATTTGTCGGTAGTTTATATTTGCATAGTCTAGTTCTTTTATGTATATTCTAGGTATGTGCTCGTATATATTAATTTGTGTGTACTTTGTATGAGTATAGGTGCACATGTTTTGATTTGTATTCGTATATATGTATAGGGGTGAACTGTCGGCGCCTGTGTATATGTGTGTGTATGCGTGTGTATGTATGTATGTGTATATGTGTATGTGTATGTATATATATATTCACGTATATGTGTATATATTGGTTAGGGTAGGTCGATTTTACACTTTTTTTTAAATATTAAAAAAAGGCACGTTCCGAAAGTTGTATATAGACCTATTAAATACTCATGCAAAAAATTAGATCAAAAACTTCAGCGGTTTTTTGAGCGTTTGGTATCAAAGATCGTAGACAAGAATATACTGAAAATTCCTCGTTTTTGCAAGATTTGCTTGAATATTGGTGTGAAAACCAAATAATTTTAGCATTTAAAAGCAGGGAATGTCCTTTTATTTTATAAAAATGATATGAATTAAAGAAATCTTCAAATTGAAAATTTGCCCCCCCCCCTCATTTTCAGTATCTGCTTTTGTAAACTACCTTTTAACGTTATGAATTAAACAGTAATATTTGAATACCTAAAAAAATGATTTTTTCTGTTATTAGTGAAAATATAACAAGCAAAGAAATAAGGAAAAACCTAACACTATTTTAATGAAGCTTAATATAGAGAGTCAAATTGCTCCATATAAGACCCCTTAGACAAAAATGCTGGTCTCAATTTCTGACTCAAAACTTTGGCTGTAATGTGTTGATGCCTTGCTTCAAAACCATATACAGTTTGTGAAGCTTCTGTTATTAACTTAACTGCCCGTTCCACACCCTGAGAATGTGAGGGAAAATCTGGCAAGTCAAGCTTGGTTCCAATCATCAACGATTCTCGAAGTTCAGATTCAGTAAAATCTTCCGTCATTGGTGGTTCAAAAATGCCGCATAATTTTAAATCTATTAATTGTGTCCAATGTGTGGCATTAAAATTAATAGGTAGTATTCTTTTTAATCTTTTTCTGGTTGACTCCTCACTCCTGAAAGAACAAATTAATTAATTGAATTATTAAAAAATTCCAATCTGTACTGCTTTAATAATTATGGTGAAATTAGATAAAATCTTTAAAAATCATTCTATAAATTGGAATAAATAATTGAGTCAGAGATATATGAATAAATATTACTTACCTAATGGCCAAAATTCTTTTTAAAGCTTCTTCTCTTACTTCAATCTCCTCAGATTTAACCATGGAATATAGAAAGTTTTCAGGCAGTAAACAAAATGTATTACCTTGTATATTTCTAAATGTGATATCTTGGATTTCCTGAGGCTGCTCCTTAATCCTCTGGATCATATTAAAAATGTGCACTTACTGATTGTGGAATTTACTATTTCTTTTAATTTCAAACCAAGAAGTGGCATACACATTTACAATAAAATTTACTACATAGTGTAGTTTTGTTGTGTGCCTTTGTGGGTATGCACCACGAGTCCATAAACACATAAGCCTGATGGCCAAAGTTAACCATCTTGCTTGGTTTAAAGGACCAATTTTCCAGGAGGCATATCTAGAGTCAACCTTACCTCTAGAAATACCTACTGTGTATTCATAAAGGAGTCTTTGGTCAGAACTAAGATCATGTATTTCATCAATTTTAAAAATTGACTCTAGAGGATTGCTAATAGTGGAAAATGATATTTGGGGTAAATCATATCAATCATTTGAGCATAATTTCCCCAGAGGGCTACTGAATGTTGTAGGGCCCTTTGCGCAACCATCTATGTTTTTAAAAAGGGCTCTGAAAGGTAGTTCATTATGATGCAAAGAGCAACCAATTGTGTGAAGAGTTTTAAAAAGTTTTTTTTCTAAAATTGCAACCATTCCACCATCGCAACTTGTGTTGGTATTAGTGTTGTCAACAAGTATAGCCTTGATACTGTTCTCACTGTGGAATTCATGCAAAACATCCACCACTTGATCTGCATGAACAGCACCTGTTGCACCACTATTCGGAAGAACTCCATGTGTCAGATATTTACTTTCACATGGTGTTTCTTTTGTAAAAGTTAAATGGTGTTCTGGTCCCTTAGTTTTTTTCATAATTCTCTGTCTATTTTCATCCACAATTTCCTTATACATCAATGTGTCCTTATCCATTCTCCCATCAACTCCAATACATATATTTTAGGTGGGGTAAAAACTCCTGGCTGAAATAGTTTTATTTATCTACCTCCAACAAGGTAAGATGTGACACAAGGTCAGGAAAGTGGGATTAGATAACCCTGCGCTATAGAGGTGAGCACTCTGGCCATTAAAAAATTGACTGGGCAGCCCCGTTGGCATTCCCCTGTAGGGGCGCCTCAGACAGTTAGCAATAAACTTACTCCTCCCCAAAGAGGAAAGGCAAAGCCTGGGAGGGTGCACCTCCTAGAATTGCACAGGACGGACAAGCCCCAATAGACGGGCGTAAATCCAGACCCAAAGGCCCGGACGATACCGGTTTATTTGGTGGGGTAAAAACCCCTGGCTGAACTAGATTTTATTTATCTACCCCCAACAAGGTAAGATTGACACAAGGTCAGGAAAGTGGGATGAGAAAGCCAGTGCTCGAGAGGTGAGCACTCTGGCCATTTAAAAATTCCCTGGGCAGCTTCGTCGGCATTCCCCGGTAGGGCCGCCTCAGACAGTAAGCAATAA
>OY744526.1:148289007-148319007 GCA_963556195.1 Sepiola atlantica
TTTATTGTTGTGTTTTTTAAATTATTTTCCAGGTTATCTGTGCAACTATAACTTAGTTGTAATATATCTATATAATACTAAAACTCTATTGTTCTTGTATGTTTGCAATCAGCTTTCAGCTTTCCGGTTTTCAACATCCGGTTGCGCATGCGTAAATATCATCGTCTTCAATCTGTTATTCCAATTCCGTTATTCTCTATTATGATTAACGAACGCATGAAATTTTTCATTCTGGAAATTTTTAAACAATTACATTTAATTTCATCAAATAGTTTATTTGTTTTCTTCACGGCTAAAAACATTCAACGGGAGGACTTCGTAAAGTCTGTCGCGTTTCAAAAAAACTCCTCCCTTTTAAAAAACAAAAACAAACAAACAAAAAAACAACACTCATTATTAATATCAGCCATTACTAGCGGTCGGTGAACGAAACCACCTCCCACTTTCCCTCTCATAGATTTCACTACTCCTACTCCCTCTGTTTTCGTTACGTACGCGAGAAAGCCTGCTGTCTCTCGGTGGCCACGGCTGTACCCCCTTCCTTTCTCAAATCGCCCTAACCAACCACTTATAATTCAGTAACTGTAATTTTAAAAAAAAACATTTACAATAAACAGAACGACTCATAGAAATCTATCTATATTCTTTTTTCATTTTAATATACTTTCATAGAAATGCTTCTGTTATGTAAAAAAACCTATTTTCTTTATGCCACAAGTGTCACGCTCATACATGAATTCCATAGCTAATATAACAAACTGACCCAACGGGTCACGGGTGGTCTAGTTCTTATTAAATAGCTTATGCAATGTGTTACCAGGTGGGAAGTGTTTGTTTATAAGTTGTAGGAATTTGTTACCAATTTTTGTTTTTAACATCATATTAAAGGGGGTGTAAACCAGATTATTTTCCGGCCTCGATTTCTAGAGTTGTTCGCATTTGTTGTTATATTCTCATATTTTATATCAGCATTCATGTACCCGCTATTATTTAAGGCAGTGTTGTAAATAAATATTCTTAGAGTTGTTAAACGTTGTCTTGTCTGATGAATTATTACTAATTCTACTTTCTATTGACTTGGGTATGTGTTTAATTATTGAAAGAGGGTGGTTTGATTGTGGATGTACGTATATGGAGCTGGAGTTTTCTTTCATGGAGGGTTTATATTTGGTATCATTTAGGTTAAATGTAACATCAAGGAAGTTAACTTGTTTTACATTGCCGGTAATTTCAACCGTAAGTCCTAGTTTATTCATTCCCTTATAAATTATCTTACTAATGTTGTCGCATTTCGCGCTAGTAGATTCCCTGACTACCATTACACCGTCATCTATATATAAACCTATATCTTCTACATTTATGTTATTATTCATGGTAATATTCCTTAATATATATATAGACCTACTAGATTAGATGCCTCAGCGGAGTCTAGCGAACTCATAGAAACATCGAATGATCCGTTTTCTCTGTTGTTAGTCCATTGCTCGCCGTCGCTAATGAGAACAAGCAGCTTTGTATAATATTGATATCTTTTTCCGAGATATCTGTCGAATCCTTCGCAAACTCAATTGCATGTTCGAAGAAGATTTTAGTAATGGACGGATAGTATTCCATGATGTCGGATTGGATAAAGGTACATCTACTCTTGCCGTTAATCTCTGAAAACCGATTTATAGCATCCATCGTGTTAATCTATTGGTTTAGTTTGTATTTATGCTTGATTTTCAAATTGACCCTTTCTAGAATTTTTTTACTAATCCTTCCAATTTCTGGTCGGGTCGGGTTTATCAGTCTAGTTGATGGTTTTGTGTTGAAATCTGAATTGTGATCCTTAAGCAAAATGTATGCTTCCTTTGGGAGAATGTGTCTCCAACAATCATGAAAATGTATACATTGGGTCGACTGTTACGACGCTATCCAGAACATTAACTATGCATTTATCTAACGACTCCGCCATAACCCAGCACCTCTATAAAAAGCATTCCTGCCCCCGTTCGCATATCCGTAAACTTCTAGTAGATAACACAAAAATCATCGCACAAAATACTAATACACTTAAACTCCACATACTCGAAGCCCTATACATTAAAAATGAAAAACCAGCTATTAACAAGATTAATTATACTATTAGTACTAATATACTCAAATGCCTATAAATATAAATTTAAATTAAACACAGTCCTTTATTTTCCCGCCTAAGTAGAATATATATTCACTCCTAGGTGTATGCCTGGTTAACATTACTCCACTGACGATGGACCTGGAAGGGTCCGAAAGCGCTTTGGGAAGCTTTGGCAATTTTATCAGCCAGTTTCCGTCTGAAACTAAGAACCTAATCAGAAAAACGGAACGGATCATAGAAAAAATATCCAGACACAAGATGTCCGTTATTTTTAATGATACTTATATATATATATATATATATATATATATATATATATATATATATAGAGAGAGAGAGAGAGAGAGAGAGAGAGAGAGAGAAAGAGAGAGAGAGAGACTAATTTTCTTTCTATATGCTATTTTATAATGCCGACAGTTACAATGTGTATGTGAATTTTTTCTTTCTATATTATATATATATATATATATATATATAGGCAAACAAAATAGAATGATAGTAAGTAAAAGCGATGTGTATACAATAAGTGTATAGCAAGCAGATGTGTTATTATTACATTCACTTCAAGATGGATGTTGCATCACCTGTATCCTATGTTTGAAGAGGGATAACTTCTTTTCGATTACTATTGATTAAACACCCTCTATTTAGGGGCGGAGGGGTAATTGAATCTTGTTTTTAAACTTTTAATCATTAAATCGATTATTTTGCCCTAAACTGCGAGTGGAAAATGTATACATCTCTCTATCTCCTTTCAATATTTTTGCTATTGACTTTCTTTAATTTGGAATTCCATTGATTACGCACGAAACTTTGCAGATTATAAAATAAAGCGAAAAAATTATTTATATTTACGAGTGACGGTTGAGTTTCACTTTGCTATCTAAACTCATTGTAAATAGATTCATCTACATTCGAACCGGTGTTAATATTTATTAATGGTTTTTTTATTCTGAAAACAAGTGTCTGACCAGAGAAAGATATTCTAAATGATAATCGACAAAAATAGTCGCTTTATATTTGTTTTTATGTTTGTTTTTAGGGTTTTATTTTGTTTGTTTGCTTGTCTTTTGTTGGGTGTTTTAATGGGCTAGTCGATGAGAGTTAGGAGTTCAACAAACATAACCTTTCAATTATTTGGCAACATTTTGAGGTAAAACTGAAACCCTGAATAAATTTTAATTAATTTAATTAATTAATTTTAGAATTTTGAGGGAGGGAGGTCTCCTTAAACCTGATCGACAACCTTTCTAGAGTCTTGAACAAAATATCCGATTGCAAACCTAAAATTGTTTAATGGCTTAATAGTTTCTGCCTATCGCTTAGTCTTTGCACTCCTTAGCCACGCACAGAGGAACACCTCAAAGACACTCAGTGCTTGGCTTTGTTTCTTCACTAAGACAATGAAAACCGTCTCTCTTTCTTTTTATATGGGCGACTTGGGGAACGTTTTTGTCACTAAGTCTCACATGACTGTTCTGGGTTGCTCTTATTCCGGCAGGTTGAGGGTACAGGTTAGACAGCTTGTCTGGCTGCTGTTTTCGACTTGTAGTTCAGGAGCCCTAACTCTTAGGTAGCAGTAAGAACGGCTGCTCCATCAACATTTAAATAATATCGTGAGTAACTGTACGTGCCATGTCGTGCATCGAAAAGGACCCTACAGTTATCCCTGGTGAGCTTTCCGGGGGCCAAAACCCCCATGGACCAAGTTTCAACTAATGGTCTGGTTGTGTGCGCTTATTGGCACCAAACAAGCAGCCACTTTGCCCTTTCCACTCTATCTTAAACCAAAATGACAATACAAAGAAAAAGAAACAAACCTAAATCAGACACCCACCAAAGAACATATTCGCCTCCGCAATTAATGCTAACATTCACAAATATCTGAATGGTTAAGAACCAACATCAATGACGTAGAAACCATTCCCCTAGTAAACTCCACAAATATCCTAGCACTAAGTGAAACAAAACATCAATCCTTAATCTCGTCACACAATTTTGACATAACTGAATACCTCCCACTTTACCGTAAAGACTCTGACAAACATATGCATGGGCTACTAGTTTATGTTCGGAACACCCTTCCTTTGACACGATAACAGATGATCAAGCCTACATGTGCTTTAGATTAACCTTACAACACAGCGTTAGTTACTTATATTTCTTATACCGTTCTTCTTCGGCCCAGGACTGTACCCTGATAAACTTTGTCTCTGAAAACATATATACAGCACTCTCACTTGACTCGAGTGCCCAAATACATGTGTTTGAGGATTTTAATGTACATCACCATGACTGGCTATACAGACGCAGCTGGTAACTTCAAGTATAGTTTCCTCATAGTGCACTCCCTCTCACAGACTGTCACTTTCCTGACCCGCGTCCCTTATTGTGTGCATCAGCAAGACTTACTTCTCAACCTGTTCTTAGCCTCATTGCCCGATGCTTGTGCGACGAGTGTTCATAGCTCGCTCCGGAACGCTGATCACCTTGTGGTAATGATTGATTGCACCCTAAAGTCTCGTCCCGAAGTTGATGAGCCATTGCTCAAAACGACGAGATACTACAAGCGGGATGACTGAGAATCCATCAGAGACGACATCAGAGATCCCCCCATGGAGTGAAACTTTTTCTCTCTGCTTATCAGTACGCAAATGAGTTAACCAAATGGATCAAAGCAGGCATTGATGCACATGTTCTCATGCGAAAATTCTACTGCAAGTTCCACTCTCCACAATGGTTCACCTCGAACTGTGCAGCTGTTATTGCTCAGAGGCAGCAAGCATTCCGACAATTTAACCGCCATAAGTCAACTATAAATACACAGAAACTTATAGTGTAAATAAATCATTGTAAGACTGTGATAGATGAAGCAAAGAGAAGATATACAGAGATGACCAGAAAACGCATTCAGTCACAAAAACTAGGTAGTCGTGATTTCTGTAAAATCTTCAATTGTGTGGTGAACAATGGACAATCAACAATTCCCCCGCTATCCAACCACAATGATGGCGTTTGCACGGCAACTGATAAGGCTGAACTAATTGCCCAGCGTTTCGTCTCAAACTCCACTCTGGGCTCCGCAACCCACTCCCTCCCTAAATCCCCATTGCAGACTAAAGCCACACTTAATGAGCTAGTCCTCACCCCATCTCATGTCAGGGACATCATAAAAAACGTTGACACCTCCAAAGCATGTGGGCCTGATCTTATACCAGTAATAGTAATAAAGAAATGCTCTGCAGAAATTACCCCTGTCCTCTCCAAATTTTACAAATGCCTTGCCGAAGCTTGCTTCTCTGATAGCTGGAAAATTGCCCCTGTTGTACCAGTCTTCTAGTATTCTAGAGATAGAACTGACCCTCAGAATTATCGCCCCATCGGTCTACTCCCGCTCTTCGCTAAAACCTTTGAATCCTTAATCAATCTAGCGATAGTTCATCACCCTGTTAATGCTAAACTTCTTTCTGAACATCAGTATGGATTTAGGTAAGCACGGTCTACTGCAGTTATCCTAACGGTCATCTCTGAACACGTATACCATAAACTGGCATAAGAGATGCGATCATGTGAATAGTATGTATCAGTTTGCAATAGTCACAATGAATAGAAAGTGCTGAATCCCTCATTCCACGTGAATTTTCAAACCGAGCATGGTCAATCGTGACTTCAGATCTATTCAATTTCTGTTAATTATGTATTACTATTGAAAATATATTTCTGTAAGGAAATTAAATATTACAACCAAAATGTCGTACAACTCACAAAACCGGATCTTGAGTGAACAAGGAATCTTAATAACTTATGTATAATCCATTAAATGAGTCGAGATGAACACATAATAGTCCTATATTTCTTATTAACTCCTATCGACCATGCATTACCCTCATCAGGAAAACTCATCTATACATATATATGTATATATGTGTGTATTTATATATATATATATATATATATATATATATATATATATATATATATATATACATGTCTATATATTTCTTTATATATATAAATATTTATATATATATATACATGTCTATATATATATATTTCTTTATATATATATATTTATATATACACATATATATATATATTTTTTTATATATATATTTATTTATATATATATATATATATATTTATATATATATATATTTATATATATATATTTATATATATATACATATAACTCTTAACCAATGGATTCCCCTTCTACCATAGCCAGCCTCAGTAACACCAAAAAACGCAGACACAACCCTCTTACCAACACCTGCTTCATCAAACTCCCTTTCTTTAACGATAGCATTACATCCGCGATCCGCAAAGCAATACGTAGTGAGAACCATGATATTCAACTCACCCACACAGGCACTACCCTTCGACAACACCTAACTAAAACACACAGTAACCACACCTCTGAACCCTGCTCCCTAGCCAATTGCCCCATTCCCAACTCTTGGCTCTGCTTTCGCACTCACACAGTTTACAGACTACAATGTGTTAAGTTCCAGAATTTCAACATCGGTAGCGCTTTTAGGCCTCTGCATCACCACATCAAGGAACACTTGTACATCCATATTTGTTTTTTATAAACACATCTTATCATGTGGCAACACACAACGCATTATCGATGTCCATATCCTTGTCTCAGTTAGAAACATCGGTAATCTAAGAATATCGGAAGCAATTCTTATCTCTAAACATAGACCCTCTTTAAATGGCAGATCCGAGCTTGTTCCCCCTTCATTCTTTAAACCCACTCCTCTTCCTAGAGCATTTCAACTCTACTAATCTTGGGCCATGCTTTATACTTCTTGCTCCTTGGTCTCTACCCGATCCCAGTGATCTCAACCACCTATCCACCTAACCCATCTAGATCTCTACACTCTCACTTTCCTTTTTTTCTTTCTTTATACCCCTTCATTCAGGCACCCTCCCTTTTCCCTTCCTTTCTCTTCCAACAACCTACTATTCTCACACTCTAGGTTGAGTATAATGTTACAGATAAAGGCTTAAGATAGAATAATTATATCTATCTGACTATGCATTATTTTACTTGACATAATTATTCCCCTTTAACCATTTTATGCAGATCCCTAATTATCTCCCTTAATCTTTACCTGACTATTCGAACCTATATTTACTATTGCAACACTTAACATAAATATTAAATTTTAAATATTTAATATAAAAAATAAAAAATAAATTTAAAAAAATAAAAAAATAATAATAATATAATAATAAAGAAAAAGTAAATAATAAATAAAAAAACAAATATAATAATAATAATAATAATAATAATAATAATAATAATAATAATAATAATAATAATAATAATAATAATAATAATAATAATAATAATAATAATAATAATAGTAATAATAATAATAATAATAATAATTTTTCAACATTGCATTGATTCTGCCTCGGAATTCTCACCTTCATATTTACTTGTTTACTCGCAATACTTCAAGCAAACTATCATTTCCTTTCATATATATATATATATATATATTTATATATATATCTATATATATACATGATATATATATATATTTATTTATATATATACATCATATATATAAATATATACATCATATATATATATATATATTTATGTATATACATCATATATAGAGATATATAGTTATATATATTTATATATATACATCATATATATATATATACGTCATATATATATACGTCATATATATATACGTCATATATATATATATTATATATATATATATATATATATTTACATATATATATATACGTCATATATATATACGTCATATATAAATACATTATATATATATATATATATATATTTACATATATATACATCATATATATATATATATACATTATATATATATATACATCATATATATATACACATCATATATATATATTCATATATATACATCATATATATATATACATCATATATATACATCATATATATATATATATTTATATATATATATACATCATATATATATATATATATATTTATATACATCATATATATATATTTATGTATATACATCATATATATATATATACATACATCATATATATATATATATATATATATATATTTATATATACATCATATATATATATATATATATACATCATATATATATATATTTATATATATATATACATCATATATATATATATTTATATATAGAGATATATACATCATATATATACATCATATATATACATATATGGATCATATATATATATATATATATATATATATACATATATACATCATATATATATACATATATGCATCATATATATATATATATATATATACATCATATATATATATACATATATACATCATATATATATATACATATATACATCATATATATATATACATATATACATCATATATATATATGTATATATATATATATATATATATATATATACATATATACATGATATATATATATATATATATATATATATATATATATATATATATATATATATATATATATATATATATATATATATATATGTTATGACTTGGATGAAGTCTATCCAAAAAAGTGTGTTTTGGGCCAATATATTTGATGTTTTATATAGTTTTATGTATTTTTATATATTTTCAAAGCTTAATTTTATTACCTGCAGTAATGTCATTGCGATAATGGTCGTCCGAGGAGAAGAGTTTTTTTGTAAAACTCATGAGTTAAGGACGCAATATCACTCCTTCTTTTTGAACTTTAATAAAATCTGATTGATTTCTCATTTTATGATGTCATTCAATTAATATATATATATATATATATATACTATAGATATTTTTTTTATTAATGTTAAAGTGTATTTACCTACAGACGACATTGTTTTGGACTTACGTCATCATCAGTGCAGGAAGTGGTGGTTTCAGGCGGGCAAACGGGTTCGAACGCAATTTGTAGATTCAGAAGAGAGTAACGATCCTACACCCTAATCCATTAGGCTAACGGAAATGCAACAGATATTACTGAAATTAAGATACATTAAGTGTTTAAACATGCATGCGTGTAACCTTTGCTTCCATAGCTTAACGACCTCAGATTTTTATAATTTCAGACAGTGCTCGACAATTAAGATTTATTTTTCTTAAAGGGGGCGATTACTATGAATATTTTTTATTAAATATTTTTAAGTGTATTTACCTACAGACAACGTTGTTTCGGGCTTTCGTCCTCATCAGTACAGGAAGTGGTGGTTGTAGGTGAGTTTCTTATTCCTGTCATAGAAAATAGCTGCGGGCTTGAGCAAGCTGAAGGCAATTATAATCTTTGCACGGTCATATTACTTACATCTGTCATGAGCAGGGATTTTCATGTTCGTTTACCAAATACCATTCTATATGTAAGTATGGGGGAGCGCAAGGGTTTTTGGGGTCCCCTCCAAACCGTAAATGCTTCCCTCTACTAAAAGTTTACCAACATTGATGCCGCTAACCCTGAAAGGATCATTGATCATTTATAAATTTCCACTTTTTACATTTCACATTAGGATTAATCGTCAACCAATCTTGACAGACAAAAATGTTTTTCAAATTGTTGTGGCCTTGCAGGAAAAACACAATGGTAGAATTAACATATAAAAAGGGTTAGGGTTAGGGTTTAGGGTTAAGGTTAGGGTTAGAGTTAGGGTTAGGGTTAAGGTTAGGGTTAGGGTTAGGGTTTAGGGTTTAGGGTTAAGGTTAGGGTTAGGGTTAAGGTTAGGGTTAGGGTTTAGGGTTTAGGGTTAAGGTTAGGGTTAGGGTTAGGGTTAAGGTTAGGGTTTAGGGTTTAGGGTTAATGTTAGGGTTAGGGTTAGGGTTAGGGTTAGGGTTAAGGTTAGGGTTAGGGTTTAGGGTTTAGGGTTAAGGTTAGGGTTAGGGTTAGGGTTAGGGTTAGGGTTAGGGTTTAGGGTTTAGGGTTAAGGTTAGGGTTAGGGTTAGGGTTTAGGGTTTAGGGTTAAGGTTAGGGTTAGGGTTAGGGTTAAGGTTAAGGTTAGGGTTAGGGTTAGGGTTAGGGTTAGGGTTTAGGGTTAAGGTTAGGGTTAGGGTTAGGGTTAGGGTTAGGGTTTAGGGTTTAGGGTTAAGGTTAGGGTTAGGGTTAGGGTTAAGGTTAGGGTTAGGGTTAGGGTTAGGGTTTAGGTTTTAGGGTTACGGTTACGGTTACGGTTACGGTTAGGGTTTAGGGTTAAGGTTAGGGTTAAGGTTAAGGTTAGGGTTAGGGTTAGGGTTAGGGTTAGGTTTAGGGTTACGGTTAGGGTTAGGGTTATATGTATTAACAGAAGTATATTACAGAATTACGCGTCATATGTTTGGACCCATAACTGCCACAATTTTCTGCTATGACGCTTAAATGTAACTGTATTTATTATGTCTTGGTAAGTCCATTTATTCTCGAAATAGGTAGATCAGCTTACACCATAAGACCCCCCCCCTTTTAATTTTCTGCTCAATTAGGAGTTAATATTTTATTCTCTTGGGTTGGGGTTGACTTTCATGATGTCGGTATTTATTCCCTTTTCCTCTTTGACCTTCGCATTTGAGAAATTACTTGTGGAACTGGTGACCTGATCGTGCCAAACACAACGTCCATTCATTCTTCTGTGGTGTTCAGTCTCGGAATAGCTGTTCTAGTTTGGTTTAAATGTGTCTTATGGTTAAATGTTGGTCTTTTTACCACAGAGCATATTCTCAACTCTTCTATCTACAATCCTGATTTCCCAAAATTACTTATTCTTGTTAAACCTTCTGGAAAAAAACTTTTTTCCGATTTGAAAACGTCCTTTTTTACATTTATTTTTCGTTCCAGTTTTTGATGATTCGGTAACAGTTTGTCGAAACTTGTCTCGATATTTCTTTCGAATTTGGCTAGCGTTGGTAACTTGCAAGATGGAAGGTTATGCTTAGGAGTTATTTTATAGATTTGTAGACGATCCTGTATAGCATTTTCCGTTGGAGCACCCCTCACTTTTTAATGCTCTTTTAGAAGTATTAAAAAAATCATCCTTTTTCTTTACATATACTGTCAGCGATAGCACTCCCTTTTTCTCGAGCCTATCAAATTCTAGTTGATTTTTTCTTCTGACGCGAACGAAACATTTCGTTTCTTTTTGAAAATTGGTTGTATACCCGGTTTCAACTCAAATTTAACAATCATTTTATTGCAATTGCCAATCCCACCAGAAAAAGCTTCTACAAAATTCTCTTTCAATTCTTTTAAAAAATTATTCGGAATCTTTCATTTTTACATTCTGGCAAAAAGAATTTATTGGTAAATAAATCTCAGTGTTAGAAATTTGTCCATGAAATCTGAGCCCAGTAAATTTCTCGATTCATTCATCACAAATTATTTTAGTTTTCGGGGTTTTCCTTGAAGTGTGACTGTCGCTATCTGTTAACTTTTGAATTCGACTTTCTCTCCGGTTATGCCTTTTGCAATTATGTTAGTCCCCAATAAAGTTGGCTTGCCGATTTTCCTCTATGTGTGAAGATTAATAATTGATAAATCGGACCCCCGAATCTAATTGCATTTTTTTATGTTTCTCTTTAATATTTTAACTTCCTAACATTTTCAATTTCATCGCAGTTGGCGATACTGATGAAACCATTTCTTGTTTTATTTTTCTTCTGCAATGCGTACTTTTATGTCCTATACGATCGCATTGAAAGCATTTCTTGATTTTATCAGCACCTATAGCAACACGTCTTACAGAAAATAAAAGACAATAGTTCTAGAGAAACATCCGCTGATAGAAAGAATCACAGATTGATATGTTGGTAGCATAGGAGAGGAAAACAACACGATGATACTTATAAACAAATCACCGGTACATAACAAAATACAAAATTCTCCAAATATTTTTCCAAAATTCCGCAAAAATTAAAAGAAGAATCAATGATACATATTAAAATTTGTTTTTACATTTACAAGAATTTTTTCGAGGGTTTTTCTTTTCAAAATCTCCTATAAAAATCAGAAATTAAAAACACTTTAAAAGGAGATTAGATAAATATATATATATATATATATATATATATATAAAAGAAGTGTGGTAAATAAATACCATCAAAGCTTGTTATAGATGCAATATGTATTTTACAAAAAAGAAAAGACAAATCGAAGACGATTTTTTTTTTTTTTCCTCTTTATATAAACTAACATTAAGTATGTATGTAGTTTATAGTTCTGTATAACTATAAACTACATACATACTTAATGTTAGTTTATATAAAGAGGAAAAAAAAAATCGTCTTCGATTTGTCTTTTCTTTTTTGTAAAATACATATTGCATCTATAACAAGCTTTGATGGTATTTATTTACCACACTTCTTTTTTATTAAATTTCAAACGGATGCTTATTAAAAAAAAAAAAAAAGTATGAACTTTTAAAATATATATATATATATATATATATATATATATATATATATATATATATATATATATATATATATAGTATTTCATGTATCCACATAAAATATTATAAGGAGATATAATTTTTTATGTATCAGTTTTCAGTATTTACTTCAACAGTGCTCGATACGTAAGTAGAACTAGGTAGTAAGCAGTGAAAATATATATGGCAATCAAGCTACAAGCTTGATTGCCATATATATTTTCACTGCTTACTATATATATATATATATATATATATATATATATATATATATATATATAATTGATACGGTTCATAGTTCTTGCTTACTGTGAGATAATTCTGTATTCTCTCAGTGTAAAGAACAAATATATATATATATATATATATATATATATATATATATATATAGGTTCGTACAAAAATTATTTACTTTCTTTCTTGTAACGAAAGAAAAAATCGACAAACCTTTTATATCTTGATTTTATTCTTCGCTGTTGAAACTTGACTTTTCAAAACTTTTTGAAACAAATTCGTCATTGGAAAACGTTGACGTTTTCTTTTAGTTCTTTTCGTGAGATTGGAGGAGTTTTTTCGTAGAATTACACTTTTCTTAAGTTAAATATGTTTTAACTTATTGCTCCGTTGTTAAACAAATAACAAGAGCCTACCACCAGAAGTTGTTTCATATAAATCTAATAATTCAATTTTAGACTAAACCGAGTTTTCTGTTGTTTGCATGCAATTTACATCTATTTTATTTTCGTGTTTTGAATCAATTCGAATTGCTTGTCGTCAAAATCGTGCAACATACGTTCGAAAGAAAAATATGTTGAACTGAATAAATTCGAGTACCTTATCTCCAGGTTTATGGAGTGTAGATTTCAAATTCTTGCTTCCGGTGTGCGTGTGATACAGATTTTAGGCAATGTTCGAATAAACCCTCAACGTTAGTGTTGTGAGATGTGTTCTCAAATCCTTGCCGTTAGTTTTGTGGCAATGTCAGTCTCGAATCACTTGTCGCCAGTGTTATGGCATTGCAGACCGGTAATTAGCAAGACAAACATAGTGGTTTAATAAACAAAAGTGTATTAACAGTAGTATGTAACAGAAGTACGCGTCATGAGCCTGGGAACATAACTGTCACAATTCCGGGTGTTTACTTCTTTCACACCACAAGAAGATGTGACACAAGGTCGGAAAGTGGGGAGAGTCAAGCTAACGTCCCGAAAGAAGAGGCACTCGGTCCTTTTAAAAATTGCCTGGGAAGTCCAGTCAGCATTCCGCGGTCGGAGTGCCTCAGGCAGTAAACAATAAACTCACTCCACCTCAAAGAGTCTAGGCAAGGCCTCGAAGTGTGGACCTCCTAGGACTACCCAGGGCGAACACCTCAATCCGACAGATAAGAAGCAACTGAAATGGTCCAGTTTCTGCCGAACTGATTGTCAATATCGGAACCTCGACTGGTATGTCCGAGAACGCGAATGAGTAGCAAATGACTGCCACAATTTTCTGCTATGACCTGTAGATGTAATTGTATTTCTTGTGTCTGCGTAAGTCCATTTATTCCTGAAATAGGTGGATCGGCTGACACCATAACATATTCCTACCTGAAATAAAAACAGCAGTGACAAACTGAATTTTCTGTAAATAAATGTAAATATAAACACTGGTGAAGAATGACACGGCTTCATGCCTTTAGTGTTTCACTTGTCGTCTGACAATAAAAAAAATAATGATTTTTTTAAAAATTATTTAACGGCTGCTATTAGCGTCTTTTCTAACTAGTTCTAAATATTTATTATTCTTTAAAATGTTTTTCACTGAGGTTTGTTTTTAGCTGTTAATTTTATTTTTAAATATGTCACAATGAAAAAGCATTAAAACCTTTGGTACGATAAAATAAATTCAAGTAGGAGTTGCCATAACTAATCTGTTGTCTTGTAAGGAAGTGTATTACCATTTTCAATAAGTGAATATAGTTTGTTTGCTCATCTCTGTAGTACCCACTTTTTTCAGGAATGCAAATGGGACATTAGGATCTTCTTTTTCTTTCATTTTCCTTTAAGCAGTATTCATAATCGGCAGAACAAATCTCTGGGGAAGATTAAATATATCCCGGTCAGATGAGATGATGACGTTAGGTTTTTGCAGTACTTGCAAAGAGATGTCGACGTCTTCCTACATACAGCGTCTTGTATTCCCAAATTGTCCCTCATCTGGTACTGACCAGGCTCAACGTTGCTTAATCATGAGAACCGGTGTATCAACGGGATTATGGCGTACACATTGAGATCTAGGTCTGGAATAGAATCTATCGCCTTTCCTGACGTATTCGGTTCGATCAAAGAAGAAACCTTTTTGTGTAATATTCTCATTTCCTTTCTTTTGAAGATCATGATTTTCAAGTATTTGAAGTAAACCAATTCGAACTTACAACCCACTATTACGAAGAAGAAAATCTGCGTAGGTATGTTAACTCTGAATCTACCGGTCTTAACGATGGTTCTTCAACGTAGTTAACACAATCTAAGACATGGAAGTTCTAAACAAAACCTGTGAGTATTTTATAAATATATTTATTTATTATTTGGGTGGGGGGTACTGATCTGCTTCTGGGAGCGGGTTTGATGCAATGCAACATCTACTTAAATGATTTTACCCTCAGGGATCTCTTGCTGTAACTCTGTATATGGTTGATGGCCACCCACTTATACAAGTCCTCAACCACCAAGTGTTCGTTCGCTTAGGTATGACTGCGAAATTGGATGAATTGTGATATATCTTCGCTCAAATCATTTTACAGTAATCTCAAAAATACACAATCGTCCTGATGAACAATCGTGTGATTTATACATGGAATATGCCCTCGGCTTAACTGCAATCAATAAATAGACAAATCACGAACGAATAAAATCAAATATAGATCTGAACAGGAGAACACTAAAAGAATTTGATTGAATAAAAAAGGAAAAGAATAAAATATTGGACGACAAAAAGGATAAATTTTATTCGGACGAAAACAAAAAATAAGTCTAAAAAATAAAAGTAAACGCATGCAATTGTTTGACTAGAAAAGGCAAGAAATGAGAAATATAATGGAATAAAGTAAACAACTAAAAATATTGGGAAATAAAGCCAAAGATTTGAAACCATTGATCGATTGTTTATGATAGAATGAAAGCAAGATTGAAAGAAAAATGAAAAGGAAAATACTTATAGATAGAAAGAAAGATGGGCGAAGAATGAAAGCGAGACAGAAAAAAGGAAGGAAAACCAGAACGAAAGGGGTAAAAAAAATAGAAATCGAACATGAAAAAAAATAAGATGAGATATTAAGAAAGGAAGCGAGAAAGAAACAAGATCAGAAAGCAATTTTGAAACGAAAGAAATAATGAAAGAAAGATGGAAAGAAAACAAATATAGATTGATTGATAGATAGATAGAAATCAAACGAGACAGAAAAGAAGACACAAAAAGAAAGAAAGATGGAAAAAAAGAAAGAAAGCAGAAAAAAATATATGGAAAAACGAATGAGATAGAAAGAAAGAAAGAAGAAATGAAAGAAAAATACAGAAAAGAAAAGTTAGGAAAAGAGAAATAAAATGAAGGAAGAGAAAGCCAGAAATACCACTAGAAAAAAAGAAAGAAATAAAGAAAGTAAGAAAAAAGAAAAGGCAAAACAGAAAGAGAGGATAAAAACAACAACAAAAATACAGAAAGAAAAAACGAAGAAGCCAAGCAAGAAATTAAAGATAGAAGGGAAGATGAGAAGGAAGAAAGAAAGAAAGAACAATAGAAAGAAAGCAAGAAATAAAAAAACAAGAATGAACGAACCAAAGAAAGAAAAAGAAAGAGAGAGAGAGAAAAAAAAAAGAACTTTTAAAGAAATCGCCATCCAGACGCCAACGACAGTGACTATAATAGACCCAGCGGGCAAATTAACCTGTAGGTCATTTAAGTAAAGCCCCTCGAGAACGACAAACCAATGATGGAAGAAATCCTGGACAATAAAAAATCTTTCACCAGAAAACGAAGAATGAAAGACAAAAAAAAAAGAAAAAGCCGAACGAATTCCTTCATAAGAATCAACAGAAGCGTAAATCTGAAAAGCATTGTCCAAAATAATTGGAAGCGGAAATTAAGATTGTGTGATTTTCGGCCCAACCTTAGAGTTTGTCACAGCCAATCCATCACGTCGAACTGGTGGCTAATCAACACAATTTCAAGAAGACAGGGTGGGCGGAGGATGTAGAGAAATCGGAAGATAAAGGAAAGCTACGACTGTGTGATTGTTATTGCTATAAACATATTAACCCTGCAAATCCTGTAAAGTACTTAGCTTCAGATTTGATCTGTCTCTCTTTTTTTTCGAATTCGCTATTCCATTCATCATGTTAAACCCTCTCATAATATTCTTCATTATTCAACTTACAATCCATAAATCCCTTTAAGCCTTCATTCTCCTCCCCCTTCTCATAAAAAGAAAAAATGTTGCTCCAATCTCTGGTTCCTCCATGTAAGACATTCACAAGAACTCGTCTCTCTGCCACAAATGAAAGGAACGTTCTCTTCTCCGTCGGTGTGCCTAGCGCCAGGTAGAATTTCCATAGAACTAGTTTGTTTTTCAAGAACTTCTCGTCTGTGGAACATATTATCACGAGTTTGCTTCCCTGTTGACTACAACATGGTCGTCTTTAACTCTAATCTCAATAAATACTTGTCATAAATCGCTCGCATATGTAATCAAAATATTCCACTCATCATTTTCAATAACCTCATAATATTCTTCATCATTCAACTAACCATCCATACATCTTGTTAAGTCTTGAGTGACTTTTGGCCTTGATGTTGTTACTCATTGGGAAAAAGACACAATATCTATTTAAAACACTTAGTTGTATATGATCTGTTTCATACAAGCCTCTACGTTCTCCATAATTACAGGGAAGTAGTGAGTTCATCCCTTTACAAATGGCATCAGTGCCTAAATGAAGATTCTTTTATGTGTATCTAATGCCGAAACACAATATTTACAGTGACTGATCCGTTTTACATTACAGTGTGAGTGAATACTATCAATTCCAAGTGGATTTGCACCCGGCTTAATCGATTCCACAGTCAGCTTGAGTATCCATTACACCAATCGTGCCCTAACAAATAATGATCGAATTCAACTAGCATATTAATCCTAAACATTTGGTAATTATTTGGCATTATAGTGTTTGGATTGATTTGGTTTATCTTCTTTACGGCATATCAACCCTTTTAGGCCAGTTGGTGTTGAAACAGCATATATTTAAAATGATTCATTGTATATAATCGGTTGAATATAAATCACTATTTCACGATTAACTGAAAGTAATCCGTGAGTTTGTAACTTTCCCAACGACATTATGCTGAGCTGAAAACTCTTTTTGGAGCATTTAATGCCGGAACACAATACCTATTATAAACGATTCATTCAGCACGATTCATTGAACAAATTGCTATTTTACACGTAGATGGGGATGTTCATAACATTTATAATTGAATTACAGTTTAAGTGAGTGTAATAGATAAAACGGGATTTGAACGACTTAACCAATCCATGGAGTACGTCAGTATTTATTAAACCATGGATTACCTACAAGGTATGATGGACTTTGATTAGAAAATAGTAACAATAGAAATGGAATAATATTAGTGACGTATAGATTCTCTTAATATTTTTTATAAAATAAGCATTTCATGGAGATTAGGAGGTTTCCCAGGAGAAACTGTCGGCATTCAAGATTCATCATCAGTACCAAAAGGGTGATCAAATGACCAAAAGGGGTATATGTAGCACTTTCTTTCTTTCTTTTCTTACCTTCACAAATATGTTTGCTAATACAGATATCGGCCTATAAAGAGATAATGGATTGTCTATAATAAGGGATTCCAACAAAGTCAAAAGAAAATTATACATATGGAAATAAAAAATAGGCCAAAGCGTAGACGTAAAATAATTCACTTTTTAGATGTCACTTTCAACTTAAATAAAAATACATACGAGACATATTTAAAAGATAACTTTAACCCAAAATTCAATCACCCCCCATTAATCATAAAAATATTCCTCGCTTTATCGAAGGTAGCTAGCAAAACATCTAGCAACGAAAATATATTATATAACCACTAACAAATAGTAATAACTTAAACTGTTATAGCAATCACGTAAATATAAATAAGTTAATAATGAAGAGAAAAACTATAACTGTAGAAATCGCACACTTTTTCCACTACAAAATAACTGCTTAAACTAGGCATCATTTACCAAGCCACATTTTTTGCCAAAGAACCCTCGAATAAAAATACTACATCAGAGAAATTTAGCTTGATTTTAAAACCAGGTATAACAACCATAAAAGCATATTCAATAAAAAAAAAAAACACCGATTCAGAACATCACTAGCGAACTATTACTGGGAACTCAAAAAAAATGGATGCTCGCCAATAATTGAGTGGAAAATATTACGATGGGCAATATATGTAGATTATGTCTGAATGAAAAGCTTGAAATTTGAAATTTTGAAGATCCCCAAAACTTACTAAACTGTAGAAGCGAAATAACAGACAACTGTAAAAAGGAGTAAACTTCACTTTAGGATAACTATATACATAGCAAATAAATAAATTAAATTAAATAAATAAAGCTAAACTAAATCAACATCTGAAGTAGCAACGGATAATAAAATGAATATAAAAAATTATCCAATTACGCACATGCTAAAATAAGGTCACCTGTTTATTTGACACACTTACAAAAGAGATGCACCACACCTAAACAATAGAAAAATGTGTCAAGTAAAGGTCGAGTAGGCCTTTGTTTGATAGAAGCTCGGTCATAAGCGAATGAAAGAAATAACAACGAATTTGATTGGTTAGTAAGGTATAATAAACATTACTAGATATATAAAAACAATCAATAACAATTTCCCTGCATTGATGAAATATGGACGCCTCTGTGGATCTTAATTGCAATAGATATATGTTCACACTATTACTATTACTAAGATCTACTCACGTATTAAGCACTTTGGAAGTAAATACTGAAAATCTATATACAACATATTATATCACCTTATAATATTATATATATATATATATATATATATATATATATATATGTGTGTATATATATATATAGTAATCCAGGTAAAGTAAACATCCACGGGATAAAAATCCAAAGAATTTAACCTGTCTTATAAAGTGTACTCAATATCAATAGACCTTTAATATATAATTATTTTTTTATTTATACAGACATGTACATAATCTGCGACACTGGCATGTCTATGTTATCGATCAACAGCTGTTAGAAACTGAGATCTCATCACGCAGAAACAAAATCTGATCTTTCCCGCAAAACATGCAAATATGTTCTGAGGGAAGGATCAGATTTTGTTTCCGCATGATGAGATCTCAGTTTCTAACAGCTGTTGATCGATAACATCGACATGCCAGTGTCGCAGATTATGTACATGTTTGTATAAATAAAAAATAATTATATATCATGAAACAATATTAAATAAAATACATAAGCTATGTTTATTGAATTCTGTGTTGTAATTTTCATTTCATTGATGAGAAAGAGATTTAATATCTCATGTGGTCTCAATTTACCCAAAGCAATATGTTGTCCCTCACTGCCTTTAGTTCTGCCACCACAAAACACAATAAACTTATTTTCGACAATCACTGCTGCATTACCAAAGGAGCAGCCTTCAGTCAAATCAAATTGCTCGACCTCAAGGCAATGAAGGGTGCCACTCCTTTTCCATGTGTAAACTCAATTTTATATCCATTTACCTACCATTAGAAGATATAGCGCTGGGTTGACGAAGTGCGGATCAAACACAGATCTCAGAATGTTCCCGTTCTAATCATTCGACCATGATTCGCCCATAAAGATGGCCAATTAAACAGATCCACCCAGACGCTATACAAGATAGTAGATGCCATGACAACGTAGCATGTAGAGTTTGCCAAAGACAATCCATTCCAATGAACGGATGACGAAGAAGAAGTGAAAGGAACAAAAAAAGATTGAAACTATAAGGAATAAAGACTACAATATGTTTATATAAATACATTGGTTGAGAATGCTGGTATGAATATATATTTTCCCTATAAAAACTGTACCATCAAATAAACAACTGAGTTCAAATAGACGACCATATGTTAGATGACCCAAATTTGGGAGGGAGTGTGAATTGTCTAATAGATACTGTCACAGACTATGTAATTGGCTTTTGGTTCTACTGTGTTCAATTGCCTACAAATAACATTTGGAAAAGTTTGAACCCACAATGTCCTCCCTAACTATTGGCAAAATAATGACTAGCTGTTATTTGTCGTATACAATGAATTGTTAAACTAGGTAGTGCTTGCTTCCACAAGGAATGACCCAAACTGTGTTGAAATGGTGTAAAACAGACAAACCAAATGACATATAGATTACCAACCCTGATGTAAAATGTTATATTGCAAGCAGTTTTTATAAAATAAAATGTAAATCCAAAAAGCATGTGTAAAATGCCTGACAATGTTAGATATTAGATTGGTCTTGTGCCAGACTAAGCATAGTCAACCACCGAAATTGTCCTGCGATTCTAAATATGTGCATTTTGAATCCATAGACAGTTGTTTCGTGGCCTACGACTCATCAGTGTGACTGAACAGCTAGTCACATCCAAATGCGGCCAGAAGTCAAGCACCATATCTGTTGCGCTAACAAACCAGCTATTAAGAGAAGATATTATAGCGCTATATATCTATATTTCACGATTTTTGTGAGTAATACTTTTTTCAATACAACCTACATACTTGATTCTGTTTCTCCTTTTATTCATGGAAAATATCGATCTGTGTTCTTTAACAACCTTGTATTTCCAATCAGTGTTAATACTTTAATATTTAATCCTATGAACATTTTTCATTTAATTAGTGGTATTATTGAGGAAGTGGGAGGAGCTAAGCCTCCCACAGTCTAAATCCTCCTCCTACCACTCATTAAAAACAGACTTTTATTTGATTAGATACATTTTGTATGCACCGGTATAAGACACGTTTTGATTAGCTAATCGACATACATTTGACCAGTTATTGCCCTTTTCACAAATTGAAGAATTTTCATCTTATTTGACCTAATTACACATTGAATTATTATTTTTTAAATAAAATAAAATGTTATTTTAAAAAAAGAATTACTTTAAAAGAAATTTCTAAACATTTAAACTGTCGGTTAGAAAATCATTGACAGGTGAATATGAAATGATTGCAGAACAAAAGTTCACCGGACAAAAGTTGAACATTTTACATGTAAATTTTTCATTATCATTATATCACTTGGTGTGCTGTGGTTTAGTTCGGTGTGAACGAATAACATATTTTCAATTTGCTTATTTTTAGTTCTATTTTTCTTTTTAGGCATTTGTTTTTCTGCAAATAAGTTTCTTAGCTTAAACTTGTATAATTAAAATAGCTTGGAAAAATCAGTTATCGTCGGCTTCTTTACATATAAAGAGAATCCTACATTTATTTGTTAAATTAGAGGTGCCCAATATGTCATGGCGGCCAAATCTGAAGTCGGATATTTCAACCGATGCTGGTACAAAACAAAAACCGGTTCGATAATTTCTTCAGCAATATTTTGTATTGGATACGTCATTACTATGATATTTAATATGTGTAAAATGTAAATTTCTAATATATTTAAATTTTGTTAATAAAAAATTCCATTTATAAAAACAGTTTGATTTTATTATTTGTTAATAATTTCTTGTTACTTTGTAATATATTTAAATTTTGTTAGTAATTAATAATTAAACAATTTTTTGAAAACAAATTATTATTTGCAAAAAAAACAAACAAGCCAAAATATACTTGGGGGTAGTTTTTTGTGCTAACATCGGTCGACATATCCGACTTCCAATTTGGCCGCCATGACACATTAGACACCTTCAATTTAACACATTAAGTCTACTGTTGTGACTAGTTTGGATGACTTATACCCCATTGATTTAGTGCCTGTATATTGGCAGCATTCCAGTCGTCTATTATATAAATAAATGTCATGTTTCTCTCCGTGCATATATAAAAGTAAGAGTCAGAAACTACACAAGATACATTTACAAAATTCGAATTTAGCATAACCCCAATTTGGTTATGAAAAAAGAAAAACTTGGAGTTACCAGGGTCCAAATTAGTGCATGGGAGAATCGGAATAAAATATGTTCGTAAACAGAACTCTCAAGCTAGGTGAAACAGTCAATCAGCAGATGACATTCTTGCTTTCTTTTTATTTGTTTTTTTCTATTATATTGAACCAGTTTGCAGATGAATGAGAGAGAAAGAAATGCGGTCAGTGGAGGGGGTGCTCACAAATAACGGTACTGAGAGAAAAGTTTTTAACGCCAGGTAGCACACCTAGTGCTAATTAATGGAGTGACAAGCACAACCATTATATAGAAAATAGATGAAAAAAACATTCATGGAATTTCCACGGGTCTTACTAGTAAATTATAATTTAATAGAAGTAGAACATTTGATTTGTTGAAGTAAGTTCCTTCCTGTGATTGAATCAAGTGAATCTGCTGTCGCAACAACTTGGATGAAATGGTTCGCCACATCACTCAAACTGTTACGCGGTCGCTGCGCCAATAAGCTCATATTTTATCTAGTTAGCCGTTTCTTGAGAATTCACTCTGATGAAATTCTGATGCGGAAGAAATAAAATAAACAAAACGGTCATTAACAACTGATCTATTTGTGTGTGAGCCGTTTTTTACCTATAATAATAATAATAATAATAATAATAATAATAATAATAATAATAATAATAATAATAATAATAATAAACGTTTTTATTTAATTAATATTTTTTCAAATACATAAAAAAACAAATGGTAACTGGAGCAGAGACTTACCTATAAAGTATTTTCCTGCCCAACTCCCCAATTTTACTCCCCAATTTATTTAATCGAAGAAGTACAGAAAAGAAATTAAAAAATACAAAATAATACAAAATAATACAAAAGTAATATAACAGCAAATCAATATAGCAGAATATGCGGAAATTGTGCACTTCTCACCAAATACAAAGATACACACTGAACAGATACACGCATACATACACATGTACATACATATAAATACATATACAAAAATAACTCCACCAGAAGCAAACACATTTGTGAGTCAGGATATATAAATAAGTAAACCATTATCTAAACATTTAAACAATGCTGTATGCATAAACGCCGAACAAAAATAAGCTGTATGTACCCTGCGTTGTTTGGGATGAAGACATATTTCCAGGACTTAGAGGGAAAATAATTTTAAATAAAGTCATGTTTACAATTTTTTTATTGGATTGTTTAAAATCCGATTTTGTTTTCCCTTATTTTTATTTTATTTCAAAAAACAGTAAATAAAAATATAATGCAATGGCGAGAAACCCACACATAGACGACAGACGAGAGTTTTACTAATACAGAGGTTGTGAAACTTTCTTGGAAGTAACATTCAAGAACGCAGCCGAAACGAATAAGTGTGAGTTCAATTTTATGTCATAAAAAGCTCATAATGTTTACATTTTTTTAAATTTGTTTTTCTCTTCCTTATTTGATTTTTTGATTTCACTGAATATTCGATAAATAGTAAATAAAAATAATAGAATATGTTTTTATGAAAGTTACGTTTAGACGAGAAACACAAACACACAAGAACTTCTCTGATAGTTTTACAGAGATTAGCGAAGCCAGTAATGGTATCACAAACATTAGTTGAATGGAATAATAAGCAAGATTCCTAAAGGCTGCATACCTATTGGTCTTCTGTAACAGATAGCATATGGCAGTGGCACCCTGTTCAGATCAGGAAAGTCTCCTGAACTAATCAAAAACGCAGTCCCCCACAAAAAGTGCTTCGATACTGATTGCTGTGTATAACTAGAAAAATATTCGATATTCAGCTTGATCATTTTAGCTGATCACCTGTTTTGAGAGTCTTTTGTCTCTGTGTACATAGTTACCATTGTCCGTGTATGTAATCGTTTAAAATACACACAGGGGTCATTATTTCAGTATCAACAAATAAAACACTGTGTCAGAAAGAAATGATAAAAAGGAAATAGTTGGTTAACAATAACATTTATTTATTTAGAGTGTGTCGGGAAGAAAAATAAAAGGAGGTTCGAAAAAAACATGTAATACATAAAGATACCAAAGGAAATTGCTAAGAAATGAAATCTAAATAAGAATTACAATTGTTCCAAGACAATAATTTCACAAGTTGTTAGAGAGGCAAAATGCAAGTGGGTGTAAATGCACGAAATATGTAGATTTACTTATGGTAATCTCAACGGTGGTGACATACCATTCAGAGAATAGTATACAATAAAGTAGTCTGTTTTTTTACCATAGTCTGTTGACTCCATCCGAAAGATAACTTAACAGGCTAAGACGTTAAGGATTAAAAAACATGGCCAAATATCAAAGCTGTTCGGACAAAGTCTTTTTTTCCTATTTTCTCACGTTGTGAGGAACAAGAGTGCATTGCGCCAGTAGCGCCCTCTTACGTTAAAACCAAATAAGTCTAAGGGAAATAACTCTGGCCCAATAAAGAGTTTCCCAAACCTGAAAAAAGTCATAAGTATTATGAGAAGCAAAAGGAGAAAAAAGGAACAACTTGTGCATTCAAAACAATGTAACGTTAACGAGGTTATAACACCTTCCGTGGAAACCAAAACTTCTTAGATAGTTATTCTATCATATAAGTCAGAGGAAAATATGTGTTCATTTTCAACAAAAATTACAGGATGCGAATAAAACTAATACAAAATAACAATTAAAATACAGAAAAAAATTAAACAATAAAAATAAAATAATAATTTTAAAAAATCATTATAATAATAAAATAATGATAAGATAATGATGAAAATAATAATAATAATAATAATTATTATTATTATTATTATTATAATAATAATAATGATAATCATATTTTTATGATAATAAAAAAATTACAAAAACAATAATACAGAATAAAACTAAATCTAATACAGAATAAAAATTAAGATACAGATTAAAAATAAAACAATAAAAATAAAATTAATGATGAAAATAATAATAATGATTATAAAATGATGATGAAAATGATAATAATAATAATGCTGATGATAATGATAAAAATTTTATTATAATAAAACAATAAAAATAAAAATAATACAGTATAACACTAACACTATTACAGAATAAAAATTAAGATACAGATTAAAAAATAATAAAAATAAAAATTATAATAAAAATTATAATAGTAATAATAATGATAAAATAATGATAAAATAATAATAAAAAGAACAATAATAATAATGATAATAATAATAATATTTTTATGATAAAACAATAAAAATTAAAATAATACAAAATAAAACTAAAACTAATGCAGAATAAAAATTAAAGTACAGATTAAAAATAAAACAATCCAAATATAAATATCAATATAAATAATAATAATTATGATAAAACAATGATAAAAATAATAATAATAATAATAATAATAATAATAATAATAATAATAAAGATAATAATAATGATAATAATAATAAAGATAATAATAATAATAATAATAATAATAATAATAATAATAATAATAATAATAATAATAATAATAATAATAATAATAATAATAATAATAATAATAATAATAATAATGTTTTCATGATAATAAAACATTAAAAATAAAAATAACACAGAATAAAACTAAAACTAAGACAGAATAAAAATAAGAATACGGATTAAAAATAAAACAATTAATAAATAAAACAATTAAAATAAAAATAATAATATAAATAATAAGAATAATCATGAAATAATGATAGAAATAATTATAATAATGATAATGATAATAATAATCATTATAATAAAAATAATATTTTTATTATAATAAAACAATGAAAATAAAAATAGTACAGTATAAAACTACAACTTATATAGAAAAAAAATTTAAATACAGATTAAAAATTAAAAAATAAAAAATAAATACTAATAAAAATATGATAATGACGATAAAATAATAATAAAAATAATAATAATAATGAAAATAATAATGATAATGAGTATATTTTCATGATAATGATATCAATAAAAATAAAAATCATACATAATAAAACTAAAACTAATACCGAATAAAAATTAAAATACAGAATAAACATGAAACAATAAAAACAAAAATAATCATACAATAAAAAAACAAATGAAAAAAATAATGATGATAAAATCATGATAAAAAATGATAAAAATAATGATAATAGTAATGATAATAATATTTTTATACAAATGAAACAATAAAAATAAAAATTATACAGAATAAAACTAAAACTAATAAAGATTTAAAATAAAAATACAGATAAAACAACAACAAAAATAAAAATAAAAATGATGATCAAAAAAATAATAATAATAATGATGATAATAATCATAAGAATAAGAATAATAATAATAATAATAATAATAATAATAATAATAATAATAATAGTAATAATAATAATAATAATAATAATAATAATAATAATAATAATAATGATAATTATAATAATAATCCAATAATTATAAAATAATGATAAAAATAATAATAATAAAAATAATAATAATAACAATAATAATAATAATTATGATAAGAAGAAGAGGAAAAAGAATAATAATAATAATAATAATAATAATAATAATAATAATAATAATAATAATAATAATAATAATAATAATAATAATAATAATAATAAATAAACATTATAATAATAATAATAATTATGATAATAATAATGATGATAATAAAAAAATTTTCATGACAATTAAACAAAAAACTAAAGAGAATACAGAATAAAACTAAAACTAATATAGATAAACATTGAAATATGGATTAAAAATAAAACAACAAAAATGAAAACAGTAATAAAAATAATAAGAATAATAATAAAATGATGAAAAAATAATGATAAAAATAGTAATGATAATGATGATAATAATAATGATGATGATGATAATAATAATAATAATAATAATAATAATAACAATAATGATAATAATAATAATAACAATAATGATAATAATAATAATAATAACAATAATAATAATAATAATAATAATTATAATAATAATAATAATAATAATAATAATAATAATAACCATGACATTTTAATCATGATGAAATAATAAAATGATGAAATAATGAAAATATACAGAATAAAACCAAAACAAATACAGAATAAAAATTAAAATATAAATTAAAAACAAAACAATGAACAAAAATTATAATATAAATAATAATAATAATAATCAAAAAATGAATATAAAAATAATTATAATAATAATCATTATAACATTATTAATATTTTTATCATGATAAAACTATAAAAATAAAAAATAATACAGTATAAAACTAAAACTATTACAGAATAAAATTAAAATAATACCAAAAATAATAATGATGATAATCATAATAATAATGATAATAAAATAATTATAAAATAATAATAATTATAATAATAATAATAATAATAATAATAATAATAATAATAATAATAATAATAATAATAATAATAATAATAATAATAATAATAATATAAAAATCACAATACTAATTATAATAATATTTGTATGTTAATAAAATCAATAAAAATACAAATAATACAGAATAAAACAATAAGCTAATACAGAATGAAAATTAAAATACAGATTAAACATGAAACAATAAAAAAAATAATGATAAAAATAATAATGATAAAAATAATAATGATAATAATAATAATAATAATAATAATAATAATAATAATAATAATAATAATAATAATAATAATAATAATAATAATAATAATGATAGTAATAATGATAATAATAATAATAAAATTATGATAAAATAATAATAAAAATAATGATGATAATAATGATATTTTTATGATGATAAAACAATGAACATGAAAATAATACAGAATAAAACTAAAACTAATACAGAATAAAAATTAAAATACAGATTAAAAATAAAACAATACAAATAAAAGTAATGATGAAAATAAAAAAATAATAATGATAATAATAACAGAATCATGATAAAAAAATTATAAAAATGATAATAATATTAATAATAATGATAATAAAATAATAAAAAGAAAAAAAGTAAAAAAATAATGATACTAATAATAATAATAATAATAATAATAATAATATTTTCATGATTACAAAACAAAAATCATACAGAATAAAAATAAAACCAATACAAAATAAAAATTAAAATACAATTTAAAAATAAAACAATAAAAATTAAAATAATTATATAAATAATAATAATAATCAAAAATAATGATTAAAATAATTATGATGATAATAATGATCATAATAATCATTATCATAATAATCATATTTTTATTATAATAAAACAATAAAAATAAAAATAATACAGTATAAAACTAAAAGTAATACAGAATGAAAATTTAAATATAGATAAAAAAACAATAAAAATCAAAATGATAACAAAAATAATAATAATAATAATAATAATAATAATAATAATCGGCAGTGGGCGACCACTGACGATAGCCAGTGTGATAACTCCTAGTGAGTAAATAATAATAATAATTTTTTGTCATAACAAAACAATAAAAAAAATTACAGTATAAAACTTAAACCATACAGAATTAAAATTAAAATACAGATTAAGAATAAAACAATAAAAATTAAAACATTAATAAAAATAAAAATCATAATAATAAAATGATGAAAATACAATGATGAAAATAATGATGATAATGATGATAATGATGATAATTATAATTATAATATTAATGATAATAACAAAAAATAATGATGATAATTATAATAAAATGATGATAAAATAATGATAATAATAATAACAATGATAATATCTTTATAATAATAAAACAATAAAAACAACCATATATTTATAATAATAAAACAATAAAAACAACCATAATACAGAATAAAACTAAAACTAATACAGAATGAAAATTAAAATACAGATTAAACATAAAACAATTAAGATAAAAATAATTATAAAAATAATAATAATAATGCAATAATGATAAAATAATGATGAAAATTATAATAATTATACAAATAATAATAATAATAATATTTTTTATGATAATAAACCTCTAAAATAAAATAATACAGAATAAAACTAATACAGAATAAAAATTAAAGTGCATATTAAAAAAAACAATAAAAATGAAAATAATAATAAAAATAACAATAATAAACTAATGAAAAAATAATGATGGAAATGATGATAGTAATAATGATCATTATAATAATAATAATAATAATAATAATAATAATAATAATAATAATATGATCAATAATAATAATAATTATTATTATTATTATTGATCATATTATTATTATAATGATATTTTTATGATCATAAAACAATGAAAAATA
>OY744526.1:148324007-148416507 GCA_963556195.1 Sepiola atlantica
CAATGAAAATAAAAATAACACAGAATAAAACTAAAACTAATACAGAATGAAAATTAAAATACAGACTAAAAATAATTAATTAAAATTAAAACAATTATGAAAATAATAATAATAATAATAATAATAATAATAATAATAATAATAATAATAATAATAATAAAATTATGATAAAATAATGAAAATAATAATAATAACAATAATAATAATAATATTTTTATAATAGTAAAACAATGAAAATAAAAATAATACAGAATAATCCTGAAACTACAGAATAAAACTTAAAATACAGATTAAAAACGAAGCAATAGAAATAAAAATAATTACAAAAATAATAATAATAATAATGATAATAATAATAATAATAATAATAATAATAATAATAATAATAATAATAATAATAATAATAATAATAATAAAATTATGATAAAATAATGAAAATAATAATAATAATAACAATAATAATAATAATATTTTTATAATAGTAAAACAATGAAAATAAAAATAATACAGAATAATCCTGAAACTACAGAATAAAAATTAAAATACAGATTAAAAACGAAGCAATAGAAATAAAAATTATGACAATAATAATAATAATAATAATAATAATAATAATAATATTAATAATAATAATAATAATAATAATAATAATAATAATAATAATAATATTAATAATAATAATAATAATAATAATAATAATAATAATAATAATAATAATAATAAAATTATGATAAAATAATGAAAATAATAATAATAACAATAATAATAATAATATTTTTATAATAGTAAAACAATGAAAATAAAAATAATACAGAATAATCCTGAAACTACAGAATAAAAATTAAAATACAGATTAAAAACGAAGCAATAGAAATAAAAATAATTACAAAAATAATAATAATAATAATAATAATAATAATAATAATAATAATAATAATAATAATAATAATAATAATAATAATAATAATAATAAAATTATGATAAAATAATGAAAATAATAATAATAACAATAATAATAATAATATTTTTATAATAGTAAAACAATGAAAATAAAAATAATACAGAATAATCCTGAAACTACAGAATAAAAATTAAAATACAGATTAAAAACGAAGCAATAGAAATAAAAATAATTACAAAAATAATAATAATAATGATAATAATAATAATAATAATAATAATAATAATAATAATAATAATAATAATAATAATAATAATAATAATAATAAAATTATGATAAAATAATGAAAATAATAATAATAACAATAATAATAATAATATTTTTATAATAGTAAAACAATGAAAATAAAAATAATACAGAATAATCCTGAAACTACAGAATAAAAATTAAAATACAGAATAAAAACGAAGCAATAGAAATAAAAATAATTACAAAAATAATAATAATAATGATAATAATAATAATAATAATAATAATAATAATAATAATAATAATAATAATAATAATAATAATAATAATAATAATAATAAGCAGAAGAAGAATAATAATAATAATAATAATAATAATAATAATAATAATAATAATCATAATAATAATAAAATAATGATAAAATAATGATGAAATAATAATGATGATAATAATAATAATTATATTTTTATACTAAAAGAATAAAAATAAAAATGATACAGAATAAAACTAAAATTTATGCAGAATGAAAATTATAATACAGATTAATAATAAAACAATGAAAATGAAAATAATGATAATATAAGAATAATAATTATAATAATAATAATAATAATACTAATAATAATAATAGAATAATGATAAAATAATGATAAAATAATAATAAAAAAATAATAATGATAATAATAAAATAATGATAAAATAATAATAAGAAGAAGAAGAAGAAAAAGAATAAGAATAAGAATAAAAATAATGATGTTTTATAATAATAAAACAATGAAAATAAAAATAATACAAAATAAAACTAAAACTAACATAGAATAAAATTAAAATACAGATCAAAAATAAAACAATAAAAATAAAAATAAAAATAACAAGAAGAATGATAATAATAACAATAACATGATGTCAAAATTATTATAAAATAATAATAATTATAATAATAATAATAAAAATAATAATAATAATAATAATAATAATAATAATAATAATAATAATAATAATAATAATAATAATAATAATAATGATAATAATAATAATAACAATAATAATAATAATAATTATAATAATAATATTAATGATAATATTTTTATGATGATAAAACAATGAAACTAAATATAATACAGAATAAAACTAAAACTAATATAGAATCAAAATTAAACCGCAGATTTAAAATAAAATAATAATAATAAAAGGAATGATAAAAAGAATGATAAAATAATAATAATAATGATAGTAAAAGAATGATAAATACTGATGAAAATAATAATAATAATAATAATAATTATATTAATTATAATAATAACATTAATTATAATAATAATAATAATAATAAAATAATAATTTTTATAATAATGAAACAATAAAAAAATATAATACTGAAAGAAACTAAAACTAATACAGAATAAAAATCAAAATACAGATTAAAAATAAAACAATAAAAATAAAATAATGATTAAAATAATAATAATAATATTTTAACTGTTATAAAACATTAAGAATAAAAATAATACGGAATAAAACTAAAACTAATACAGAATGAAAATTAAAATACAGATTAAAAATAAAACAATAAAAATAAAAATAATAATACTAAAATAATGACAAAATAATTATAAAAGGAATAATAATAATAATAATAATAATAATAATAATAATAATAATAATAATAATAATAATAATAATAAAAATAATAATAATAATAATAATAATAATAATAATAATAATAATAATAATAATAATAATAAAATACGGATAAAATAATAATAATAATTATAATTATGATAATAAAAATATTATGAAATAATAATCAAAATAATCACAATAATAATAATATTTTCATAATAATAAAACAATGAAAATAAAAATAATACAGAATAATACTAAAACTAATACAGAATAAAAATTACAATACAGATTAAAAATAAAACAATAAAAATAACAATAATTATAAAAATTACAATAATAATTATAATAAAATAATGATGAAATAATGATCAAAATAATGATAATAATAATAATAATAATAATAATAATAATAATAATAATAATAATAATAATAATAATAATAATAATAATAATTATAATAATAATAATTTCATGATGATAAAACAATAAAAAATTAAAATAATAAAGTATAAAACTAACATTAATACAGAATAAAAGTTTAAATACAGATTAATAATAAAACAATAAAAATAAAAATAATAGTAAAGTTAATAATTATAATGATAAAATAATCATAAAAAAATAATGATCATAATTATAATAATAATATTTTCATGATAATAAAACAATAAAAATAAAACTAATACAGGATATAACTAAAACTAATACAGAATAAAAATTAAAATAAAGTTTAAAAATAAAACAATTAAAATGAAACTAATCATAAAATACTGATAATAATAATGAAAAAGTAATGATGAAATAATGATAAAAATAATAATCATATTAATAATAATTATATTAAACATAATAATAATAATAATAATAATAATAATAATAATAATAATAATAATAATAATAATAATAATAATAATAATAATAATAATAATAATAATAGGTATAACCATGATACTTTTATGATGATAAAACAATAAAAATATTACAGAATCAAACTAAAACAAATACAGAATAAAAATTAAAATACAGATTTAAGAAAAAAACAATAAAAATAGAAATAATGATAAAATAATTATAATAATGATAAAATAATAGTTAAATAATAATAAAAAATAATGATCATAATAATGATATTTTTATGATTATCAAACAATGAAAAAAAAATAACACAGAATAAAACTAAAACTAATACAGAATGAAAATTAAAATACAGACTAAAAATAAAAAAAATTAAAATTAAAACAATGATGAACATAATAATAATAATAATAATAATAATAATAATAATAATAATAATAATAATTATAATAATAATAATAATAATAATAATAATAATAATAATAATAATAATAATAATAATAAAATTATGATAAAATAATGAAAATAATAATAATAACAATAATAATAATAATATTTTTATAATAGTAAAACAATGAAAATAAAAATAATACAGAATAATCCTGAAACTACAGAATAAAAATTAAAATACAGATTAAAAACGAAGCAATAGAAATAAAAATTATGACAGTAATGATAATAATAATAATAATAATAATAATAATAATAATATTAATAATAATAATAATAATAATAATAATAATAATAATAATAATAATAATAATAATAATAATAATAATAATAAAATAATGATAAAATAATGATGAAATAATAATGATGATAATAATAATAATTATATTTTTATAATAATAAAAGAATAAAAATAAAAATGATACAGAATAAAACTAAAATTAATGCAGAATGAAAATTATAATACAGATTAAAAATAAACAATAAAAATAAAAATAATGATAATATATTAAATAATAATTATAATAATAATAATACTAATAATAATAGAATAATGATAAAATAATTATAAAATAATAATAAAAAAATAATAATGATAATAATAAAATAATGATAAAATAATAATAAGAAGAAGAAGAAGAAAAAGAATAAGAATAAGAATAAGAATAAGAATAAGAATAAAAATAATGATGTTTTATAATAATAAAACAATGAAAATAAAAATAATACAAAATAAAACTAACATAGAATAAAATTAAAATACAGATAAAAAATAAAACAATAAAAATAAAAATAGAAATAACAAGAAAAATGATAATAATAACAATAAAATGATGTCAAAATTATTATCAAATAATAATAATGATAATAATAATAATAATAATAATAATAATAATAATAATAATAATAATAATAATAATAATAATAATAATAATAATAATAATAATAATAATAATAATATGTTTGTAATAATAAAACAATACAGAATAAAACTAAAACTAATACAGATAAAAATAAAACAATAAAAATAAAAATAATAATAAAAATAATAATAATGATAATAAAATAATGATAAATAGAAATAATAATAATAATATTTTGAAATAATAAAACAATAAAAATAAAAATAATACAGAATAAAACAAAAATTAAAATTAAAATACAGATTAAAAATAAAAACATGAAAATAAATATAATAATAAAAATACACATAATAATGATAAAATAATAATAAAATAATAATAAAAGTAATAATAATGATAATGATAATAATGATGATAAAGCAATAAAAATAGAAATAATACAGAATAAAACTAAAACTAATATAGAATAAAATTTTTAATACAGATAAAAAATAAAACAATAAATAATGATAAAAATAACAATTACAATAATAATAATAATGATAATAAAATGATGATACAATAATTATAAAATAATAATAATTATAATAATAATAATAATAATAATAATAATAATAATAATAATAATAATAATAATAATAATAATATATCATTATTATTATTATTAATATTTTTAGTTTTAGTTTTATTCTGTATTATAATAATTATATTATAATAATAATAATAATAATAATAATAATAATAATAATAATAATAATAATAATAATAATAATAATAATAATATTTTTATTATAATAAAACAATAAAAATGAAAATAATACAGAATAAAACTAAAACTGATACAGACTAAATATTCAAATACAGATTAAAAATAAAACAATAAAAATTAGAGTCATAATAATAATAATAATAATAATAATAATAATAATAACTATAATAATATTAACAAGAAAAATAATAATAATAATAAAATCATGATAAAATAATGATAAAATAACAATAATAATAATAATAACAATAATAATAATAATATTTTTATAATAATAAAACAATGAAAACAAAAAAAATAAATAATAAAACTAAAACAGAATAAAAATTTAAATACAGATTATGATGCCCAGTGTTATTTAGCACCATGCTCATTTTAAATGATATTTCAAGTTTATATAATCATGATATCCAGTGTTATTTAGCACCATGCTACTTTAAAATGATATTTCAAGTTTTATCATCATGTTTAGGGTTATTTAACACCATGCTCATTTTAAATGATATTTCAATTTGATGATTATAATGTCCAGTGTTATTTAGCACCATGCTTATTTAAAATGATATGTAATGTTTATCCTTATGATGTCCGATGTTATTTAGAACCATGCACATTTTACATGATATTTCAAGTTTTATCCTCATGATGCCCAGTGTTATTTAGCATTTCAAGTTTTATCATGATAATGTTTAGAGTTATTTAGCACCATATTCATTTTAAATGATATTTACAGTTTAATCATTATGATGCTTAGTGTTATTTTGCACCATGCTCATTTTAAATGATATTTCAAGTTTTATCATTATAATGTACAGCGTTATTTAGCACCATGCTTATTTAAAATGATATTTACAGTTGCATCATCATAATGTTTAGTTTTATTAAGCACCATGCTCATTTTAAATGATATTTCAAGTCGTATCATTTTAATGGTTAGTGTTATTTAGCACCATGTTAATTTTAAATGATATTTCAAGTTTTATAATTATGTTTAGGGTTATTTAGCACCATGCTCATTTAAAATTATATTTCAAGTTTTATCATCATAATGTTAAGGGTTATTTAGCACCATGCTCATTTTAAATGATATTTCCAGTTTTATCATCATGATGTTTAGGGTTATTAAACCCCATGCTCATTTAAAATAGTATTTAAGTTTCATCATAATAATGTCCAGTGTTATTTAGCACAATGCTCATTTTAAATGATATTTCAATATTTATTATTATGTTTATGGTTATCTAGCCCCATGCTCATTTAAAATGATATTTCAATTTTTATTATTATGTTTAGGGTTATTAAGCACCATGCTCATTTTAAATGATATTTCAATTTTTATTATTATGTTTGGGGGTTATTTAGCACCATGCTCAATTTAAATTATATTTCAATTTTTATTATTATGTTTATGGTTATCTAGCCCCATGCTCATTTAAAATGATATTTCAATTTTTATTATTATGTTTAGGGTTGTTTAGCACCATGCTCATTTTAAATGATATTTCAATTTTTATTATTATGTTTAGGGTTATTTAGCACCATGCTCATTTTAAATGATATTTCAATTTTTATTATTATGTTTAGGGTTATTTAGCACCATGCTCATTTTAAATTATATTTCAAGTTGTATCATTATAATGTCCAGTGTTATTTTGACCATGCTCATTTTAAATGACATTTCAAGTTTTATCATTGTCCTGTCCTGTGTTATTTAGCACCATGCTCATTTTAAATGACATTTCAAGTTTTATCATTATGATGTCTAGTGTTATTTTTACCATGCTAATTTCAATTGATATTTGAAGTTTTATCATTATAATGTCCAGTGTTATTTTGACCATGCTCATTTATAATGATATTTGAAGTTTTATCATTATAATGTCCAGTGTTTTTTTGACCATGCTAATTTATAATGATATTTGAAGTTTTATCATTATAATGTCCAGTGTTATTTTGGCCATGCTCATTTTAAATGATATTGCAAGTTTTATCATTATGATGTCCAGTGTTATTTTGACCATGCTCATTTATAATGATATTTGAAGTTTTATCATTATGATGTCCAGTGTTGTTTTGACCATGCTCATTTTAAATGATATTTCAAGAGTTATCATTATAATGTCCAGTGTTATTTTGACCATGCTCATTTCAAATGATATTTTAAGTTTTATAATTAAAATGTCCAGTATTATTTTGACCATGCTCATTTAAAATGACATTTCAAGTTTTATCATTATAATGTCCAGTGTAATTTAGCACCATGCTCATTTTGAATGATATTTCAAGTTTTATAATTATAATGTCCAGTGTTATTTTTAACCATGCTCATTTTAAATGATATTTCAAGTTTTATCATTATGATGTTCAGTGTTATTTTGACTATGCTAATTTTAAATGATATTTCAACTTTTTACATTTCAAGTTTCATCATTATAATGTTCAGTGTTATTTTGACCATGCTAATTTTAAAAATATTTCAAGTTTTATCGTTATGATGTCCAGTGTTATTTTGACCATGCTCATTTTAAATGATATTTCAAGTTTTATCATTAAAGTGTCCAGTGTAATGTAACACCATACTCATTTTAAATGACATTTCAAGTTTTATCATTACAATGTCCAGTGTTATTTTGACCATGCTCATTTAAAATGATATTTAAATTTTATGATAATAATGTCCAGTGTTATTTAGCACCATACTCATATTTAATGACATTTCAAGTTTTATCTTCATGATGTCCAGTGTTATTTAGCACCATGCTCATTTTAAATGATATTTCAAGTTTTATAATTATGATGTCCAGTGTTATTTGGCACCATGCTCATTTAAAATGATATTTCAATTTTATGATAATAATGTCCAGTGTTATTTAGCACCATGCTCATTTTAAATGACATTTCAAGTTTTATCATTATGATGTCCAGTGTTATTTTGACAATGCCCATTTTGAATTATATTTCAAGTTTTATCATTAAAATGTCCAGTGTTATTTAGCACCATGCATATTTTAAATGACATTTCAAGTTTTATCATAATAATGTCCGGTGTTATTTTTAACCATGCTCATTTTAAATAGTATTTCAAGTTGTATCATTATGATGCCCAGTGTTATTTTGACCATGCTCATTTTAAATGACATTTCAAGTTTTATCATTATAATGTACAGTGTTATTTTGACTATGCTCATTTTAAATGACATTTGACGTTTTAACATTATAATGTCCAGTGTTATTTTAACCATGCTCATTTTAAATGATATTTCAAGTTTTATCATTATGATGTCCAGTGTTATTTTTACCATGCTCATTTTAAATGACATTTCAAGTTTTATCATTAAAATGTCCAGTGTTATTTTGACCATGCTCATTTTAAATGATATTTCAAGTTTTATCATTATGATGTCCAGTGTTATTTTGACCATGCTCATTTTAAATGACATTTCAAGTTTTATCATTAAAATGTCCAGTGTTATTTTGACCATGCTCATTTTAAATGATATTTAAAGTTTTATCATTATAATGTCCAGTGTTATTTTTACTATGCTCATTTTAAATGATATTTCAAGTTTTATCATAAAATGTCCTGTGTTATTTAGCACTCTGCTAATTTTGCATGAGATTTTAAGTTTTATCATAATAATGTCCTGTGTTATTTAGCACCATGCTCATTTTAAATGACATTTCAAGTTTTATCATTATGATGTCCAGTGTTATTTTGACCATGCTCATTTTAAATTATATTTCAAGTTTTATCATTAAAATGTCCAGTGTTATTTAGCACCATGCATATTTTAAATGACATTTCTAGTTTTATCATAATAATGTCCGGTGTTATTTTTAACCATGCTCATTTTAAATAGTATTTCAAGTTGTATCATTATGATGCCCAGTGTTATTTTGACCATGCTCATTTTAAATGACATTTCAAGTTTTATCATTATAATGTACAGTGTTATTTTGACTATGCTCATTTTAAATGACATTTGAAGTTTTAACATTATAATGTCCAGTGTTATTTTAACCATGCTCATTTTAAATGATATTTCAAGTTTTATCATTATGATGTCCAGTGTTATTTTTACCATGCTCATTTTAAATGACATTTCAAGTTTTATCATTATAATGTCCAGTGTTATTTTGACCATGCTCATTTTGAATGATATTTCAAGTTTTATCATTATAATGTCCAGTGTTATTTTTACCATGCTCATTTTAAATGATATTTCAAGTTTTATCATAAAATGTCCTGTGTTATTTAGCACTATGCTAATTTTGCATGAGATTTTAAGTTTTATCATAATAATGTCCTGTGTTATTTAGCACCATGCTCATTTTAAATGACATTTCAATTTTATCATTATAATGTCCACTGTTATTTTGACCATGCTCATTTAAAATGATATTTCAATTTCATGATAATAATGTCCAGTGTTATTTAGCACCATACTCATATTTAATGACATTTCAAGTTTTATCTTGATAATGTCCAGTGTTATTTAGCACCATGCTCATTTTAAATGACATTTCAAGTTTTATCATAATAATGTCCAGTGTTATTTGTAACCATGCTCATTTTAAATGATATTTCAAGTTTTATCATTATGATGTCCAGTGTTATTTTGACCATGCTCATTTTAAATGACATTTCAAGTTTTATCATTATAATGTACAGTGTTATTTTGACTATGCTCATTTTAAATGACATTTGAAGTTTTAACATTATAATGTCCAGTGTTATTTTAACCATGCTCATTTTAAATGATATTTCAAGTTTTATCATTATGATGTCCAATGTTATTTTTACCATGCTCATTTTAAATGACATTTCAAGTTTTATCATTATAATGTCCAGTGTTATTTTGACCATGCTCATTTTAAATGATATTTAAAGTTTTATCATTATAATGTCCAGTGTTATTTTTACCATGCTCATTTTAAATGATATTTCAAGTTTTATCATAAAATGTCCTGTGTTATTTAGCACTATGCTAATTTTGCATGAGATTTTAAGTTTTATCATAATAATGTCCTGTGTTATTTAGCACCATGCTCATTTTAAATGACATTTCAATTTTATCATTATAATGTCCACTGTTATTTTGACTATGCTCATTTAAAATGATATTTCAATTTCATGATAATAATGTCCAGTGTTATTTAGCACCATACTCATATTTAATGACATTTCAAGTTTTATCTTGATAATGTCCAGTGTTATTTAGCACCATGCTCATTTTAAATGACATTTCAAGTTTTATCATAATAATGTCCAGTGTTATTTGTAACCATGCTCATTTTAAATGATATTTCAAGTTTTATCATTATGATGTCCAGTGTTATTTTGACCATGCTCATTTTAAATTACATTTCAAGGTTTATCATTATGATGTCCAGTGTTATTTTGACCATGCTCATTTTAAATTACATTTCAAGTTTTATCATTATAATGTCCAGTGTTATTTTGACCATGCTCATTTTAAATGATATTTTAAGTTTTATAATTAAAATGTCCAATGTTATTTAGCACCATGCTAATTTTAAATGACATTTCAAGTTTTATCATTATTATGTCCCGTATTATTTTGACCATGCTCATTTTAAATGATATTTCAAGTTTTATCATTATAATGTCCAGTGTTATTTTGTCCATGCTTATTTCTAATTACATTTCAAGGTTTATCATTATTATGTCCAGTGTTATTTTGACCATGCTCGTTTTAAATGACATTTTAAGTTTTATCATTATAATGTCAGGTGTTATTTTACCCATGCTCATTTTAAATGATATTTCAAGTTTTATCATGATAATGTCGAGTGTTAGGTTGACCATGCTCATTTTAAATGATATTTCAAGTTTTATAATTATAATGTCCAGTGTTATTTTTACCATGCTCATTTTAAATGACATTTAAAGTTTTATCATTATAATGTCCTGTGTTATTTAGCACCATGCTCATTTTAAATGACATTTCAATTTTATCATTATGATGTCCAGTGTTATTTGGCACCATGCTCATTTAAAATGATATTTCAATTTTATGATAATAATTTCCAGTGTTATTTAGCACCATGCTCATTTAAAATGATATTTCAAGAGTTATCATTAAAATGTCCAGTGTTATTTTGACCATGCTCATTTTGAATGATATTTCAAGTTTTATCATTATAATGTCCAGTGTTATTTTGAACCATGCTCATTTTAAATGAGATTTACAAGTTTTTTCATTATGATGTCCAGTGTTATTTTGACCATGCTCATTTTAAATTATATTTCAAGTTTTATCATTAAAATGTCCAGTGTTATTTAGCACCATGCATATTTTAAATGACATTTCAAGTTTTATCATAATAATGTCCAGTGTTATTTTTAACCATGCTCATTTTAAATAGTATTTCAAGTTTTATCATTATGATGTCCAGTGTTATTTTGACCATGCTCATTTTAAATGACATTTCAAGTTTTATCATTATAATGTACAGTGTTATTTTGACTATGCTCATTTTTAATGACATTTGAAGTTTTATCATTATAATGTCCAGTGTTATTTTAACAATGCTCATTTTAAATGACATTTCAAGTTTTATCATTATGATGTCCAGTGTTATTTTTACCATGCTCATTTTAAATGACATTTCAAGTTTTATCATTATAATGTCTAGTGTTATTTAGCACCATGCTCATATTAAATGTCATTTCAAGTTTTATCATTATTATGTCCAGTGTTATTTTTACCATGCTCATTTTAAATGATATTTCAAGTTTTATCATAAAATGTCCTGTGTTATTTAGCACTATGCTAATTTTGCATGAGATTTTAAGTTTTATCATAATAATGTCCTGTGTTATTTAGCACCATGCTCATTTTAAATGACATTTCAATTTTATCATTATAATGTCCACTGTTATTTTGACCATGCTCATTTAAAATGATATTTTAATTTTATGATAATAATGTCCAGTGTTATTTAGCACCATACTCATATTTAATGACATTTCAAGTTTTATCTTCATGATGTCCAGTGTTATTTAGCACCATGCTCATTTTAAATGATATTTCAAGTTTTATCATTATAATGTCCAGTGTTATTTTTACCATGCTCATTTTAAATGATATTTCAATTTTATGATAATAATGTCCTGTGTTATTTTGAACCATGCTCATTTTAAATGATATTTCAAGTTTTATCATTATGATGTCCAGTGTTATTTTGACCATGCTCATTTTAAATGATATTTCAATTTTATGATAATAATGTCCTGTGTTATTTTGAACCATGCTCATTTTAAATGATATTTCAAGTTTTATCATTATAATGTCCAGTGTTATTTTGACCATGCTCATTTTAAATGATATTTCAATTTTATGATAATAATGTCCTGTGTTATTTTGAACCATGCTCATTTTAAATGATATTTCAAGTTTTATCATTATAATGTCCAGTGTTATTTTGACCATGCTCATTTTAAATGATATTTCAATTTTATTATAATAATGTCCATTGTTATTTTGACCATGCTCATTTTAAATGATATTTCAAGTTTTATCATTATAATGTCTAGTGTTATTTTGACCATGCTCATTTTAAATGATATTTCAATTTTATGATAATAATGTCCTGTGTTATTTAGCACCATGCTCATTGTAAATGATATTTCAAGTTCTATCATTATGATGTCCAGTGTTACTTAGCAACATACTCATTTTAAATGATATCTCAATTTTTATCAGAATAATGTCCAGTGTTATTTAGCACCATGCTCATTTAAAATTATATTTCAAGTTTTATCATTATAATGTCCAGTGTTATTTAGAACCATGCTCATTTGAAATGATATTTCAAGTTTCATCATTATAATGTTTAGTGTTATTTAACACCACACTCATTTTAAATGATATTCACAGGGACAATGATTGTCTGCTAAGAAACCCTTAACGGCAATCGCTTGCAGCCAACCCATTCCTTCTCCACCTTCCCTGTTACCTACTACTTTTTATAAAAGTTGACTACATCTTTAGAGAACCCTCATACGGCAGTTCAAAGGCAGCCACTACTCCTTTTCCAGATTCCCAATTTGAGTTAATATCGGCCTGATTGCATTCGTAACAGAAGACCAGGTAGTTAGAACACAAAAGCCTTTGCTTCCACGATGAAAATAGCCAGAATTGACAGGGTCAAACGGTGCCGTTAGGAAGTATCAGCCGACTAGAAGATGGCCCCCTTCATAACGATGGCAATCCCTGCTTCTGAGGAACTCTCTCTCGGTTCAGAGGCACCCTGGTTCCAATGAAAAACACTAAACCGCCTGAGAACGGGAATGGGGCGATCAAAAGTTGCTATGAGTAGATGGGGCTACAAAACTGACCTAACCATCTGTGAATGTGGAGAGGAGGACCATACGATGCAACACTGCCTGGTCTGCCCAACCGGTGTAGCTTGAAAGATCTTGCAGAGTACAACACTATTGCAAAGTACTGCATAAAAATGTGGGAAACCCTCATATAACCACAGGCTTTATAGACATGCTAAGAAGAAGTACAATAAAATCCAAAATGTTAAAACTGGAGTCACTTAATATTTATTTTATCACCGGAGCAGTTTCTCATTATAAAGATCTGTTCGATTTTCAAAATGTGTCATCTGTTTACGAATTTTGGCATTCATTCATTAAAATGAGCCGTAAAACCGGAAATAGAAAATCTAAGGCTTAACATCTGTTTTGTTATGCTAATGTTGTTTATTATTAAATTACTGGATGTAAAAAGCTTCCAAAACTTTCAATCTTTTCCAAAGAATGTTGAAATGACTTTCTATCTGACAGTTTAAATAGAAATTTTAAATAAATTTGCAATTTCTAAGTGTCACAAAGTAATTAATTCTTTTTTTTAACACTTAACAAAAGATTAAAATGGCTTGTTTAGGAAAAAATCGAAATGCATTTTGCTGGATTTTATTTTGTAATTAAATTATTTTTTAACGAGGATTTAAAACTTATAATTCTGTACTTTACAGTAATGTGTGTTTTATTTCAATAAATAATTGATTAGTAGGAGATAAAAAAAATAATACTAAATGATTTGGAGGTGAGAAACACACATATACACGGACATGCTGGAGGTAAACGTGTTTTACACAGTCATGCTGGAGGTAAACGTGTTTTACACAGCCATGTTGGAGGTAAACATTTTTTTACACAGTCATGTTGGAGGTAAACATTTTTTTACACAGCCATGCTGGAGGTAAACATTTTTTTACACAGTCATGCCGGAGGTAAACTTTTTTTACACAGACATGCTGGAGGTAAACATGTTTCTATACAGCCATGCTGGAGGTAAACATTTTTTACACAGACATTCTGGAGGTAAACGTTTTACCTGGGTTGACGTTATATGACTTATCGTTCAAGGGCCCGAACCTTGGAGTAACTCCCAAGGAGGCTGTCCTATCAGTAGGTTTAAATTACAGGGGCTGCTGTATTACCATTTAGGGAATGCAGTCTGGACTAGGCAGTAGTTTCTGGTAAAGGTTTCTCGATACAATACTAATAGGAACTTGTAACGGAGAGCATCCGATTGACATAGATGCAGACACTTGTCGGCGCCATTCAAAGAGGCAGCGTCTGGTATGCTGTGTGTGTGGGCGAACCCGAAAACGCTCGCTGACGACAAAAACGAAAGAGGAGTGGGAGGAGAAAGGCGTCAGAAAGTCAAATAAGTTTTTTATTTGAAAATCCGGGCAGCGATGTCGAGTGAGAGATTCATGCAAATTAAGTTGATTTGCATGCGTCGCATTTTTTTTCAATAAGAGAGCGAAAGTGAAGATTCAGTCAGTTTTCGTGGAGATAGTTCTGAATGTGGAGATCGTTCTGAACGTGGGATTGGAAAGTCAACGAAAGAAAAGAAGAGTGCTGGATTTTTTCTTTATGTTGAACTGAACGACGTTTTTTTTTTATACAGTTGAGAGAGACAGTTTTTTTTTTCCTTCCATTTGGACTTGATCTTAGCGACATCTCTGTTAAAAGATTATTTCGTTATTTTTTTTCTACAAGCTATTTCGGGCTTAACATGACCAACAGGCAATTTGACATACGTCTGATTCCAGAATTTAGTGGAACTACTACTGACCTACCGATGGTGGAATGGATCGAACAGGTAGAACTTTTTTGCGAATTATGTGAGTTTCAGCTAGGGAAGGAACAGAGGGCAGATGTAAACCATGTCAAACAGGTGTTAATAACTGCGTTTGCCACCGATTCATTTGTGGCGTATGAGCACTTCACGACGTGATGGCTACTACCTGGAGAGACTGTAGATGTGTTTTTGGCTGAGCTTCGAAGACTTGCCCTCCTTGATGGGGCGACACTTCCAGAAAAATGGATGGTGTGTGCCTTTGTAGCAGGACTGCCGAGCTACGTAAGGTAACATCTCCGGGCGTCGTCGAGAATGGATGACATGAGTCTAGGGCAGATTGTAACGAAAGCATGGGAAGGAATTAGTTGCAGCAGCTATACAACCGGTTCAGTTTAAAGCTAATCAAACATCACGCACTGTGCCGGCTAGTGAAAGCATTATGGGCTATAAATGCTATGTACCAAACCACTTTGCAAGGAACTGCCAGTATCAGTATGGTGAAGAGCATACTGGCTCCAAATATAAATCACAAGGAAAGATACAATGTTACAGATGTCAGTAGATAGGACACATTGCATCTGAGTGTCTGGGAAACCAAAAAGGAGGCGAGATATCAGTGCCGGTCTCTCCTCAGTCAATTTAAGATAAGCGCTTCCTACCGTTGAAGTGTGGATCGATGGAAAGAAATGCAGAGCACTGGTGGACTCTGGATGTTCCTGGTCTATAGTAACTGGTTCAATATGTAGTCCTCGGAATTGTCGGAGATCGAACATTATGACCGCTGACAGTACAACTATCCATAGTAATGGCATTGGAACCATTTCGTCGGCAATAAACGATATGAGCCCTGTAAAGGTCGATGTCTTGGTCATACACAGTCAGTTGTTAGGTTTCGACATGTTACTTGGGATGGATGTTATTAAGATGTTGGGTGGGGTCAGCATTGACCAGTCTGGCGAAGCCATCTTTTACAAAACGAGTTCACATGCTTGCACTGCGATCATGATAGAGGAACCCGATTTTAGCACCACGTTTGATGAACAGGCCAAAGTGTGGACGGTGTCGTTGAAATGGTCAGGTGATCAACCACCTGGTAATCTCAAAAACAGGGTGCCTGAATACTCAGTACCCGCTCAAATCCGCCAGGACTATAGACGTGAGCTTCAAACATGGCTGAACAATGGATGGCTACTTCCCTATCCTGAAGACAAACTAGGACCCCCAAAGGGCCTAATTGCGCTAATGGCAATCTTCCAGCAGAACAAATCTAAGGTGCAGCCAGTTCTGGATTTTCGCGAACTGAATGAGCACGTCGATGCCTACACGGCACATGCAGACATATGTGCACACAAGCTGAGAGAGCGGCGAACGAAAGGCCCTAATATATCAGTGCTCGATCTGCAGAGGGCTTACCTACAGGTGCATGTGCATCAATCCCTGTGGCCATACCAGACTGTCATATTGGAGGGAAAGAGGTACTGCTTGACGCACATGGGTTTTGGGCTCATTGTGGCACCAGCCATTATGCGAGCTATTGTAGACGCTGCATTGTCGAGGGACGACTCTATTTAACGGGCAATATCAGCATATATCGATGATGTTTTCATAAATGAAAACATAGTGTCCGCAGCTAAAGTGAGGCAGCATCTGGCCGACTTTGGATTGTTAAGTAAGGAACCTGAACGGTTGCAAGACGGTGCGCCAGTACTCGGCTTGAAAGTTTGGCAGGAATGCAATATGCTAAAATGGGAACGAGGCAACGAGATCCCGAGTATGCCACGCAGCATCACCAGACGTGCCGTCTTTTCTTTGTGTGGAAAACTAGTTGGGCACTTCCCAGTGGGCAGATGGATCAGAGTGGCAGCCGCATTTATCAAAAGGAGAGCAGTGGCAGTTATCAAGGGCTTGGACGATGAGGTGGACGATATTTCGTTGACCACGATGATAACAGAAATTGTTGTGAGAGTGTACGAAGGAGACCCCGTACGAGGCAGGTGGTGTGTTGACGGTCGTGAGGTCGATGTTTGGGTTTATGAAAGCTCTTTGGCGATCGGAGTTTTGCTGGAGCAGGATGGAGCTGTGATAGAAGATGAAAGTTTGATACGCAAAGCAAAAGATACACAGCACATACATTTGGCGGAACTTGATGCTGTACTAAAAGGCATTAATATGGCGTTGATATGGGAAGCATCCATATTGCATCTTTTTACTGACTCTGCCTGTGTGCACAAATGGATAATGGATACCCTTACAGGAAAGTCTAGAGTGCATACTAAAGCAGCAAGCGAAATGCTGATAAGACGACGACTGGGTGCACTCTTAAGCTTGATAGAAGAGTACAGGTTGTCAGTGGACATTACCTTAGTAAAGTCAGAATATAACCGAGTGGATAGTCTTACACGCGTACCACAACGATGGTTTAACTTAATTAGAAAAGCAGCTGAACCCCAGAGCCATGTGTATGCTGTATTAACACCCAGTCCAGAATCCGACCAAATCAGGGCTATCCATCGCAAAAGTGGTCACCCTGGCATAAAAAGGACGTGGTACTTTGTTAGCAAGGTCGACCCCACGATTTCTAAGGCATCTGTCAGGACAGTAGTGAGAGAGTGCAAAGAGTGTCAGTCGATCGATCCGCCGTCTGTGTGCTGGCCGAAGGGGAACTTGGATGTCAGTGATACTTGGTATCGAGTGGGGATAGATATAACGCATTATCAGGGAAAGCACTATCTGTCGATCATCGACTGTGAGCCTACACGGTTTACTATTTGGCGTGGTTTCAGACGGCAAGATGCAGCAAGCATCATGAACCAATTAGAAAATGTATTTTGTGAGCGCGGGCCACCAACTGAGATACTCCTGGACAATGACCCAGCATTCTGCAGTACGAGTTTTAGAGACTTTATAAATGAGTGAGGAGTTCGACTGCGATTTCGCTGTGCACATAGACCATCATGTAATGGTATCACAGAGCGGTGCCATCGAAGTGTGAAGCGGATTGCCGCAAGACAACTGTGTTCAGTGATGGAAGCAGTTTATTAGTACAATGCCACCCCGAAGGACGATGTGTCACCCCTGACAGCTCCTGCTAACATGATCCATTGTTACACGGTCAAACTGAAGGGTATCGATATGGTGTCCCCCGATGAGCCCGAACAGCAACACTTGTGCTACAAGGTGGGAGATCGTGTTTGGACGAGAAGTCCGAATGGACAGTGTACATCCCCTTATGCAGTTGGACGCGTTACAGGTGTGATTAGCCTACAGAATGTCCTCAATAATGGGATGCCTCGGCACGTAAGGGACCTATGACCCGTTATAGGCTCAACTACATCGGAAAATGGAAGTGACAGTGATTTGTCCATTCAGAGTACGCGAGTGATCACTATGAGTGGCACAAACAGCCCCATGCTTAGCACAGATGTATCGGGTGATTCTTCTGCAGACGAGTCATCGGAGGAGGAAGTTGTGGTCGCATCACCGCGGAGAAGGCCAGTCAGTCCAAGGCCTTGTACAAATGCATCGGATGCTCCCCCTGTGGACGAGTTATCTGAGAAAGAAGTCGCAACCGTATTACCGCGGAGAAGCACCATACAAAAAAGACCTGCACCAGGTTGCCACATGTGTGATCATGAGATCAGAGGGGGGTGTAACGGAGAGCGGCCGATTGACGTAGATGCAGACACTTGTCGGCGCCGTTCAAAGAGGCAGCGTCTGGTATGCTGTGTGTGTGGGGCGAACCCGAAAATGACTGCTGACGACAAAAAAGAAAAAGGAGTGGGAGGAGAAAGGTGTCAGAAAGTCAAATAAGGTTTTTATTTGAAAATCCGGGCAGCTGTGTCGAGTGAGAGATTCATGCAAATTAAGTTAATTTGCATGCGTCGCATTTCTTTTCAATCAGAGAGCGAAAGTGAAGATTCAGTCAGTTTTTTGTGGAGATCGGTCTGAACGTGGAGATCGGTCTGAACGTGGGATTGGAAAATCAACAGAAGAAAAGAAGAGTGCTGGATTTTTTTTATGTAGAACTGAACGACGTTTTTTTTATACAGTTGAGAAAGACGTTTTTTTTTTCCTTCCATTTGGACTTGATCTTGGCGACATCTCTGTTAAAAGATTATTTCGTTATTTTTTTTCTACAGAACTGCTACGGGTTTTCTTTCTTCAATGGTTCACAAAGATACTCTATTTTCTTTTACTCATTCTCTCCACGTTTTGCTCCAAACTTCTCCGCTGACCTCATCCACAAATCTTCCAATTCCAATATGACAAGTCTCAAATTAAAATATAAGCGAAAATCCAGAACCCCAACTTCTGACGTAGATCCCTACTATCATGACTGTTTTTCCAACATTAGGTGTCTACGTTCCAACCTTCCAAAGGTTGAAATCTATTTAAACCCGACCTGTTGCACCTCAGTTTCTACAGATGATTCCATGATGACAGGACACTCTAACATGACCTCTAAACCTGACCCCCAAGGTCACCAAGGTCATGGAATCTGTGCTTACATCAGGGACGGTTTTCCATGTTGTAGGGACACTTCCTATGAGGACCCTCATTTGCCATGTATGTACTTCTGTACTGCAGTTGCACACAGCATCCTTTTCATCTTTACCCTGTATCCCTCCCCACATTTATTATTATTGAACAAATCTTTGACAAACTCGATAAGATCCTGACCGTTCAGCTTTTTGCTAGCATTCATATCCTTGGTGACTTTAATGTTCAAAATGTTGAATTGCTAGTAAACTCAAACAAGACGATGAAGGTAGATTTTGTCACGATTTCTCCTTTGCATATAAACTTACCCAAATTGTTGACCAGCCAACACACGTACCTGACACTGATGGACATTTTACAAGCCTTCCTTATCTTTTTCTGACAACTTGCCTGGACCAGTGCCCATTTACTTTCCTGGATCCTCTGGGCCTGTCTGATCACTCAGTTATCTCAATTAAGATCAAAAAAAAGTTCAGCAAGTTATCCGATGTCCCATTTCCATTGCTAAATTTATCAATATTCAAGAGATGATTGGGACAACTTAATATTCTTCATATCTGAAATCCATTTTCAAATAGAATGTGTCCTGCATCGCATCTGAAATATCTAAGTGGTTTATCGCTGGCATTGATAGAATGTTTGGGAAAGTATAAAGCTAACAGCCAGCCATGATATATGCCTGAATGAGCTGCTGCTTTTGGCCACAGAAACCAATATTTCAATTGCTTTCAACAAAATATGCCCTGAAACCAAAGCCTACTTTAATACTGCCCGAAACCACTGGAAGAGGGTTATTTAAAATGCTAAGGAGTCCTATGCTCAATCAGTTAAGTCTAGAGATACCGATCAGATGCTTGGCTCCCAGAAGTTTGGGAGAATAACAAAAAAGGTCCTGAACAGATGCAGGCCTCTATTCCAACTATCATTACTGGACATGAGATAATATTCTCAGCAGCTGATAAAGTCAAAATTTTCGCAAAGAACTTTGCAGCAAATTCCACCCTTTGCAATCTAGGCCACCTACCTGCAGACCTCTCCGTCCATTCCCGAAAAAACTCTAAGCGACAGTTGAATAACTGTCCATGATGTTGCCAAACTTATTAAGAACCTTGATGCTAACAAAGCAACTGGTTCCAAAAACATTCTGATCATAGAACTCAAGAAACTTCAACTCAAAATAGCTCCCATCCTTACTAAGCTATTTAATCCTTGCTTAAAAGAGAAAAGCTTTCCATCACTTTAAAAGACTTTATAGGTGTGTCCGGTATTTAAAAATACTGGTAACTGGTCCTCTGCAATCAGTTTCCTGTGCCTCATGAATAAGTTGCTTGAATCTGTAATAAACCAAGTTGTTGTCAACTATAGCAACAAAAACAATCTTCTTAATGACAAGAAATATGAATTTCGTCCTATAATATCTACAGCTGACCCGACTGACTGTGATATCTCACAGGATCACTAAATCTAGTGACGGGGCTTCGTTTCGAGGGTGATAGCTCTTGATATATCCAAGGTCTTTGATAGGGTCTGGCAGAAATGTTGGCTCAACAAGTTTTTTAGCTATGGAATATCTGGAACTGTACTTTCAACCATCAAACCCTTTCTCTCTGAAAGGTCTATAAAAGTAATTCTTGACATAGCATCAATACCGGCATGCCTCCAGGCATTCTGGGCCCAACCCGCTTCCCGATCTTCATAAACGATCTTCCAAATCATATTCTGAGATAAGCAATTGACAGCTACGCAGACGACACAAATATTTATGGAAACACTTTGAAGATAATCGAAGATTAAGAACTTTCTGACTCTCTCTCTCTCTCTTCCGACTTGGAGCACGTGATACTATGAGGTAAAAGTGGCTTGTTACTGTTAACGCCTCTAAAACCAAGCTTCTCTCTTTTCACCACCAACGCTTGGATCCTCACTTTTCCACAGTTAAAATGAATGGTTCTCTCCTCGAGGAACCCCCTTCTTTTATAAGCTTCTAGAACTGACTTTCACCTAAGACCTGAATTGGAAGATTTACATCAAATCTGTAGGTAAGGTTGTTAGAAAAAAGGTTGGATCATTCCACCGAAAGTACTTCACCCATGACGCCATCATCTGCCTGCATAAGAGCCTGCTACATCCTAAGATGAAGCACTGCTGTTGTATTTGGGGAGGTGTCACTCGGAACACTCTTCTCTGTATTGACAGAAATAAAGATCTAGTGAGAGAAGTTCTCTTCTCGTCCCTTCAGCCTCTTTCGCACAAAAGAGATGTTGCTCGCCTCTCTTCTGTATCACTATCTTCATGGTAGGTGCTCGGCTGAGCTCCAACACCTGGTCTCATCTTGTGTAAAACATTCTCAGCAAGAACCTGTCTAGCTATAGCCACAACCACAAACTTTTTTTTCACTCACTCCTTACAAAAACCGAAACGAAACTTCCATGAACAGAGTTTCTTAACTAAAACATTTTGCCTGTGGAACAAGTTACCACGAGCCTGCTTCCCAAACAACTACAACATGGTCGTCTTCAAGACTTGTGTGAACAAACACTTGAGCCGTTTTCATGGACAATCAATTCCCCTTAAGTCATGTGCTCCCCATCCCACTAAATTTTTCTGGTCCTCTTGTGGAGGCGATCATAACTGTAAATCTCTTTAACCCTTATCCTCGAGTGGCCCCCGAGCCTTGATGAGTGGTGACCCTTTAGTAAAAATAAACAAAAAAAAAATAAACATCCGAGAAGTCAACATATTTCATCATCATCATCACATTCGGTTTAACATCCGATTTACATGATGACATGCATTGGACGGTTTTTAAAAATTGACTTCCAAACAAATCTATCTCTGACTAGGTCTTTATTTATCCCTTTTCTGTCGAGCCGAGTCTTATCACTTCTTCCATTGTTTTCCTTGGTCTTCCCTGTGAACTGAACCTGCTAACTACATCTACTAACCCAAGAACTTTCATCTGTTCTTTCAACATGGCCATACCATCAAAGTCTCCTGTTCTTTACACATCTCCTGTTCTTTACACATATACTGTCCAAATGTAATCTTCCTCTGAGATCATCAGATCTAAGCCTGTCTTTAAGACTCACATTACACATCCAGCATCTCATTCTCCTATCATTTCTCTCCATGTAATGCATGTCTTCAACCTTCACTGGCCACGATGTAATTGTAATTTTAAATTTCAACAAGATGAAATTCACTATGAAATTGTAAAATAGGAAAATAATAAAGACTTTTATTTGAATAGGCCAGTATTTTTCAAACATTAAAATATATTTATCTAGGTGATTCTTGTGCGAAACATTTGCTTGATAGGCTTTGGACATTAATCAATATATAAATTTAATTAATATATCTCATATGTGATATGCACACTCTCAGGTTTTTATAAATTCATCTAATATTTGATCTAGTTTTACATTTAACAGAAAATCCAAATTTACAGAAAACTTGGGAACTTTTCAGTGTGCAGGAATAGCTGTTGAAAAAAATTCCTGTAAATAGATTTTTTTTTTTTTTAAATGAAAAAACTCGTTATCTTGTTTACTGCTGATGCTTTATTTGAAAATAAATACAAGATCAGATATTTTTGTTAATTTTAATCATAAAAAAGGTAAACAGTATGTGGGTTTTTTTTCAGACAAAATGTTCCTCCAAAAATAAATAATCTGAGTAATATCTATTATAAGATTTTATTGTCTGCATAAATCCATGCCATAAATCTTATCAACATTGAACAGTGTTCAAATCTTGGTTGTGCCATTGCATTCACGTCAAGCAACTTATACAAGTTAAATAGAAATTCAAATAATGAATTTTTTTTTTTTTTTCATTTTTTGTATGAGTTTGTGCATCATTTGTTTTATTTTATTTTTCACTGCAAGCTTCCACAACCCCCTCTATTTACAGGCCTCCCCACGAAAGCTGGAAAGGACACAAGATCTAGCTTAATGTGAAGTGTGGCAATTATAAAACGCCACAAGGTTGCTTCTTGTGGCTCTTTGATCGGTGGTCATTAATGAATGCCTTAGTATTGAGCTCTGAATGAGAAATAATCCCCGGAGGAAAAAGAGTGTAAAAATTACACTTGTATCCGTCATAATAATTAAGAATAAAGAATAAAGATATTTCCATAGTTCAAATATTTTCCACTATGGGGAAAATCATTTCTAAAATTCTGCAGGGAAAATCATTTCTAAAATTCTGCAAGGAAAATAATTTCTAAAATTCGTCAGGGAAAATAATTTCTAAAATAAGGAAAATAATTTCTAAAATTCTTCAGGGAAAATCATTTCTAAAATTCTGCAGGGAAAATCATTTCTAAAATCTTGCAGGGAAAATCATTTCTAAAATTCTGCAGGGAAAATCATTTCTAAAATCTTGCAGGGAAAATCATTTCTAAAATTCTGCAGGGAAAATCATTTCTAAAATAAGGAAAATCATTTCTAAAATTCTGCAGGGAAAATCATTTCTAAAATTCTTCAGGGAAAATCATTTCTAAAATTCTTCAGGGAAAATCATTTCTAAAATTCTGCAGGGAAAATCATTTCTAAAATTCTGCAGGGAAAATCATTTCTAAAATAAGGAAAATCATTTCTAAAATTCTGCAGGGAAAATCATTTCTAAAATTCTGCAGGGAAAATCATTTCTAAAATTCTGCAGGGAAAATCATTTCTAAAATAAGGAAAATCATTTCTAAAATTCTGCAGGGAAAATCATTTCTAAAATTCTGCAAGGAAAATTATTTCTAAATTTCTGCAAAGAAAAATTATTTCTAAAATAAGGAAAATCATTTCTAAAATTCTGCAGGGAAAATCATTTCTAAAATTCTGCAGGGAAAATCATTTCTAAAATTCTGCAGGGAAAATCATTTCTAAAATAAGGAAAATCATTTCTAAAATTCTGCAGGGAAAATCATTTCTAAAATTCTGCAGGGAAAATCATTTCTAAAATAAGGAAAATCATTTCTAAAATTCTGCAGGGAAAATCATTTCTAAAATTCTGCAGGGAAAATTATTTCTAAAATTCTGCAAGGAAAATTATTTCTAAATTTCTGCAAAGAAAAATTATTTCTAAAATAAGGAAAATCATTTCTAAAATTCTGCAAAGAAAATAACTTCTAAAATAACGAAAATAATTTCTAAAATTCTTCAGGAAAAATCCTTTCTAAACTTCTGCAGAGAAAATCATTTCTAAAATTCTGCAGAGAAAATCATTTCTAAAATTCTGCAGGGAAAATTATTTCTAAATTTCTGCAAGGAAAATAATTTTTTAAATTCTGCAGGGAAAATCATTTCTTAAATAAGGAAAAAAATTTCTAAAATGTTTTCATAATGATGATTAGTTAGGGGAGCATCATTAGCAAGCTTTAAAAATCGGTAACTGCATGTATTATATAAAAGCCGGATTGAAGTACAACGCTACTTTTAATGATGCAAACTTGTCAGGACTTGGAAGTTGTTGTTTGGGGTTTAAAACCAGCGCAGCAGGAAGATTCAGCCCGGTATTTCTCACAGCATTTCCTCATTGCTTGCAGTACATGCTCACATTTGGCTTCTTTGTAATTATTTGCTGAAAATAAAAAAATGATGAAGAAAGAAATAATAATTCATGTCAAGCGAAAATATAAAAGGTTTAAAGTTTTAACATTAACCTAATTATCCTATTATAATGTATATAGGTTGTCTGTTTATAACCAAAACTTATCATCTATAACTAATTTAATTACTGTTTAAGTTTGTAATGCAATTATTTAGAACACGGCTATTTTTTATAAACCTTAATATCCTAAATCTTAATTTGTGATGGGAAAATAAATGAAATAATTTATATTTACATTCACGCTTTATTTTTAAATTGTTTATATCATTTATTGTGGATATTATTTTTATAAAATACAAGCATCATAATTTTAGCATTGTTTTATCATTATTTTTATAAAATACAAGCGAATACACATCATAATTTTAGCATTGATTTATCATTATTTTTATAAAATACAAGCGAATACACATCATAATTTTAGCATTGTTTTATCATTATTTTTATAAAATACAAGCGAATACACATCATAATTTTAGCATTGTTTTATCATTATTTTTATAAAATACAAGCATCATAATTTTAGCATTGTTTTATCATTATTTTTATAAAATACAAGCTAATACACATCATAATTTTAGCATTGTTTTATCATTATTTTTATAAAATACAAGCTAATACACATCATAATTTTAGCATTGTTTTATCATTATTTTTATAAAATACAAGCTAATACACATCATAATTTTAGCATTGTTTTATCATTATTTTTATAAAATACAAGCTAATACACATCATAATTTTAGCATTGTTTTATCATTATTTTTATAAAATACAAGCTAATACACATCATAATTTTAGCATTGTTTTATCATTATTTTTATAAAATACAAGCTAATACACATCATAATTTTAGCATTGTTTTATCATTATTTTTATAAAATACAAGCTAATACACATCATAATTTTAGCATTGTTTTATCATTATTTTTATAAAATACAAGCTAATACACATCATAATTTTAGCATTGTTTTATCATTATTTTTATAAAATACAAGCTAATACACATCATAATTTTAGCATTGTTTTATCATTATTTTTATAAAATACAAGCTAATACACATCATAATTTTAGCATTGTTTTATCATTATTTTTATAAAATACAAGCTAATACACATCATAATTTTAGCATTGTTTTATCATTATTTTTATAAAATACAAGCTAATACACATCATAATTTTAGCATTGTTTTATCATTATTTTTATAAAATACAAGCTAATACACATCATAATTTTAGCATTGTTTTATCATTATTTTTATAAAATACAAGCTAATACACATCATAATTTTAGCATTGTTTTATCATTATTTTTATAAAATACAAGCTAATACACATCATAATTTTAGCATTGTTTTATCATTATTTTTATAAAATACAAGCTAATACACATCATAATTTTAGCATTGTTTTATCATTATTTTTATAAAATACAAGCTAATACACATCATAATTTTAGCATTGTTTTATCATTATTTTTATAAAATACAAGCTAATACACATCATAATTTTAGCATTGTTTTATCATTATTTTTATAAAATACAAGCTAATACACATCATAATTTTAGCATTGTTTTATCATTATTTTTATAAAATACAAGCTAATACACATCATAATTTTAGCATTGTTTTATCATTATTTTTATAAAATACAAGCTAATACACATCATAATTTTAGCATTGTTTTATCATTATTTTTACCCAGTTTAAAGAGTAGGTGTTAATTTTTTCTACATTCTTTTGAGATTAGATTAAATGTTATGATTTTGAATATTCAGGTCACTGACCTCTTCCCTTTCAGTTTGGTTTTAATTACGCATCCAAAACAAAGCCGTTTTTTTTTTTATTTGCTTAATTATCCTTTTATATTTGATTAAGTGAATTTGAGAATATATTTTATAAAATTATCAATCGTTTGGAAGTTATATGGATTTGAGATGTATACTGTTATTAACACAAGTATTGTCGGTATAGGCATTACACACACATAGACATATATGTATACAGAACTGAAGGAAAAATAAAAGATAAGTTTATTTGGAATTTGTCCCAAATACTGTTTCATTTACATTTCTCACGGCATTAGATTTGTTAAGTAATATTTTACTTTTAAATGAAATTTAAAAAATTATCTTTTTCCCAGTATCCGTTTCAATTTAGAATTTTGAACACAATACATGAATAAATTAGTAAAAAAGTATTCTTTTGTATTTTACACATAGTCATTAAAACACACCAGATTTGCTAGCAATAAAATAGTGACTTGTATTTAGAAAAAAACATGAGAAAAGAACTAAAAGTACTGAAAACTCAAAAAAAGTAGGTAATTATCAGCAAAGTGTCTCGAGCTAGTAAATCTAGTTTCAGTGAAACAATGCAAATACTCGAAATGTTCAGAATGTGTATCGTTATGAATACTTGAGATAATCAAGGGAGAGGTTAAAAAGGTGAAAGAAAAGAAGAAAATGCAAAACAATGTTATGAGTTCAAACTTGGTTATAAAACCGTACAGGCAGGTTGCAACATTAACAACAAAGCATCAAGTCAGGGAACCTGCAGCGATGCACACTGCACACTTGATTTAATATTTGTAGTCTCGAAGATGTAAATCCTGAGTGTCTTGTGAATTATGAGTTATCTCTTTTGGACCATTTAGAGAATCTCCCTTGATTCAGGATTGACTATTTAGATTGAGTTTTGATAGAAAGTAGAGCTCTTCGATCTCTAAGACGAAAGAGAGTGTGTTATTATATCGATGATATAGACGAACGTAGCGAACTTTGACAATTGGTAGCAGAACGAGACTCAGTGTGAGATATTTAATATTGTTTTGCATTCTACACATTGCCACATATACTCCATCTTCTGGTCTATCTGTAAAAGGAAACTTCTGGAAAAATAAAATTCATGTATTCTCCACCAACTGCTAACTTCACCTCTTTCTCTCTGCACTTCACTTTGCTCACTGAGCACCAACACCTCTTCAATCAATAGATTACAGTTTTTATACTGATCAATCCACCCCCTATGCCAATTGACTCCCAACCAGAGCCATCTAGCGGGTAGAGACTCCAAACAGCCAATTTGAAAAGGGAGGATAACTCGATTTGCAACTAAACCACATGCCTCCTATATCTTTAAGATCAATAATTGGTTTCATAATCCGCTATCCATGTCGGCTTGTTGGGGAGAAAGTTGGCTTCTTGCTGCCACAGCTTTTTTAGTTTGATGGTGTCGCTCTATGATTCCATTGCCACTTGGGCGGTACGCTGATTTAAGATATTGCCTAACACCCCACTTATCACATAACTCTCTAAAGAGATGGTACAAATAAATTTTAATCTATGCTTGACTTGCTACAAGTTTCAGTCATAAATGTCAAACCGTCTTTGTGTTATCACCGTTTAATAGGGTACACTTAGGTGATCGTCTCATCAGTAGGAGGTGTGATTTTGAATGGGCTTCATACTCACCGAACGTTACTCCCTCCCCAGACTTTTTTCAGTTGAGTTATCTCAAAGAAAATATCTATGAAAATAATTCCCGTACTATTCCAAAACTGCCAAGAGAGGAACGTGTCAGAATTATTGACAATTTTGCCTGTAGTATCGAGGTGTGCTTATTAGTGAACAGTGATTAAGCAAAGACTGTTGGACATTCACAACTGAATCTTGGTGGACAAGTCAGGCATAGAGTGACATTTAATTGTACCAAATATGGTTGGATTGCAGAAAGGATTGTGAATTTTATTAATGATTCTATGGGTGGCATTTTCTTTTGGGTCAACCGATATGAGTTGACGTATTTTCGATCATTTGTTCGCTACAATAGAAAATATATGATGCCTCATTATCCCACCTACGCCATTTAAGGGCACCTCATATTTTGCAATTGTATGCGTAATAAATTTTAAATAGATGCTTTGGTGTGTTTATTAACGCAATTTATGCATCTACTAATATTTTTGAAACATGAACTGAAATATGAAAAACTTGGGTTGATACTGATTAATATTAACTTGCTTCTATTTACATTTCAGAACACTTTTTATTTAAAAATTATTTCATGGCAGCTTACTAAATTCCAGCGAAATTGTAATTGCCAAGAAGTAGTGGCAGCAAATAGAGATACACCTGAAATCAGAGTATGCCGTGTATGTGTTTGGCATTGTTGAACAACAACAAAAACAATAAAAGAAAGCCTAATTCTACTGCATGACAATGCTCCACCAAACATCCTATTTTGTGGAAGCTTTAACAAGTTTAGTTTTAAAATAAATTCTATCTTATCCAGCGTATTCGCTAGACCCCTTGACCACCAATTGGTACTTCTTTAAGAACTTCAATCACTTTTTGCAGAAGAAAATCTTTGCAAGTTGACAAAAATGCCTTTCGAGAGGTTGGAGCATTTATTTATTTATAAAAATCAAACTTTTTCATTAAGAAAGTTCCTACTATAATTTTGTATGTTTCTCCAACTCTCTTGAACGCTGACCAATCTAATAATACTTAACCAGCAGTGAGAATGACATATACATATCGTCTCACTATCCTAGTATTTTTCATTCTTTCCTTGTTCTGTTGCTGGCTTCTTCTTGACATTCACTGCTGTTTGTTTAGTTTCTATTTTTCTATCTAATACATTTATGGAGGCCTGTCCTATCATCATTTATTTAATTCTAAATATAATATTCTATGCTTATATCCTTATTGTTATGCTGGTGTTGTAATATTAAACTGGGATAATGTTTAGGAGAGATGAATAAAAATTGTTATTATGAAAGTCTGATTTTTATGAATAGAATATAGACGCAAGACAAAAAGCAAAAGAGCTTAAATACAACAGACACACATAATAATAATGACGACGACGACAGATCATCATTCTTACCTTGAAGACATGCTTGAATTTGACACGCTTCTTTTTGACACGGATCAACTGGCTTTGACTTCGTCATGATTTTGATTTCTATAATTGAAAATGAAAAAAAAATTATTTCAATCTTCAATAATGACAATAAAACAATATAGTTCTTGTTTGTTTGTTTATTTGTTCACAAACTTCTACTAAGACATACCCCCCCATAACCATATATATTCTGAAACGAGATTATCCAGGCTACTTAGTCAATTATATTTCATTTTAATCAAAGAAGCACAACACTATCGTGATATCCCTAAAAATAAGACGCTTTACTTTATTTTATTTATTAATAACATGAAAATTATAAAAATTAAAGAAATCTTAATATAGTGTTAAAGGCTTGAAGCAGGAGCACACAGGGATCATGATTGATTGCAGGAAACATCGGCTGTGCCTAAAGGATGGTTAGGGTTAGGGTTAGGTCGAAAACGATTCATTTACAAAGATTTATTTCAGTTAATGTTACTTTACTTGCACCCCCCTCCAAAATGAATATTATATAATGTAAAAATAAAAATGTAAAATGCTAATAACGTCTTTTGAGTTAAACGCAAAAGAAAAAATGAGGTTCCTCATTCAATTTTTTGTTATACATATTTTCTCTCCCACCTACTAACAAGCAGTCTAAAAGTCATTGAAGTGTAACACATGTCTCAGTTAATTCTTATTGTTAACTTTGTTATGATGTCTTTGTACGTAATATAAAAGTGACAACATTTTGAAACGACAACCGTTTTTACCGACATTAAACAACAGCATTATTTATAGTTATCTTGTGAGAAATTTATTTCATGAAACCTCAGAGAAAACTATGTCGAATAGAAAAAGTCAAATCACTATTATAATAATCGAGTCCAATGAAGAAGAAAAAGAAACATTCTCAATTACTACTGTTCAGGTTCCAAAACTATAGTTCAGAATTCAACCAAATTCAATATGATGAATAGGTTGGGTTAAAATTCTAATACTACTACTCCCTACTATTATTACTACTCATAATAATAATAATAGTAAAAACAATGTAATGATACCAGCCTCGACAGAAACCACACAAAATAGTCATGAAGGGTCAAGGAGGATGGAAAGACAGAGGAGGGAGAGCACTAATCAGACCTCCACTGGAAAGGTGCAGAGAGTGCTGAGACCTTGGGGAGGCTTATTACCACCCAAATCTCACAGAAGACCAATGGACGTTGCCAGTGGGTAAGCGGCTGTTGCAATAACGCAAAATCATTTGCAATGGTGATCGAAAGAGGTGAAGATTACTGGAAATGTGGGGAGACTTGTTGTCACTCAGACTCCAGGGAACACCACCGGTGCTTGTCAGTGAGCAATTACTGATGATGACCTGTGTGAGAACTCCTAGTGAGTACAAATAATAATAATAATTGGAATCAAAGGATTGATACCATACAAACCACAGCATAGACGAAAACAGCTGAAATATTAAGACCAGCAAAAAGGGGTGTGCTCCTTTCTGTAAAACTCTGATAATGATAATAATGATGATAATAATGTTAATAATAATAATAATAATAATGATAATAATAATAATGATAATAATAATAATGATAATAATAATAATGATAATAATAATAATAATAATAATAATAATAATAATAATAATAATAATAATAATAATAATAATAAAACTTAACACTTATTGGCTTAGTTTGTCTGTTTAATGGCAGAATATTGTTTTTGTTTTTTGAATTTTCTTATCTTTCCGTTTCCGCTAGGGATGGGGCTCCCCACCAGAGTTAATTATAGTATCAGTTTAGCTGTGCCACTGAATTAATCACTTGGTTGCGTGCAAAGGGTATCAGTGGATTTTTGATCACATGTTTGTTGTTCTTCTTTCCATGTGGATGGTTGCTTTGGGTGATGCTGATACTTGGTGTCTGCCTGAGAATTTCACAAACATAGCGAATATAGCAGGTAATATTTTTTCAACAGAGATTTTAGATGAGATCAAAAGTGCACAAATCGGTTGGCAGAAAATGTATTAATTGTTTTGACGTGGAGTCATGACACATCAGTAAAAAATATAGTTACAATCTACTTAGTCGTTCGATTGTCTTAGCTTTTATAGATGACTAGCAGGGGTACCCGGCGTTGCCCGGAACTCTCCCTTCCCCCTCCACAAGCAAAATAGGATATTGAGCACTTTTCTCCCGGACAACACCGAGTATTTAGAAAATCAAGATGGCCTCCAGAGCACTACTAAAATCACTCTTACCGACCCCCCTCCGTTTCATCTGCACAATAGTCCGAAGAGAAACACTACAGTAGCTCTATCTAGGACATTTAGCACTTTTCTCCCGGACAACGCCGAAGCCTCTGGGTCCTAAATTGACGAAGTCCCCCCCCCCCGGTGCTGGGTCCTATACTGTAGAAGCACCTCCGGTGCTGGGTCCTATACTGTAGAAGCGCCCGGGTGGCTATACTGCAGAAGCACCCCCCCGTCCCTGTACTGCAGAAGCCTCTGGATCCTATACTGAACAAGCACCCCCGCTGCCTATACTGCATAAGCACCGATGATCCCTATTGTAGAAGCACCCCCGGTGCTGGTCCCTATGCTGTAAAAGCACCCCTGGTCCCTATACTCTAAAAGCATATATTGTAGAAGCACCCCCCGGTGCTGGGTCCTATACTGTATACGCACCCCTGGTCCCTATACTGTAGAAGCAGCCCTGGTCCCTATACTGCATAAGCACCAATGGTTCCTATACTGCAGAAGCCCTTGGGTCCTATACTGTAGAAGCGCCTCCCCCCCCCTGGTGCTTATACTGCAGAAGAAAATGATAATAATGATGATAATAATAATACTAGTAAACTGATACTATAATTAACCCCCCCCCCCACCCACCCAGATCCATATACTTCAGAAGCCTCCGGGTCCTATAATGTATAAGCACCCCCGCAGGATGAAGATGTTGATAATTCCCCCCCACCCCCCAAAATTCTCCCTCCCCCCAAAAAAAAATCCCCCCCACTCGCGTCCCAAACATTCTCCCACCCCCCTCCCCCCAAAGAACTATTTTTATTTTAAAAGAAATAAGTTTAGGTTGCTAGGTGCGGATATGATTGAGCAACCCTTGTTTCACTGTTATTGATACATCTGGACAGAAGTTATGGGATGACTTGATACAACCGGACAGTGCATTTTTATCAAGTTGTTACATGAATACATTGGCTGATTTCAAAATCACCAGTAAATAACATTGAAAAAGTTTGAAAAAACCAGACCCGCCCCCGAAAACTGGCCCCGTTGACCCCTGGGGACATTTTTTTTTTGTAATCTTGAGATATTATGCTCCCAGGTGTTGTCCGGTCCTAAAGATGTCAACTTGTTGACAGTTTGCCAAGTAGTTTTTGAGGAGTAGCTGGACATACAAACATACAAACAGACAACTGCCCTTAATATAATAGAAGACTAGCGGGGCTACCCGGCGTTGCTCGGGGTCATAAAAACATATAATTGAAGAAAAATTGCGTGTGTAACATCTTTATATTCAAACTTCTATTTCTCCCCCTCTCTCTGTAGCCGTCTCTTTATCTTTCTACCTTTCTCTTCCCTGGTCGCTCCATTTCACCGCTACTTTCTAATTTTGCCTTTTGCGAAAGCTGTTTCTTCCCCACCATTTCTCCTACGTTGCCCAGGGCAATAGTATGACATATTTCTATAAAAAGTAACACCTCTATCTGCGCCTTCTATATAGGTACTTATCTCCGCCTTGATGTTCATACTATATACGTATCTATCGCCACCACCCCGGAGCGCGTACTATATACGTACCTATCGCCGCCCCAGTGCACATACTATATATGTACCTATCGCCACCCAAGTGTAGATACTATATAAGTACCTATCGTCGCCCCGGTGTGGATGCTAAATACGTACCTATTGCCGCCCCGGTGGGCCTGCTACATAAGTACCTATCGCTGCCCTAGTGCGAATAATTAATATGTACATATTGCCGCTTTGGTGCGAATGCTAAATACGTACCTATCGCCGGCCCGGTGTGAATGCTAAATACGTACCTATCGCCACCCTGGTGCGAATGCGAAATACGTATCTATCACCGCCCCAGTGCAAATGCGAAATACGTACCTTTCGCCATTCCGGTGCATGTGCTATATATGTACCTATCGCAGCCCCGGTGCACGTACTATATATGTACCAATCGCCGCCCCGGAGCGCATGCTATATACGTAGCTATCGCCACCCCTGAATTCTAAATACATACATATCGCCGCCCCCGTGCGAATGCTAAATACATACCTATCGCCGCCCTGGTGCGAAATCTAAATACGTACCTTTTGCCGCCCCGGTGCGCGTGCTATATACGTACCTATCGCTGCCCCGGTGCGCATGCTATATATGTACCGATCGCTACCCCAGAGCACATGCTAAATACATACCTATTACCGCCCCGGTGCACATGCTATATAATACTTATTGCCGCCCATGTGCACATGCTATATACGTACCTATCGCCACCACTGAATGCTAAATAAGTACCTATCGCCGCCCAGGGGCGAATGCTAAATACGTACCTATTGCCGCCCCGGTGTGCATACACCATATGTACCTATCACTGCCCCAGTGCGAATACTAAATATGTACATATCGAATGCTAAATACATAGCTATCGCCACCCCTATGCACTACTATATACGTACATATTGCCACCCCGGTGCACGTACTATATATAAACCTATCGCTGGCCTGGTGCGCATACTATATTCGTACCTATTGCGGCTCTGGTGCGCATACTACATACTTACATATCTCTGCAAGGGTGCACGTACTATATATGTACTTATCTCCAGCCCAGTTCTCATATGTCAGAACTTATATTAATGCGCCCCTGTCGTGTTAGAAAAACAAAATAGTGTTCATTCATGTATTGTCACTATCATAAATATAAATATTTTTAGTTAAAAACAGAAAAAAAGAAATTTTTTTGCCTCCCCCCAAGAAAATCTTTTTTCCATCCTCCCACATACTTAGAATGATTTTTAATTTAAAAGAAAAAAAAAAAGAAAAAAAAAATGTTTGACCCCTCCCCAAAAATGCGATATACGTACTTATTGCTGCCCATGTGCACATGCTATATACGTTCCTATCGCCACTGCAGAATGCTAAATACGTACCTATTGCCGCCACGGTGCGAATGCTAAATAGGTACCTATCGCCGCCCCAGTGCGAATGCTAAATACGTTCATATCACCGCTAAAAATTTCCCCGACCCCCCAATCTCTCCAGGCCCCCCCCCAACTTTTTTTTTACTCTCCCTCAACCCTGAGAAATAGTTTTAGTTCAAAAAATAAAAAAATTTGCCCCCCCCCCCTTAAAAAGTTTGTCCTGACCCCTAAACATTTCCCCGAACCCCCCAATCTCTCCAGGCCCCTCCGCAACTTTTTTGTTACTCTCCCACAACCCTGAGAAATGTTTTAAGTTCAAAAAAAAAAAAAAAATTTGGCCTGACCCCTAAAGAATTTGGCCTGACTCCTAAAATTTTCCCCGACTCCTTAATCTTTCCAGGCCCCCCAACTTCTTATTCACTCTCCCATTACCCTGAGAAATATTTTAAGTAAAAAAAAAAAAAAATTTGGCCCGCCCCCTAAAATTTTCCCCGACCCCCTAATCACTCCAGCCCCCCCCCCCAACATTTGTTCACTCTCCTACAACCCTGAGAAATATTTTAAGTTAAAAAAAAAAAAAAATTACCCCGACCCCTAAAATTTTCCCTGACTCCTTAATCTTTCCAGGCTCCCCCAACTTTTTTTTCACTCTCCCACAATCCTGAGAAATATTTTAAGTTCATAAAACAAAATTTGGCCCGACCCCTAAAAAGTTTAGCCAACCCATAAAATTTTCCCTGCCCCTTGATCTCTCCAGCCCCCCCCCCACCCAACATTTTTCACTCTCCCATAACCCTGAGAAATAGTTTAAGTTAAAAAAAATAATAATTTGGCACGACCCCTAAAAAATTTGGCCTGACCCCTTAATCTGTCCAGGCCCTTCTCAACTTTTCTTAAACGTGAGTTATCGCTCTTCCTTAGCTATCCTTTAACAGCATTCCTGGGGGACCGTTATACTTTAGAAGCAGCAATACTTCTAGGGACCGTTATACTTTAGGACAGCAATATTTCTGGAGACCGTTATACTTCAGAAGCACCAACATTCTTTTGAAAATCAAGGAGCACTGCTGAAATCACTCTTACCGGTTGTCCGGTGTGGATGTGATTGAGCAACCCTTGTTTCACTACACACTATTAACGTAGCCTTCCTATGATGTTATTGATGCATCCGGACAGAAGTTATGGGACGACTTGATACAACCGGACACAATTTAGGGCAAGACCGGGTAAATCAGGCAAGGGATTATGGGACATGTTTACTGAGTCAACATATTTATAAAGTTATTACATAAAGACATTGGATAATTTCCAAATTACTACTGATTAACGCTGAAAAATGTATATGTATAATGTATCTTGTATATGTATCATGTATATGTACAATGTATATGTATATGTATCATGTATACGTATCATGTATATGTCTCAGGTATATATTTCTGTATCATGTATCATGTATATGTATCATGTATATGTATCATGTATTGTGGATATGTATATCTATCATGTATTGTGGATATGTACATGTATCATGTATTGTGGATATGTACATGTATCATGTATCATGTATATGTATCATGTATTGTGGATATGTATATGTATCATGGATATGTATCATGTATATGTATCATGGATATGTATCATGTATATGTATCATGTATATGTATCATGGATATGTATCATGTATAATGGATATGTATCATGTATAATGGATATGTATCATGGACATGTATATGTATCCTGTATCATGAATATGTATCATGGATATGTATCATGTATCATGGATATGTATCATGTATAATGGATATGTATCACAAATATGTATCACGTATCATGGATATGTATCATGTATCATGCATATGTATCATGGATATGTATCCTGAATCATGCATATGTATCATGGATATTTATCATGGATATGTATCATGTATCATGGATATGTATCATGGATATGTATCCTGTATCATGCATATGTATCATGGGATGCATCATGTATCATGGATATGTATCATGTATCATGCATATGTATCATGGATATGTATCATGAATATGTATCCTGTATCATGCATATGTATCATGGGTGTGTATCATGTATATGTATAATGGATATGTATCAGATATGTATCATGTAATAGATATGTATCATGTATCATGCATATGTATCATGGATAGGTATCATGTATCATGGATATCATGGATCTGTATCATGTATCATGGATATGTATCATGGATATGTATCATTGGTATGTATCATATCATGAGTATGTATCATAGGTATGTATCATGGATATGTATCATGTATAATGAATATGTATAATGAATATGTATCATGTATCATTTGTATGTATCATGTATCATGTGTATGTATCATGTATCATGGATATGTATCATGTATCATGAGTATGTATCATGTATCATGGATATATATCATGTATCATAAGTATGTATAATTATCATGATTATGTATCATGGGTATGTATCATAGATATGTATCATGTATCATGAGTATGTATCATGTATCATGGATATGTATCATCTATCATAAGAATGTATAATATATCATAGATATGTATCATGGATATGTATCATGTATATGGATATGTCTCATTGATATGTATCATGCATATGTATCATGGGTATGTATCATGTATCATGGATACGTATCTTGTGTCATGGGTATGTATCATGTATCATGGCTATGTATCATGTATCAAAGATATCTATCATGTATCATGGATATGTATCATGTATCATGGATATGTATCATGTATTATGGATATGTATCACGGATCTCTATCACGTATCATAGATATGTATCATGAATCATGGATATGTATCCTGTATCATGCATATGTATAATGGATATGTATCATGCATATGTATCATGGGTATGTATCATGGATATGTATCATGTATCATGGATATGTATCATGTATCATGGATATGTATCATGTATCATTGGTATGTATCATGTATCATGGATATGTATCATGGATATGTATCATGGATATGTATCATGGATATGTATCATGAGTATGTATCATGTATCATGGATATGTATCATGTATCATGGATATATATCATGTATCATTAGTATGTATTATGTATCATGGATATGTATCATGTATCATGGATATCTATCATGAGTATGTATCATGTATCATAAGTATGTATCATGGGTATGTATCATGTATATGTATCATGGTTATGTATCATGGATATGTATCATGGATATGTATCATGTATATGTATCATGGATATATATTATGTATCATGGATATGTACCATGGATATGTATCATGTATCATGGATATGTATCATGTATATGTATCATGTATCATGAGTATGTATCATGAGTATGTATCATGAATTACGCGACACAGAAACTGCTCTCAATCAGAAACCGCTTGGAGTTGCATGCTCAAATTTTCAGGATTTCTTAGTTTTTATGATGCCCATCTGTGGTGCAAGTTACAACAAAATCTGAGGATATCGGTTTCAAAATCCAAAATTTCTGGATGATTTGACATGCAACCCTTGCTTCACTATAAACTCATGTTTAAAAAAGTGCCGTTATTGATTAAACAACACTTGCGTCACTATAAACGCATGTTTCAAAAAGTGCCGTTAGAGATTAAGCAACACTTGCTTCAATATAAACTCATATTTCGTTGGAATTAAGCAACCCTTGCTTCACTATAAACTCATGTTCAAAAAAGTGCCGTTAGGGATTTCCTCTGACGTCATTTCCTGTTAAAATCGTGACTGCATTATTTCTCAAATTTTACATGATAGCATTGTTTTTTTCTCAAATTAATACTAAACAACGTAGAAAAAAGCCCCCCCCCCCCCCCCGAAGAGTCAATTTTTTTTTCCGACACTTGCCCCTCCCCAAATTTCGCCTGACGCGCCGCTCCCCCAAATTTGGCGTGAGGTGCTCACACCGGCGAATGCCGACACCCCCCCCTAATTTGACCTGAAGCAGTAACACCGCCGCACTATCTCCACAACTCTCAAAAAGGAGGAGGTAATGCCTAGGAGGGTGGTATCATAACAACAGAACGGGCGTAGGGGAGGAAGGGAAGGTAGAAAGGGTGGGAGTGAGAGGGAAAGAAGGGTTGTAGTGTGAGGGATTTTCTTCCCTACACTCTTTTCCTCTGACGTCATTTCCTGTTAAAAGCGTGACTTTGCATATTTCTCAAATTATACATGATAGCATTGTTTTTTTCTCAAATTAGTACTAAACAACGTTGAAAATCGAGAAAAAATTCACCCCCCCATTGGAGAAAAGTGCTCAGTCGACACCCGAAGAGTCAGTTTTTTTTTCCGGTTCTGAGATATTAAACGTCCCAGGGCTGGCCGGTCATAATGATGTCAACCGTGTGACTGTTTGTTGGGTACTCTTGGAGGAGTATCTGGACATACAAACAGACAGACAGACAAACAGACAGACAACTGCCCTTTATATAGGAAGAAGAAGATAGGAGAAGAAGAAGATTACATTAAACATTCTAGTTGAACTGATTGGCTAATCATAGCATTTTGTTTTCATATTGTTATTATCTCTTCCAAGGAGATTCCTATTGAGTTCATTTGTTTGTGTACAACCTAGTGTTCACATCGCTTGACCAATCGTCACCAAACCTTGTCAAAATATCGGGCATGGACTAACTAAGCACTGATTTTATTTTCGGATATGTAGGTCAATAGTCAAGGTCAAGGAAACCGTGAATGTCACACTTTTAGTAATAACTTCGGTTCTGTTCATCTTAGAGGCTCGTTATTTGGCCAATATTGTAACCAATGAAGTCTCACATCTGACCTTTGACTTTTACATATTCCGTCATGGTCAAAATTTTGACAGAATTTCACATTCCAATTTTTTCAAATGTTATGTATGGATTTTATGCTCTCTGATAACAGTAGCCACCATGCAAAATTTCAGTATGATCAGCTTTTGAGTTATCAATGTGTCCATGGTCTACCTTTGGGAATACTTCATAAAATATGGAGAAGTAAGACTTTGGTCCATCTTTACATTGTCAGGTGGATGTAACTATGCAGTCTCATGACTGATGTATGTTCTTGTTTTTGTTCATATAATCAGATTGATAACATCTCGAATGCATTCTGAACACTTTTTAGTTAGCTCAGCAGTCATCCAATGTCCATACCCAACCAGCATTACTTGGAGAGAGCAACCAGATGGACGGAACTGGTTTTCAACCACCAACGTTGAAGAAATAAATCGTCCAAATCCTCAACGTCTACAACCAATGACACCGACAGTTGATTCAATTTATTTACCTGTACCTAATAAAACCGACTTTCATTTCATTGAGAAATTAAATTCCTGGGTTTTGTAATCTTTCTTAGGTATATTTATTTTTTGTCCCTCAAAATTTCTGGACCAACTCCTTAGGCCATCCCACAACAGATCTACTGTTATCGTAATCAATGTATTTTGTTTTAATCCCTAACTTACATTATTTATATAATTCAAACCAAAACAGATTATTTTCAAAAATCAGGAATAACTCCAAATAAAATTATTTAATTTAACAAGAAAATTCTCATGGTGCAAGTGAAATATTCCAATCTAAAATATATTGTCTTAAAAAAATAAAATAAAAAAGTTAACAAGAAAAGTATAACTAAAGTGGATAATTCTCCAGCGGGGCACCCATATCGCCCCAAATATTTCTGATTGATATTTACAGAAAAGGACGCAAATGATCGAGCCAAACAGTCAATTAGTACCAACATTTTTTGGCCAGGATCAAAGTGTAGTATCTGTTCTGATGAATACTTCACCCTATAGACCGGTGTCAGCTTGGTCTTCGGGTCTTGATTCTGCTGGTCTATGGGTTTGTCCTGTGCAGTTCTAAAAGGTCCACCCTCCCAGGCTTTGCCTCCCCTCTTTAGGGAGGAGTAAGTTTATTGCTTGCTGCCTGAGGCGCCCCTACCGGGGAATGCTGACGGGGCTGTCCAGACATTTTTTGTAGGCCAGAGTGCTCAAATTCTCAGGCGCTGGCTTTTCAAATCCCACTTTCTGACCTTGTTTCACATCTTACCACTGTGGGAGATAGATAAATAACTTATATGAAACAACTTTTTCATGTTTTCCCTTAGCTAAAGTTAGAGTCAATTACCTCCGTCTCCCAGGTTAAGAATGGGTTTAATAATTTTCTTCAAATCATTATGTTAATCAACTTTTTTTTTAAAGTTTTTTTTTTACTTTTTATTGAAGAGCTAAAGTTGTTTTTTTAACCCTTTTTTTTACACATACTAGACTCTATAGACAATGCATTCTCTCAGTCTAAAAACATCTTCCTATATGTATATCAACCGGTAAAATACGATGAGTTAAAAGGACATAGTTTCACCAAAAGGTTGCATTTTTGTTTGTATTTGACACAGTTTTGGGGTTTTGCCATAAGGCTGATTTTTTGGGGAGTATGTAATTACTTCTTCAGGAGACCGTGGTTAAATAGATTTTTTTTTTTTTTCGTATCTTTCAAATTGTAAACTACTTCGGCCATTTCTGATATGTTCCGTAAATTGCAATCGGAAACATTCGGGCCGATCCCCAGCTGGAGAAATGCTGAAGAAAAAAAGAACTTGCGAAATTATCAGCGCTTTATCACCGGATAGGTCTTATTTTAATGAAGGACTTTGACATTGTTACACCGCTTATCATGTCGGTGTAACGTGATAAGAGAAAATAAATACAAAACTTTTTTTCATATCTAATATAAGTGTTCAAAATACCTAATCGATATTAGTAATAATGTTGGTTAATGCCTATTTCAGTCACTTAAATTATTTAGAGCGAAATAGGTTACAACATTACTTCCAAACAATGTATGGCACACTTTTAGAATGCGTAACCAATGAAAGGGAAATAACTCAGTTTGACTAAGAAATTCATTTTTTGAACAGGGAATTTAGGACGCTGAAAACGTACGCAACTTATAAGACGACGTTGAGTTTGTTGAAAACTCTTTAACAGTAAAAGAAACAAAAAATACAACGACAGTTGCAGTGGAATTGTGCGAAGATAATTACAAAGGAATTGTAATTTTTATGTTAAAGAAACTGCGACGTTTTTTTTTTGTTACATGTAAAAAAGATCATCGCAGTTTTCTTCAATAAAAATTACAATTCCTCTGCAACAATTGTCGCATTTTCTTTCTATTTTTTGCTAAGTGTAAAGTTCAACGGGTTAAACAGAATGCGATGAAAAAAATGTGTATGCGCGATAAAGATGGTTTTATATATATTTTTAAATATTAAATTAACCATTTCGAGTCAAAATCTATTTAGTATTATGAAGAAAAACACGCTTGAAATGTGTCAATATCCTAGAAAAATCGAGATTTTAACAAAATGTTTTTTTTGTGTTGCTATAGACGAAAAAAGATTTAAAACGTCTTTTCCCCCCTATTACTACATAATAATACATTGATGTTTAACTCCAAAACGTTATTAATGCCATAATTTATATATATATATATATATATATATATATATATAAAGATTATGACATTAAGAACGTTTTGGAGTTAAAAATCAATGTAGTATTAGGTATATAAAGGGCTTTGCGCGCTCCACTACTTTTGGAGCTGCTCCCACTCCTGCCTCAACGCCAAAAATTAGAGCTGGCTCCTCTCACGCTCCCCATTTTCAAAAAGGAGCCGCTCCTGCTCCTATAAAAAAGGAGCGGCTCTTTTTTTTGGGGGGGGGGGGGATAACACTGATTGTTGGTCTTAATTATATTTTTGGTCCTGAAATAAAATTCTCATTTACTTTTTAAAGTGTTGAGAATCTAACTTTAATTCCAGGTTTTAATCGCTGGCAGCCATGTTAGTTTTTATTGGTTTTTCCTTGGACTAAAGATATTTTTTCCTTGGACTATGATATTTTTACTGCTTTAACATTTTATTACACACAAAAACAAACTTTGAACATTCTATTTACAAAAGCAAGTTTTAACAGAATTTAACGAATTTAAAAGCAAACATGAAAAGGTTAAAACATACTAGTCGTGAATTTAAGAATAACAAAATGTCACCGAAAAGACGACGGGTATAAATGTGGCATAAAAGTTCAATTTGATATGTGCTAAAAAATAAATTAGAATTTTTTGTCAAGACAAAATGTACCATTTCACCCCAAAAATCTATTTTATCAAACATTTGGGTGAATACCGAGCGAAATGGGTGAGAAAATCCAACGGCCCCTATAGTATAATTGAACCTAAAATTCTTTATTTAAAAACAAAAATTAAAAGAAAAATTGGCTTATTTATTCAATCAGCAATATACATACAAAAAAAGTTCAAATCTATAAGAAAATAACTTCAAAGACATCTATAGACTCACTGGTGCATTTAAAGACATTTGGTGCCAAATTGTCTGTCTTCTGCCTTAAGAAAACTGTCCCATCAAAAATTTAACACATAGATGTAAAAATCTAAGAACTTCAAATGTTCTCCTCCTTTCTCCCTGTCTCTCTCCCTATCTCAAATTGTCTCCTGCCTTAAGAACACTGTCCTATCAAAAATGTAACACATAGATGTAAACAAAACCGGAAAAGTTCAGTTTCTGTTTCCATGTGTAACTCTCTCGTTCTTTCTCCCTCTCTCTCCCTTCCTCTCCCTCTCTCTTCCTCTCTCTCATATACATTTACCAGGGATATAATTTTTAAAAATAATTCAGGGTAAACTCTGAGACTATCTTTACCTTTCCTTTATATTGCTGAATATAAAACGGGGTTGGGGGGAGGTAACGAATAAAACAATAAAAAAAAGATTGTTAAAAACATTACAATTAAATCGTCTTCCGCCTGAGCCCCCCTCCTCTCTCTACCAGAGATATAATTTTTTTAAATAATTCAGAGAAAACTCTGAGACTTTCTTTACTTTTCCTTTATATTGCTGAATAAAAAACTAATGTTTTAAAAAAAAAAAAATAATAATTTTGGAGCGATGAGCTCGGAGCGATAAAACCACCACTCTGTAGTCCCAAATGGAGTTGCTCCTGCTCAACTCCCGCTGAATATAAAATGAGCCCTCCTCTCCTTTGCTCCAGCAAAAAAGAAGCGTGCTCCTGGAGCGCGCTCCTTTTTGGAGGGCTCCGTAAAGCCCTGGGTGTATATATATATATATGTATATGTATATATATATATATATATATATATATATATATTATCGCGTATACAGTTATTTTATTCGAATTTTTGAAGAAATTGTTTAGACTGTAGCAGGGTCTGGTCACTAGAGTGATCGGTCTTACAACTAAGAAAGTGGACACAGGCAAATTACGACAATGGCAAAGAAGAGAGGACAAACGCAAATGAAGAGTTAAAATATAGAAGTTTATTTACCATAAAGGTAACAACGTTTGAAGGAGAACTGAGGTAACGTCACTGGAGGTTGCAATGAGGAATGACGTAACTTGAAGGCAGGAAAAGGATGGAACGACAGGAATGATGTCATTGAAACAGGAAAGGCTGGAATGAGGAAGCTGAAACCTGGACAGCAGGAAACGGCTGGGTCGACAGGAATCTGGGAAACTGGAACCTGGACAGCATGGAATAATGTCACACGGAGATTGACGTAGACGTCTCTGAGGTGTGATGAGATGCCTCTGGTAAGTCCGGTCCGTGTGGACGTGGCCAAGGGTTGATTGACAGGAACATGGTGCTGCTGAAACCAGAGACAGGAGCTGGAACAGTGGTTGCAGACGCTGCTGGAAAAAGTTGGAGCAGGAGCTGCTGGAGCAGGTGTTGCTGGGCGGAGCTGTAGCAGGAGCCGTCAGAGCAAGAGCTGCTGGAAGGGAATGGAGCAGGCATTGCTGGAGCAGGAGCAGAAAGCTGGAGCAAGGGCCGCTGGAAGGAGCTGCAGCAATCGTTACTGGAGAGAGGTTGAGCAGGTGCTGCAGTAAGCGCCGCTGGAAGGAGCCGCTGGTGCAGGTGCTGGAGCAGGCGCCGCCGGAGTAGGAGCCACTGGTGCATGGAGAGTTGCTGGAGCAGGTGCTGGGGTTGAAGCATGAGAATAGGGCAGGCAGCAAAGTGTGACTTGCATTATGAGTAATGTTAAGGTGGCCCTGAAAAGGGGCGTTTGATTGATGCTGCTGGTGTCTTCTTCTGCTTCCTGGCTCATCGACTGGTCCACCCAGTAGAAAGTGGGAGTCTCCTGATAACCGGGCTGAGCTAAATGCTATTTATCTACCTCCCACAGTGGTAAGATGTGACACAAGGTCGGGAAAGTGGGATTTGAAAAGCCAGCGCCTGAGAAGGTGAGGACTCTGGCCTACAAAAAATGCCTGAACAGCCCCGTCGACATTCCCCGGTAGGGGCGCCTCAGGCAGTAAGCAATAAACTTACTCCACCCCAAAGAGGGGAGGCAAAGCCTGGGAGGGTGGACTTCCTAGAACTGTACAAGATAACCCCACAGACCGGCAGAATCAAGACCCGAAGGCCAAGACGACACCGGTCTATAGGGTGTAGTATCCATCGGAACAGATACTACACTTTGAATTATTTATTTGCAGAAAATACAGATTTATATTCAAAACAAATTAGGCACAAGACGATCAAAAGTGTGGGGATTTGGGTGTCGTTGGTCATCCTTTGCCTAAGGTAATAAAAATGTGTATCCTACTCTTAACTAGAATCATCTCAGACACCACAATACCACATTTGCTCTAGGGCCCGTCCTACTTGGGCTATTATAAAATTTTTCCATATACACTTTGATCTTGGCCAAAAGGCCAAGAAATGTTATTTATCTACCTCTCACAAGGTAAAATGTGACACAAGATCGGGAAAGTGGGATTAGGTAAGCCAGTGCCGAGAGGTGAGCTATCTGACCATTTAAAAATTGCCTGGGCAGCCCCGTCGGCATTCCCCGGTAGGGGCGCCTCAGACAGTAAGCAATAAACTTACTCCTCCCCAAAGAGGGGAGGCGAAGCCTGGGAGGGTGCACCTCCTAGAACTGCACAGGACCAGACAACCCCCAATAGACCGGCGTAAATCAAGACCCAAAGGCCAGGACAATACCAGTTTATTAGGTGGGGTAAAAATATTTATTTACTCCTCTTCAGGAGTTAGGCACAAGGCCAGTTTTATCTTACTCCCACAAGTAAGATGTGACCACAGCTTGGGTCGAGTAAGTGGGGTTTGAAAAGCCAGCGCCTGAGAATTTGAGCACTCTGGCCATTTAAAAATTGCCTGGGCAGCCCCGTCGGCATTCCCCGGTAGGGGCACCTCAGGCAGTAAGCAATAAACTTACTCCTCCCCAAAGAGGGGATGCGAAGCCTGGGAGGCTGGACCTCCTAGAACCGCACAGGACAACCCCACAGACAGGTGGAATCAAGTCCCGAAGGACAAGACGACACCCGTCTATAGGGGTGCAGTATCCATCGGAACAGGTATTTACTCCTCCCCAGGAGTTAGGCACAAGGCCAGTTTTATCTTACTCCCACAAGTAAGATGTGACCACAGCTTGGGTCGAGAAAGTGGGGTTAAAAGCCAGCGCTCGAGAGGTGAGCACTCTGGCCATTTAAAAATTGCCTGGGCAGCCCCGTCGGCATTCCCCGGTAGGGGCGCCTCAGACAGTAAGCAATAAACTTACTCCTCCCCAAAGAGGGGAGGCGAAGCCTGGGAGGGTGGACCTCCTAGAACTGCACAGGACAATCCCATAGACCGGCGTAAATCAAGCCCCGGAGGCCAAGACAATACCAGTCTATGGGGAACAGATACTACACTTTGATCTTAGCCAAAAGACCAAGTAAAGCATCGGAACAGATACTACACTAACCATGCCCTATGTATTTAGGAGAAACGGCATTACAGCTGCCGATCTCATGAAGCAAAGAAACAATGGAAATTAATCCCTGGCCGAATTTATCACGGTCAAAAATAGCTGGAAATTTTGTTGACCGTGTTTAAATTAGTTTCGGCCATTTTTCAGATGCTAGTATTTCCAATTATGTTAGAAAGTGATATAGAAAGTTGAACCGCGTGGGCGATGGTACAACAGAAAAAAAAAGTGGAAATTTACCACGGCTGCTACTGATGTTCATCAGTGGAAAAGTACGAGGGTCAAGTTGTTCTGGGTTTGTTTGTTACTTTTAGACGTTGAAAACGGTGTATGAGTTCGTAATGTTTGTAAACATTTGTAGCGGTGAACGGATACCGCGAAAAGACCGTCGATCTTTACAGTTATCATTTTTTTACTGTTAAAGACCGTAACATTTTTTATTAATATGGTATTTTTTTATTATCACACCCGGCGTAGTTTATTCCCTAAAAAACTTCAAATTATTGCGATTACATGTAAACAGCCTGAAAAAATATCTGCAAAAAAAGAATTAAAAAAAAAAGAATTAAAAATTTTTAAAAATATTTTTTGATTTTATATTTTTTCCTATATAAATTTAACATAAAATGAGCACCAACTTCTTGCCCAGTTAGCGGTAAATTGAGACGTATAACCGAATGGTTTCTCAATTTTGGCACAGGAAAATTGGAGTGGGGCATTATTTTTTTTACTCATCCAATTTAGTTTTTTTTCTTTTTTAACTATAAATGGAGGGGAGGAGTAATTTTTTTTAGATTTTTTGGGGGTGTCCTTTTTTAATTCTGAAATTAACGACCACTTGCCAAAAAAATCGACCATGATGCTCGTGTTTGGTTAAGTAAAAGTGACGATAACAACCAGTGTCCGGTAATTCGAAATGAAGTACCAACAAACTTGGTAAAATGTTACCTTTCCCCTTTCAAAACGTAGGCAAAAGATAAAATATTGCCGACCACTTGTATCAAATCATCAAATAAGACACATTTTGTACGATAGGGACCTCCAAAGCATACCACAAAATCGATGACGTTATCATTATGTGCGTACTTTACATAAGATGCTTAAAATGCGTTTTTAATTCTTTGTTTTCAATCTCCCAAAATAAAGTTATATATATATATATATATATATATATATATAGGAAGTTGTTTTAAAGTAAAATAGTTTATTCAAATATTAAATTATCGAACTGAGAAGGAAATCCATTATTTATCTTGAGATTTTAGTACAAAATTCGAGTTTTTCTACAGCGGGGGGGGGGGGGGGCTATTATTTACACTTTTTATTTATGAATTCACGGATATTTTACCCGAAAGTGTTTACCAATAAAAAGAAAAGGTAAATCTGTTGTGTTTTTTAAGACTCTTTCGCTTTATATAACATTAAAATTTCGATCGATCAGAATATATTTTGTTCAGATTTCATCAAATAGGGGGGGGGGTCACGTAGAAAAAATATTTTCTCTACTATATTTCATGAAAAAAAGCTTTTTATAGATAAATTAGACGAATAATGAATAAGTATTGAAAATTTCTTGAAAATCTGACCATTACTTGATTTTTGCTAGATTTATTTAACAAACGAGTGTTAGCGCATAAAAGCGGTCACTACATAGGAACGTTGTTTTAACGCGTAAATAAAGTACACAGGTTTTTATTTTCTCATTTTCATTATTTTCGTACGCTGAAAAAAATCATCAGCAGTTCATTTTATGTTTCTTCTTTCGAATGGTAAAAAAGTTATGATAATATAAACCTATATTAAAGTTACATATAGGGAGAGGGGTAAATTCTATGGTGAGCTTTGGCGGTCCCTATTGTACGAAAATAAATACCAAATACGACAATTCCGTTCGGAGATGCCATACAGAGTTGTTTCCCCTGCATCGCTTTATTCGTGGTCTTCGTTACTCGGTTTATTCCCTTTTTTCGGGAACTGCCTCAGTTTATACTGTGTTACATTGTATCATAGCAGCAAAGAAGACTGTTTCATCTGATTCACCATCAAACAACCAACAAGTTTAGCTTTCTTTTCTTTTTACAAAACTCAAGATTTACCCATTGAGTCTGTGTTCTTTGCGTTAAATTAATAATTTAATCACAATATTAGTTTTAAAAAACAAAAAAAAACGACAACAGCAAATTATATTTATCATTGGATTGACATCATAAGGAAAACATAAAAATAATAACAAAAGACTTACATAGGCAATAAATGAACACGGTGAATCAAATCTGGTAGAGAAAATGCGAATGCCCTACAAAGAATTGCCGGTGACTGGTTGACCTCAAGGGAAGTAACTCTATTTGACTAAATTTACTGCGCACTGTCGTCGTGGCAACCAGAATTATTATTATAAATACGATCTCAGATTAACGTTATTTGTTATGTTGTGTTTATTATTTTGTTAATCACGTATTTAAAGGTATATAATGCATCAATCAGATAATATTACGTGTTTACTATCTAATACAGTGTCTCTGTCCGGGAACACAACTGAAAACAAAACCCTATACAAAGATCAAAACAACTTTTCGCGAGTAAAATTTTAATCTAATGGTGGTGCATTGATTTATTTTTATTTATTTATTTTTAAAATAATATCGTGGGATCTGCGTTCGCACCGGACATCAATACACAGCAAAAACGACGATTTACTTTATTTTATTTATAACTTGAAAATTATATTAACTAAATGATAAAAATAAAACTGGTAATCTAGTGTTCAGGGCTGGGAGCATGCATACGCAGCGATCTTTATTCATTTCCGAGAAACGCCGGGGGGGGGACTACTAGTTTAACATAAACACAGACTTATTCTTACTATTTTTTAGTGTTTTTACTTTAAGCCGTATGCGTGCACCATTTGGGTTAATAAAGGGCGTGTTCTTTTAAATTCCCCTACACTATTTTTTTTTTTTTAGCAGAGATAAGTTCGACCTTATAAAAACATGTTCTTCATTAAACCCAACATTAATCCTAAGTATGAGTTTTTAAAAAAACCTGGGATGGCGACACGAGAAAAAAAAACTAAAATATTTTTGAAATACAAAAAAAATATTACTCGTTCTGACGAACACTTTGTGGTTAGAACTAGGTGATCAATAATGCTTTCTGGTCAGTGGCCAGGAAGTGGATAATAATTATATGCTATAGTAAAGCGATCCCCCATTCTAAAGTCTAAAATATTTTTTTGTAATTTTTTTAGATATTTCCAGGGTGTTGATATATAATCGCACAAAAGAAATAGAATCTCATGTATATCTTGTTGATAGCATGGCGGCAATGGGTAAAGTGTTACACCCTCCTGAAGAATGTTTTTAATTATTCTTTTTTAGGGGGGGGGGTAAAACATTTTACTTCCACAACTTGATGCACACTCTTTATTTTAAGAGAGAGAAAAAACTAAATAAGATAGAAGTACAACTTTTCAAAGTGGAGTACATTGACTGTAACTATAACGCTTCTGTTCAATACACAGCCATTGTATACGCGATGTCGATTTTAGCGAAGGGGGTCATAACATTTAATTAGCCAAAGTAAACTAAATGTACATTGCATTTTTTTTTGCTTGTTTTTTTTTTTTACATTTAGATAAAATAATAAGTTAACAAAAATGAAGAGGAGAGAGAGAGCACAAAAAGACTGTTCTCACTTATATAAAGTCCGTTGGTGTCTCAAATTTTTTAGTGTTCTAGTCTACATATTTTTACAGGAATATTTATTTGTATATGAACGAATACACAAAATGTGGCACGAGTCCAAGTTTGTGTCATGGATATAAATGCACGTTGCTACCCTGATATAACTGTTCTGATTGGCAATCATTGACCCAAATCTGTTTATATGAATCATCCAATTGGGAGGTTTGTTCTTTGTGAAAAGACAAACATTTGAATTTAAAAAAAAATACATTTTATTAACCAGATTTTATCAAGCTATCCATTGGTGAAATTATTTTTTGTAATTAAATAATAATTTATTGAAGAAATCGATATTTATCAACTGTGATCAATTTTAATAATATATATATATATATATATATATATATATATATATATATATATCCCTCTCTTGCACACACACCCTCTCTCTCTCTCTCTCTCTCTCTCTCTTTCTCTCTCTCTCTCTCTCTCTTTCCGCCCACCCCAACTTGCACATTTAGTCATCTTCGTTTCCATAGTAACATAACAACAACCCATGTCCTTCAGAAATCCCAAAAGCCACGATTTCTTCTTAATTCCACGTATAAACAGGTTCTCGTTAGACACGTTAGGCTACTTGGAAGAAATTTCAAGACAATCAGCTTTCTTTATTTGATTTATTATTTTTCTGTTCTTCTTGCTAATCCATTCAATCAACACCCAAACATAACAAGTAATTAATTATTACAGTTTTTGTTCCGCCTTTTTTTCTTCTTCTTTTCCTAATTAATTATCAACTCTCTAAATTGATCAACACGGTAACATCGGGATTGGCTTATTAAACGGACCCCACCGGACTCTCACTGACTTGCATCTCATTTTCACCTTCAACGTCGACAACAACAAAAAACAATTCACCAGAGAAATTAAAAACAAAAAGCCTTAAAAAGAAAAAAAAAAGAAAAGAGAAAACATGTCCCTTCCGTTTTTACCCGGCAATTCTTTCAACCACGATGTAAGTAAAGAAAGAAAGTCGTCCTGCTGGCTTTTTCTTCTTTTTTTTTTCATTGTAATAATTTGCAATTGTGTTTTCATAAGACTAAAGCTCTGATTTGACAGCCATCTCGCTCGTCGACAAACTTCTTTTTCTTTCGTTAACAAAGGATTAAATATGTTCTATTGTTATTGTTACTTTGACTTACGTGCGCTAAATCTGGTTGGTATGACGAGGCGAACATTTTTAGTTGGGGTGAGGTTAAACATGTAATAGATTAATTAATTACAAGACTTACATCCTGGCGACCCCTTATTTACCGCCTCTCCAAGAGCATGGACGGCGGCACCGGGGGGGGGGGGCAGGGGGGTTCAAGCCCGCTCACTTTTTGACTTGGCCCCCCCCCCCCCCCACTTCACGGTCATCAATAATTAAGTTGATATGCATGTGTTTAACCGGGCACCCCCTCTCACTTTTTAGGAGACCCCCCCCCCCACTTTTATAACTGTCTCGCCGGCACTGAAGAGGATCAGATGAAACACAAGGTCAGTTTAACGTGGGGGGGGGGGATACACAAAAAGGGGCTTCTGGGTTAAGACAAAAATATAAATTGGCTTCTGTCTATAATGATTTACTCTCTCTCCTAAGGTCAGATAATATTCATCGTTCTTTCCCCATAAAAATCTGGATTTGGCTTCTGGCTAAAAGCAAAGTGTAGTATCTGTTCGTGTACTATACGTCATATTTTTTGTCCTCGGTCAGTGAAAGAGAAATCTTTTTAGACTGAGGCAATTTTTATTTTTGTCCCAATCCAGAGTGCTCCTTTTGGGGAAGCTGTATTTTATCTTCATTTAAAACCCACCTTGTGTCTAACTCTGTCCTCGTGGGGAGGTACGTACATAGGGACTGGGTGGGACACGAGATCAGTACTTTAACATAGGAAATCCAGCTCCCACAAGGGGGCATTTTGTAAAGTTATAAAAAAATCCTGAATCAGAAACGCCTATATTCCGCGATAGGGGTGGCTCATGTGACTGGCAATAAACCAATCCCACCTCCAGGAGGAGGAGATAATGCCCGGAAAGATGGACTCCTCAGCCCAAGCAGAATCTTCACTGTATTTTGTCTGAAGGCTAAATTTTATCCCGAAAGCCAGGTAATACTGAATAATTGTTTTCAAGTTAGGATCAAAGTGTAGTATCATTTTGTGCTCAGTCAGCAGAGTTTAAATCCTTCTAGACTGGAGAAATTAAAAATGTTGTCTCAATCACGTACTGCTTTTAGGGGAGTTGGATGTTCCTCATATTAAATATCGACCTTGTGTCAAACATTATCCTATTGGGTAGGCAAGTAAATAAGGACGTAAAAACATTCTAACCTACAGTAAAAAAAAAAATTGGGGGGGGGGGATTCTGACTAATTCTTACATTAAACTATTTATACTGATAAAAAAAAAAGAATACAATCCTAAGTAACTGCAGAAGATGCAATTTTAATTTGGTTCTGTAGACTTGTTATTGTGTCAAAAATGTAATATAAAACTAGTAATTTGTTTTTATACCAGATTTTAAAATGCGAATGGAACGAGTCGGACGGTCATTGTAAACAATAAACTGCCAAAACGATAACTCGATCCGTCTAAATGAATAAAAGTATTTGACAAAAATATAAGTTTATCTTTATTAGCTGCTTTTGCACGTCTAAAAAATCAAAATTATTTAACGATTTCGTAACCAGAGATATTCAGTTTCAGGCCATGTAAATACGATGAGCAGGAAGTTTGTGCCAATAGAAACCGGGAAAACTGGGTTCGTGCTCTCGCTTTTAAAGTTCTGTCGTTTTCTGACCAGCATTCGTTTCTTATTTTTATATATAAAAAAAACACACCCATTCCTAGCATGATTCGGGATTTTGTTTACTGATGATATTACTCATCCTAGAATTAATTCCGGATTTCGTTTCCTTATGTTTTACCCATTCGTAGAATCAGCTGTTTGTTCCCCAACTCACCACGATCAAATTTTAACTTCTTCTACAACACCCAATATTCGAATCAACATCGTTTGGCACAATACTATTAATTATTTTCATTTTGAAGGGAGTCTCACACCTGTTGCACTTTGACCACAATATTATGACCCCCCTCCCTGTATGTGTACTTCAACTATCTTAATAAGAATGAATCTGTATATGCATTCAGATGATGTCATATCTTAATAACGAAATAAAAAGTCACAATTCTTAACTATTTGTAATCATAAAATTCTACTATTAATAATATTTTCAGTCAAATAATGAAATAAAATATTTAAAACAATTATAATTAACTGCGTTTTTTAAACTTACAACTGTAAAATAAAAACAGTTTTAATCAAACTGATAAATAAAAATCAAGCATTTAATTGATTTTAATTGTATGAGATTACTCTGTCTGTCTGTCTCTTTCTCTCTCTCTCTGTCTCTGTCGCTCTCTCTCTCTCTGTCTCTCTATCTCTGTCTTTCTCTCTGTCTCTCTCTCTGTCTTTCTCTCTATCTATCTATCTATCTCTCCCTCTGTCTGTCTGTCTGTCTGTCTGTTTGTCTGTCTGTCTGTCTCTCTCTCTCTCTCTCTCTCTCTATATATATATATATATATATATATATACATTTAAAATTTAATTGCATTTTATTTAAAAGTAATAATACCAAATCTTTTCGTATTTTTCTCTCTTTTTTCTCTTTTATATTTGTAATTTATTTTTATTTATTTTATACTTCCATTCTATTTTTCCTTCTTTAATGTTTTTTTCATACTATTCGTTTTTTTACGATCTAATTTAAAATTTAAAATGTTTAGGAAAAGTTTTTGTAGTTCTTTCTAGCTCTGTTGGTATAGAATGTGGCGCCCATAAAAAAGAATCTTATAGGCCCAATTGAACCTACATCTATAAATGCTTTTAAAACGTGAGTTTTATTATTTTATTATTTTCTGGTGTTTTTACTTTCCTTCTGACGATACATATATATATATATATATATATATATATTATTTGTATACATATATATATATATATATATATATATATATATATATATATATAGTTATATATATGTATATATATATATATATATAGTTATATATATGTATATATATATATATATATAGTTATATATATGTATATATATATATATATATAGTTATATATATGTATATATATATATATATATAGTTATATATATGTATATATATATATATAGTTATATATATGTATATATATATATATATATATATATATAGTTATATATATGTATATATATATAGTTATATATATATATATGTATATATATATATATATAGTTATATATATGTATATATATATATATATATATATATAGTTATATATATGTATATATATATAGTTATATATATATATATATATGTTTATACATATATGTATATATATATAGTTATATATATATATATGTATATACATATATATATATATATAGTTATATATATGTATATACATATATGTATATATATATAGTTATATATATATATGTATATACATATATATATATATATAGTTATATATATGTATATACATATATATACATAGTTATATATATGTATATACATATATATATATATATATATAGTTATATATATGTATATACATATATATACATAGTTATATATATGTATATACATATATATATACATAGTTATATATATGTATATACATATATATATATATATGTGTGTGTGTATGTATATACATATATATATATGTATATACATATATATATGTGTGTGTGTATATACATATATATATATATATATATATATATATATATATATATATTATATATTCTTGAATCAGCACTCATTCTAACACAATTAAACAACGTAATGGCTTTTACAATTTTTCTGCTATAATCAGCAAACTTATGTTATCCGAACAAAACTTGAATTTCGATCCAGACTAGCTACTTTATACCACACTTTCAAAATACTTCACACATAATATTTACAATTAAAAAAATAAAAATAATATGTATATATATATATATATATATATATATATATATATATATAAACATTTGTTTCATTTCATGAACATTTTACGCATTTAAATTTCCAACAGCTATGGTTTATTTTGAAAAAAGAACAAAACCACACTTTTTAAGATTCTAACGACTATTTGTTTCAAGTCAATCACCCCGAGGACGTAATAACATAAATAATATTATTGTTCCCCTTTTTTATTTTATTTTCCATATATCTGTTGTGGGTATATTATATATATATATATATATATATATATATATATATATATATATATATATATATATATATATATATTAGTACTTCATGTATCCACATAAAATATTATAAGGAGATATAATTTTTTATGTGTCAGTTTTCAGTATTTACTGCAACAGTGCTCGATACGTAAGTAGAGCTAGGTAGTAAGCAATGAAAATATATATGGCAATCAAGCTACACAGAGGCTCCCGTGTTTCATCCTCGGGGGGAATCGTCAGGCTAAATATATATATATATATATATATATATATATATATATACAATGTATTTCTATGGAATTATTGTTATAGGTGATTGCAGCGTTAGATGTTATTAGCTTACTATTATTTCAATTGTTTTACTTCCTAAGTGATTAAGATGCAGAAAACTGCACTACTAGTCGCCCTCAACTAATAGGACGTATTTTTTTTACGTTAATATATATAATTTTATTTAATAAAAGTAATCCATGGACACGTGTTTCTGGTTCACAGCCGTCATCATAACTTACACAGAGATCGAACCCTCAATGTTGATGTCTATAGTCCAGCGTTCTACCACTGTACCAAGACACTCTGTGTAGAAATATGTGCGATTTTATCACCCAAATATACGATGTATTTCTATGTAATTATTTTTAGTTAAGTTGGAAAGAACAAAAACAATAAATCGAATACGAAATATGACTTACTATTTATTTTTTCTTAAAATCTTACATAACAGCAAGAGTGTTGTTAGCTGTTTGTGTGATGTCCAGATAGTTATAAAATCATTAATTTAATATTTCGGGAAAAGAAACTTCCCTTTGTCAAAAATAAGTAATACCAGAAGGAATCTCTCCGATTGTGCAGAGAATCTGACAAAACAAAATGGCTGCCAAAAGACGGAACAGTAGCAAAACCAGTCCTGCAGAGAATGGAAATTAAAGATTTTTACGGTTATGTTATGTATATAAATGTGGTGTTCAAAAATATGTGTGTAATATTGGATAAGTGTATGGTGATCTATAAACTGTCAGTTTTAATAATATATATATATTTTTTTTTTATTAAATTTATATTTTGATTATTTACTTTTTATTTTCAGTGTGTTTTATCTTCGTATTTTTTTCTTTCGTATTTTAACTAGCTAACAACACTCTTGCTGTTATGTAAGATTTTAAGAAAAAATAAATAGTAAGTCATATTTCGTATTCGATTTATTGTTTTTGTTTCTTTCAACTTACATCTTACCCGGAATTTTCATTGCCCACAGCCTTTTAAAAACATACGACTACTATACCCAGCAATGCTTCAAGCAAATTACCATTCTATATATTATATACATATATATATATATATATATATATATATATATATATATATATATATATATATGTATATATATGTGTGTGTGTGCATATATATATATATATATATATTTATTTAAATATGTATATATATATATATATATATATATATATATATGTATATATATGTGTGTGTGTGCATATATATATATATATATATATTTATTTAAATATGTATATATATACATATATATATATATATTTAATATAAATACATTACCTTCTCGCTACATCTTGTTCTCAGCCTCTCCCACACCCACCTACACCATCCCCTTCATGCGACATTGATGTTTATCTCTCACATTCTCCTGCTTCGATACAGACTTTATAACTTCAATAAACATAACGCATATTTCCTCCTCCCTCATGGTTTAAATAACTCTGACCGCTACGATTCCCCCCTCCCCCCACCTCCCACAGTTAATATAATTTCTCCCATTGCTACCATCTTTTTGAGCCCATAATTTATATTTTCATAAGTGACGTTTTTCGGCTTACATCATGCACGCTCACCCTCCCTCGTTAATACTTTAATAACTTCGACCGCTACCATTTGTCCCCCCACACCTTCCACAGTTAACTCAACTTCTCCAACTGCTACAATCTATTTCTAGCTCATAATTCATCTTTTCATGGGGGGTCTTTTAAAGCTTTTCTCCTCCTACTATAATTGTTTCAAATATGTTGTACTTTGCATGTTATTCTCTTCAGACCAACTATCCCGAGGAAGTCTTGAAATAAAAACGAAACATTGATGAATACATGAATAATATTTTTGGTTTTCCTTTTTTTCCATATATATGTGTATATATGTATACATATATATATATATATATATATATATATATATGTGTGTGTATATATGTATATACATATATATATATATATGTGTATATATGTATATGCATATATATATATGTGTGTATATATGTATATACATATATATATATATGTGTGTATATATGTATATACATATATATATATATATGTGTATATATGTATATACATATATACATGTGTATATATGTATATACATATATATATATGTGTATATATGTATATACATATATATATGTGTGTATATATGTATATACATATATATATATGTGTATATATGTATATACATATATATATGTGCATATATGTATATACATATATATATATGTGTGTATATATGTATGTACATATATATGTGTATATATGTATCTACATGTGTATATATGTATCTACATATATATATATATATATATGTATATACATATGTGTGTATATATTTATATGTGTATATATTTATATACATATTTATATGTGTATATATGTATATACATATATATATATCAACATATATAATTATATACACATATGTATATATATATATATATATATATATATATATGTATATACATATATATATTAATATGTATAATTATATTTATATAATGATATACATATATATATATATAATTATATATATATATATATATATATGTATATACATATATATATTAATATGTATAATTATATTTATATAATTATATACATATATATATATAATTATATTTATATATATAATTATATGCATATATATATATATATAATTATATTTATATATATAATTATATGCATATATATATATATAATTATATTTATATATATAATTATATGTATATATTTATATATATAATTATATGCATATATATATATATATATAATTATATTTATATATATAATTATATGTATATATATATATATATATATATAATTATATTTATATATATAATTATATGCATATATATAATTATATTTATATATATATATATATATATATATATATATATATGGTAGCCAGCCGTGTGTATATAGCAATACTACTAGGAGAGATGTCCTCTTTAGACTTTGTTAAGGAAAGCATCTTGGAGATGGAAAACTCTGATTTAACACCTGCGGGTGAAGTAACTACTGATCATCGAACTGTTTGTCCATAGTGGCCGATACTTAGAGAGTGCTCGTCGTGTCACACAAACGTTTATCACTATAATACTGTTGCTGTGCTGGTACTTTCCGTGTATGTGATCCATATGTAGATACCAACTATGTGTTTATCTTAGCGGGATGAATATAATGAGTAATACGAAATTTAATTTGAAAATGGCTTCTTGGAACGTCAGAACCTTACTTGATCGTTTTGGTTCTGACTGGTCAGAGAGACGAATAGCACTTGTTAGACAAGAACTGTTACATTTCAACATTGATATAGCAGCCTTGTCAGAGACAAGATTGTTGGGGGAGGCTAGTTGTGTAGAGGAGGGATCTCAATGCGTATTTTACTTGATCGGGAAACCGGAAAGGGAACGACACAACCATGCTGTGGGATTTGCTCTTAAAAAATGGGTTGTGTCTAAACTCAAGACATCAAACATGGCTTCCACTCGGACGTTATGGAGTTGTAAGTATGAATAAGAGCCGATTGCGTTTACTGCAAATGTGTTAGGAGTTGGATTTAGTGATAACTAACACGTGTACCACCTGAAACCAAAGTATAAGAATACATGGATGCATCCACGATCATAGCAATGACATTTGATCGATTACGTCATCACCTGTAGACGTGATCTAAAGGACGTCTGCAAAGTTCAAGTCAAAAGGAATACCAAGTGCTGGATAGATCATCGTCTGGTGTTAGGGTTACATGAGTTGCATAATTAGGCCGAAGTCAAGTATCATCGTAGAATAAATGTTGCAAAACTGAAGGATAGGAAAACTGCTCTAGACCTGCAGAATAGACTTGGAGATGGTATACATGTATTAGTCTATAGATCTATTAGAAGAAATAGGGGTACCACTGATATGATCTTTACGGCACGTCAAATGCAGGAAAAGTGTATTGAACATCGTCTAGATCTATATCAGGTCTTTCTTAATCTGACAAAACGTTTTATACAGTTAATCAGGATGCACTGTGGAAGGTATTGGGTGAGTTGAGATGTCCTCCTAACTTTGTTAGACTCCTTCATGAGCTGCACAACAACATGAAAGTTCATGTCAACTTCAATGGTTGCCTCTCTGAACCCATTTCAGTTGACAATGGTGTTTAAACAGAGTGATATACCTGCACCTACTTTGTTTTCTATTTTGCTGTAGCTTTGTCATTGGCTTTCACTAACTCTGACAAAGGTGAGTATCTTCGATTCCGCACATTGGGTTGGCTGTATAACTTATAGCATTTGAAGTCTTTGCCAAGAACATTCTCCACTGTTGTTCGAGATTTGCTCTATGCAGATGATGTGGATCTCGTAGCTTACTCACAGATTAATATGCAAGGTAGCATGGATCGCTTTGGATGGGCATGTAGAAGCATGAGACTCACAGTATGCCTAGGCAAGACAAAGACAATGTTTGCTCCGGCCCCTGGTAACCCATATCAGGAACCGGATATATTTGATTGAAGGCCACAGACTGTCTGTAGTGGATCGTTTTTATGCATCTGGGTAGTGTTATTTCGAGGAATGGATCGTTTGATGCTGAGATAAGTAGACATATTGAACAGGCTGGTGTGTCTTTTGGTCATTTGGAAAAGCAGATGTGGGTACCACATGATATCAGACTGAAAACTAAGATCTTTGTGTGTGAGGCCTGTGTTGTATCAACTTTGTTATATACTTGTGAGACAGAGCTCATATTCGCATGCTAGAGCGTTTCCAGCAGAATTTCCTTAGGCACTTGCTTAACATCTATTGGGATAGCTTTACCCCTGACACCGAAGTGTTGGAATGAGCTGTTATTCCAAGCATCGACTCTCGTCTTAGTAAACACGTTGGGCTGGTCATCTTTCCGTCTTACTGATGACAGACTGCCCAAGCAGGTGATTTATGGGGACGAACTTGGAATACTCGCCCACAGCACAAACTTTGTAAGCAGTTCAAAGATTGTCTCAAAGGCGATTTGAAGTGCTTTGGAATTGATGTTGAAGGATGGGAGGGGTTGGCTGTAGATGGGTGAAGGTGGAGAAAAGCGATTTTAGAAGGCAGCAAGTCTCTTGAAAAAGAATAGGGTGAAACACCAGCAGCAGAAGAGAACAGCGAGGAAGAGACGGGACGTGGAGGAAATATGGAATACCTAAGATGGCAAGCTTGCAATTTGGTAAGTATGTCACATGCAGGTTTGTTGAGTCTCCAACGAGTGCATGTTTTACAAAATCAAGAACGGATTAGATATGGCTTTATTTATGGCATACCCTCAGATCATCACAACACCTGCCACTTCTGTGGTCTGGTCTGTAAAAGTCTGGCAGGCCTAAAGAGCCATATCCACACCTAGGAATCTTTAAACTAATATCACATCGATACGCCAAAGTTATCATATTCAAAAGTCTGAACTCATTGCTCCATTTCGAATTAAAAAGGAATGAAAAATGAATTTCTATGGGCAACATAATCACGTGATTAGTCTTAGAAATGCACATTCTGATGAAAACCGAAAAAGTGGTAAAAAAGAGAAAGAACAGAGATAATATCTATTTATGTATTTATTTATGTGTGAATGTATTTATAAATAAATATGAACTATTGTATTATCTATTAATGGGGGGGGGGTAGTGTAGTATTGGTTCTGCTGTGATAAGACCGTCCTCCCAGGAGTTACTTCCTCCTTTGGAGGAGGGGTAATATAGTGTCTATTTTGTTAGCATGGGACCATCTTCCCAAGGACTACCTTCTCCTTTCGAAGAAGGGGGAGAGGGGATAGTGTAGTGTCTGTTCTTTTGTCATCATTTCATCCTTCAAGGGTCAGTGTAGTGTATGTTCTGTAGTGTATGTTCTGTAGTGTATGTTCTGTAGTATATGTTCTGTAGTGTATGTTCTGTAGTGTATGTTCTGTAGTGTATGTTCTGTAGTGTATGTTCTGTAGTGTATGTTCTGTAGTATATGTTCTGTAGTATATGTTCTGTAGTGTATGTTCTGTAGTGTATGTTCTGTAGTGTATGTTCTGTAGTATATGTTCTGTAGTGTATGTTCTGTAGTATATGTTCTGTAGTGTATGTTCTGTAGTATATGTTCTGTAGTATATGTTCTGTAGTGTATGTTCTTTAGTGTATGTTCTGTAGTGTATGTTCTGTAGTATATGTTCTGTAGTGTATGTTCTGTAGTGTATGTTCTGTAGTGTATGTTCTGTAGTGTATGTTCTGTAGTGTATGTTCTGTAGTGTATGTTCTGTAGTGTATGTTCTGTAGTATATGTTCTGTAGTGTATGTTCTGTAGTATATGTTCTGTAGTGTATGTTCTGTAGTATATGTTCTGTAGTGTATGTTCTGTAGTGTATGTTCTGTAGTGTATGTTCTGTAGTGTATGTTCTGTAGTGTATGTTCTGTAGTATATGTTCTGTAGTATATGTTCTGTAGTGTATGTTCTGTAGTGTATGTTCTGTAGTGTATGTTCTGTAGTATATGTTCTCTAGTGTATGTTCTGTAGTGTATGTTCTGTAGTATATGTTCTGTAGTGTATGTTCTGTAGTATATGTTCTGTAGTATATGTTCTGTAGTGTATGTTCTGTAGTATATGTTCTGTAGTGTATGTTCTGTAGTGTATGTTCTGTAGTATATGTTCTGTAGTATATGTTCTGTAGTGTATGTTCTGTAGTATATGTTCTGTAGTGTATGTTCTGTAGTGTATGTTCTGTAGTATATGTTCTGTAGTGTATGTTCTGTAGTGTATGTTCTGTAGTGTATGTTCTGTAGTGTATGTTCTGTAGTGTATGTTCTGTAGTGTATGTTCTGTAGTGTATGTTCTGTAGTATATGTTCTGTAGTGTATGTTCTGTAGTGTATGTTCTGTAGTGTATGTTCTGTAGTGTATGTTCTGTAGTATATGTTCTGTAGTGTATGTTCTGTAGTGTATGTTCTGTAGTGTATGTTCTGTAGTGTATGTTCTGTAGTGTATGTTCTGTAGTGTATGTTCTGTAGTGTATGTTCTGTAGTGTATGTTCTGTAGTGTATGTTCTGTAGTATATGTTCTGTAGTATATGTTCTGTAGTGTATGTTCTGTAGTGTATGTTCTGTAGTGTATGTTCTGTAGTGTATGTTCTGTAGTATATGTTCTGTAGTGTATGTTCTGTAGTATATGTTCTGTAGTGTATGTTCTGTAGTATATGTTCTGTAGTGTATGTTCTGTAGTGTATGTTCTGTAGTGTATGTTCTGTAGTGTATGTTCTGTAGTATATGTTCTGTAGTGTTGTTCTGTAGTGTATGTTCTGTAGTGTATGTTCTGTAGTGTATGTTCTGTAGTGTATGTTCTGTAGTGTATGTTCTGTAGTGTATGTTTCTGTAGTGTATTTTCTGTAGTGTATGTTCTGTAGTTATGTTCTGTAGTATATTTTCTGTAGTGTATGTTCTGTAGTGTATGTTCTGTAGTGTATGTTCTGTAGTGTATGTCTGTAGTGTATGTTCTGTAGTGTATGTTCTGTAAGTGTATGTTTCTGTTAGTGATGTTCTGTAGTGTATGTTCTGTAGTGTATGTTCTGTAGTGTATGTTCTGTAGTGTATGTTCTGTAGTGTATGTTCTGTAGTTGATGTTCTGTAGTATATGTTCTGTAGTATATGTTCTGTAGTGTATGTTCTGTAGTGTATGTTCTGTAGTGTATGTTCTGTAGTGTATGTTCTGTAGTATATGTTCTGTAGTGTATGTTCTGTAGTGTATGTTCTGTAGTGTATGTTCTGTAGTGTATGTTCTGTAGTGTATGTTCTGTAGTGTATGTTCTGTAGTGTATGTTCTGTAGTGTATGTTCTGTAGTATATGTTCTGTAGTATATGTTCTGTAGTGTATGTTCTGTAGTGTATGTTCTGTAGTGTATGTTCTGTAGTGTATGTTCTGTAGTGTATGTTCTGTAGTGTATGTTCTGTAGTGTATGTTCTGTAGTGTATGTTCTGTAGTGTATGTTCTGTAGTGTATGTTCTGTAGTGTATGTTCTGTAGTGTATGTTCTGTAGTGTATGTTCTGTAGTGTATGTTCTGTAGTGTATGTTCTGTAGTGTATGTTCTGTAGTGTATGTTCTGTAGTGTATGTTCTGTAGTGTATGTTCTGTAGTGTATGTTCTGTAGTATATGTTCTGTAGTGTATGTTCTGTAGTGTATGTTCTGTAGTGTATGTTCTGTAGTGTATGTTCTGTAGTGTATGTTCTGTAGTGTATGTTCGTTCGCCATAATACCGTCCTCCCAGGCTAGTAAGTTATAAAAAGCAATCAACATCTTTTTTCATTTATCATAAAAAATAATAAATTTCTTTTTTTTCACAGATTGGAAAAAACAAATTTCACAAATCGCACCATTTCGACATCTGTAACAACATAACACAACCAGTCGGGGAGACTAAACCAGGTATTGGTGGGGAGCCTCGGCCGGACCAGCTTGTGCCTCCGGCTTCTAGTAACATCGGAAGAGGAAACAACCAACCCACATGGATAACTTTTGATCAAAAGGTTCTCTCATTTGGGGCTTTCTACCAGGAAGCCGTGAGTGAAAGGCGAGAGGAGACATTCAGAATACACGAATGTCAGATCTATTTTTATTTGGAAGACGATTCCATCCAGGTTGTTGAGTTGAAGAAGAAAAACAGTGGCATAAATCAAGGTGAGCCAATTTAGTTTCAAGCTATGATCATCGTTTATACAGATAACACCTTTAAGCTTGCTCACGTAGATAATTTTAAATAGTAAACAATTTATTGGAGTAAATAATAATAATAATAATAATAATAATAATAATAATAATAATAATAATAATAATAATAATAATAATAATCAACATCACAACTCAAACTATATTAGCATATACTAGTGTAACTAAATCTTACCAAACTTTAAGCTTGCTCCTGCGGTTTTTTTTTAAAGCAATCACCTTGAGAGACAGTGACAGATCAAGCATATTCTTCTTATTATTATACTCACTAGGAGTTTTCACTCAAGTCATTATCAATGATTGCTCACTGACAATAACCAGTGGTGTTACCCTGGAGTCTAAGTGACAATAAGTCTCCTCAGATTTTCAGCACTCTCCACTTTTTTTGATCATCATTCATCATCATATTCCGTTTAAAAAAACAAAAAATTGATGCAGAATAAACAATTTATTGGAGTGAATAATAATATATATTAAACAATGGTAATAATAATTTATTATTATTATTAACAGACAGCAATGAAAACAACAGCTGAAATCTTAAAGAAAATTCTAAAATGCAGAAACCAACCAGCATAAACTATGAAAGCTAACCAGCCAGACTGCAATAGAAATAAAGCAGAAACATAGAAAGAACACCCTGTGAACCCAAGCGAATTGAAACTGAAAGAAATCTCATAATCTGCCCCATTCCCCAAACACAATATGCTGGCACCAGCCCCGGCTGATACCGCACAAAATGGTCATGAAGTTTCAAGGAGGATGGAAAGACTGAAGAGGGAGAGCACTAACCAGACCTCCACTGGAAGAGTGCGGAGAGTACTGGGACTTTGGGGAGGCTTATTGCCACCTAAATCCCAGAGAAGACTAATGGTCGTTGCCAGCGAGTAATCAATGGTAAGCGACTGTTGAGATAATGCAAAATCATTTGCAACCGTTATCAGAAGAGGTGAAGAGTTCTGGAAATCTGTCGAGACTTGTCACTCAGACTCCATGGAACACTACTGGTTATTGTCAGTAATATAATTTTCTTATCATTATGCATTAAATTATCCATGCTTGGGGGATTTTTTATAGGATTTCTTGTAGTTGATCCATGCCATGGCTAGGTTCTATTTCCTGGTTTTTTTTTTGTTTCCAGATCTTTTGATCTATGTATAACAAGTCAAGGGTCCCTGTTGTCGCTTTCTGACATTATTTCTGTTTCTCGATGAGTAGTCTATGGCTATTAAGGGAATAGTAGATCTGTTCTCTCACTTGCAGCCTTAGGATGTTCTATATGGTTGGGAGGCAAGTTATTGGTCTGTAGTTGCTTGGTAGCGTTTCCTTATCACTGTCTGTTTGTATTAATGAAGTTCTTCCTTTTGTCATCTGCTATGATATATCTGTTTCGTGTATCTTCTCATGTTTTGCGTTAGACTTCCATGAAGGTTTGTAAATTTCATAAAGCAGTATGCACGTATTCCATCATGGCCTGGTGCTTTCCAGTTTGCCATTTCTTTTAGAGTCGTCTTGATTATTTCTTGATTAATTTCGATTTCTATCCTTTCTATCCTTTCTTCGATTTCCTGCAGGTTTTCTTTCAAGCTTTTAAGCCATTCAGCATTTCTGTTGTGGTCTTGTCACTTTTCTTATATATTTCCACAGAAAGGGTTCGTTTCTGTCAGGTCTTTTTGTTCTGTTTTTGTTCTTCCTCTATTGACGTTTGATAGATATGAAGAGGCTTATATTGATAGATATGAAGGGGCTTGTATTGATAGATATGAAGGGGCTTATATTGATAGATATGAAGGGGCTTATATTGATAGATCTAATGCATGTTGTGAATTTATAATTGCAGGTACAATCATAAAGAGACATAGAATTCCAAAACCTCCACCCCATCAAAAAGAATTCTACACTCTTGAAGACTTCAACATCAACAAAACGGTCAACCTTTATTCGAAGGATTTCAAAATTGTCAGCTGTGACAAATTTACATGGGACTTTCTTTACAAACTAGGAGTCCGGATTCCAGATTCAAATTCAATCCCAAAGGATCCGTATTCTTTGTATCGGAAAACGGTATTGTTTAATTGTTTTTCTTTAACTTTCGTATATAAACACCCAACATGACATCACAAGTTTGCTTTTCAACATGTTCTTCATTTATCATGTCTCTTTTTTAAATACATTAGGATTGCGTTTTTGGGGGGAGGAGGGAGAAGATATATTCAATTATTTCGGTTTCATTTTTTACTTATTGTTTGAATTATGTTTCAGAATTTTTAGGTGAGCAATGATATTTCGTATTATTTGAATTATTCAGACTTTTGTTCTCATGTTGAATGTTAGTCTCAGAAACGTTTCGGCCGATAAAACCTCCAAACTTCTTCAAGTGTGTTTTCTTGAACTCAGGAATCTTTATGTCGAACTCGGAAATCTATACAGAATTTCAATCTACACCTTTTATTTAATCCATGGGAGTAGCTTGTTTTCGTTCAGACAGTCATGACCAGGTAGAATTCTTATGTCATTTTGAATATATTCAGACTTTTTATTGTTTATTGTAAGAAGTTAACCTTCAACCTTCTGAACTTTAGAACTGATTATAACTGAACAACTTTATTTGGACAATTCTAGTATAAATTTTGGAAGCATCACACGTTGTAAAACTAACACCCAAGATAAGAACAAATAATACAAATTATTTTAATTGATTCTTAATTTCACATCAATTTCGCACATGCTTTTAATTTTATTCAATTTTTAATATTTTAGTTAATCATTACATATATTTATTTCTAAATAATGTTTGTACATAATATTTCAATTTTCATTCTTTTTGCTTAACTTTCATTTTTTCACATCATTTTTATAATTTAATTTTGTTTGTTTAACTTTTATTCATTCACATCATTTTTACAATTTCATTCCTTTTTTCTTAACTTTTTTCTGTCACATATTTTTCACAATTTCATTGTTTTCTTAACTTTTATCCTTTCGCATACGTTGAAATTGTAAACAATTGTAAACAATTTAATTCTCTTTTCTAAACTTTTATATTTTCAATATTTTTCACAATTTCATTCTCTTTTCTAAATATTTATTTATTCACATATTTTTACAATTTCATTCTCTTTTCTTAACTTTTATCCTTTCGCATATTTTTACAATTTCATTCTCTTTTCTTAACATTTTTTTTTCACATAATTTTTACATTCTTTTAGATATTTTCATACAATTTGTTACATAATTGTAGAATTTAAACAATTTTACATATTTTTAGTAGAATTTTGACATAATATTACAATTTACATAGATCATTACATAATTTTACAATTCAAACATATTTTTTCTATTTCTTTAAAAATAATATTCTACATAATTTTTCAATTTACATATTTTTTTATATATTTTATATTTTTTTATATATTTTATATTTTTTTATATATTTTATATTATTTACATATATTTTATATTATTTACATATATTTTATATTATTTACATATATTTTATATTATTTCATATTTTGCATATGTCTTATGTAATTTTTACATAATAACTAATTTACACTAACATTTACTAATTTTACACTGGACAAGACAGGTGAAGCTAAGGTGGAAGCCCTTGATATATCTAAAGCCTTTGAGAAGGTCGTACATCAAGGTTTTCTCATGAAAATTAATTTCACGACGAATATTTAATATATTAGATCCTTCCTATCCAAAAGAAAGATCCAGGTTGTCCTCGATGGCCGTTCATCCAAACGACATGACATAAATGCAGGTGTACCCCAGGGATAAATCCTTTGACCTCTATTGTTCCTGATTTTCATAAACGACCTCCCCGATGACATTGTGTCTGAGATGGGTATATTTGCTGATGACACCGCACTCTACTCTTGACATGTGGGTAAAACGGATGCACACATATCCGAGGCAATGGCTGAATCCTGAGAAAATAACTCCAGTCTGTAGTTGAATGGGGTCAGTCATAAAAATTTGGTAACATTTAATTTCACTAAGAAAAAGCTCATTTCCTTTAACTACTGCAGGAAACCCTTACAATCACTGATTACTATGGATAATAACACCCTACCTGAGAGTCCAATGTTAAAACTTCTCGACCTAATATTCACAGGAAACATAAATTGGAACAAATACATAGAAGACATTGCCTAGGCTGCTGCAAAGAAAGTGGGCTCACTCTGACCGTGCTAGAAATCTTCTTACACCTGCCAGTATCCTATATCTCTACAAAGCCACCATCCGCCCATGCATAGAGTATTGTTGTCACATCTGGACTGGTGCACCATCAACTAGTCTCTCCTTCTTGAACAAGATTTTTTAAAAGTCGCTAATCTACCAAGCTCCAACCCCTGTCCCATAGTCGCAATGTGGTATCGCTGTGCTTGTTTTACAAGTACTGCAATGGAATGTGCTCCGATGAACTGGTTGCTCTGGTGCCCCCTTGATGTAAATACACCCGACCAACTCGATAATCAGTTAAATCTCATCCATTCACTGTGGAGGTCATCAGATGTCAGATGGTATTCTACTCCAATAGCTTCTTTCCTCGAGCTGCAAGCCTTTGGAACTCCTTCCCTGCTCCCTGTTTCCTTGACTCTACCGACATACAGAAATTTAAGTGTAATGTTAACAAATATCTCGCTGCACAACTCCCCACTTAGGATGCCTCCTTTAATGTTTGGTACCTAATCCACAGTAACCCCTTACGTCTCAGTGGCAATGCGCCCCCTTGTCTGGGGTGAATTCATAATTTTTTTAATTTTACATAAATGTTTACATATTTTTGCAATTTACATAATTTTGGAATTCATCAAATATATTACATATTTACTTTTATATATTTTTTACATGATTTTATGATTTACATAATTTTAGAATTCATCAAATATTTTACATATTTACTTTTATATATTTTTTACATGATTTTATGATTTACATAATTTTAGAATTCATTAAATATTTTACATTTTTACTTTTATATATTATTTACATGATTTTATGATTTACATAATTTTAGAATTCATCAAATATTTTACATATTTACTTTTATATATTTTTTACATGATTTTATGATTTACATAATTTTAGAATTCATTAAATATTTTACATTTTTACTTTTATATATTATTTACATGATTTTATGATTTACATAATTTTAGAATTCATCAAATATTTTACATATTTACTTTTATATATGTTTTACATGATTTTATGATTTACATAATTTTATAATTCATCAAATATTTTACATATTTATTTTTATATATTTTTTACATGATTTTATGATTTACATAATTTTAGAATTCATCAAATATTTAACATTTTTACTTTTATATATTTTTTACATTATTTTATGATTTACATAATTTTAGAATTCATCAAATATTTTACATTTTTACTTTTATATATTATTTACATGATTTTATGATTTACATAATTTTAGAATTCATCAAATATTTTACATATTTATTTTTATATATTTTTTACATGATTTTATGATTTACATAATTTTAGAATTCATCAAATATTTTACATATTTACTTTTATATATTTTTTACATGGTTTTATGATTTACATAATTTTATAATTCATCAAATATTTTACATATTTACTTTTATATATGTTTTACATGATTTTATGATTTACATAATTTTAGAATTCATCAAATATTTAACATTTTTACTTTTATATATTTTTTACATTATTTTATGATTTACATAATTTTAGAATTCATCAAATATTTTACATTTTTACTTTTATATATTATTTACATGATTTTATGATTTACATAATTTTAGAATTCATCAAATATTTTACATATTTATTTTTATATATTTTTTACATGATTTTATGATTTACATAATTTTAGAATTCATCAAATATTTTACATATTTACTTTTATATATATTTTACATGATTTTATGATTTACATAATTTTAGAATTCATCAAATATTTTACATATTTACTTTTATATATTTTTTACATGATTTTATGATTTACATAATTTTATACTTCATCAAATATTTTACATTTTTACTTTTATATATTATTTACATGATTTTATGATTTACATAATTTTATACTTCATCAAATATTTTACATATTTACTTTTATATATGTTTTACATGATTTTATGATTTACATAATGTTTAACATACAACATTATTTACTCATATAATTTATACATTTTACATTTTTATACGAATGGTTCACCACTTAGCAAGACTAAAAGTTACTCGAGGATAAGGGCTGATGAGATAATCAGTGAGATGACTGAAGAGTACTATGAAAGGATTGAGAATTATGTTTGATTAATTCAGAGGACGATATAACAGATATTTGTTGACATTTTTTACATAAGTTTTATATTTTGTATAATTTGTACAATGATACACAGTTTATGTCGATGAATTATCTAATTGAGTGCAGTGAAATTACTGGTAGGTTGAGAGAGATAACCAATTTGTGTGCAAGAAGTGTAAGACAATAGAGATAGATTAGAACTCGGATGTGGAGAAAGTATATTTGGATGGCAAAGCTATTGAGATCGTCAAGAAGTTTTGCTACCTTGGTGATACGATTGGAACATAGGGTGGAGCAGGTGCTAGTGTTATCGATAGAATTAAGAGTGGATGAAGAAAGTTTAGGGAACTATTGCCATTACTAACCAGCAAAACGTTACCACTGTCGACCGCAGGAAGAGTATCAGGCATGTGTATGTAGTGTGATGATGTATCATCGGTTCATTGACGAGCGAAAACAATGAGTTCATGGTCGGTGATTTCAGGCTGCAGTTCACACAGTATCATCTTGAGGTCTAAGAAGCGAATTTGGTCGTCATCTTGTTCGACAACTGACAACAATTTCTTCCCCACGAGACCGCCTTGTTCTTTGTTTAATCTCTGGAGTCGATCAAGTAAGGCATTCACATTCGATTTAGGAAACTGAAATTTATAATATTTTCTCATTATTATATGTGGGCATGTGTTTGTTTGCATGTATATATACAGCAATATTGATAGGTTTTTAATGTAGTGAGTCAAATTTCGGGATGACAGACAGAGTGACAGACACCAGTGTCGAATAAGGGAAGAGTCGATCAGGCATGTCTATGTAGTATGATGATGTATGGAAGTGAAACCTGGCCAATTAGGGTTGAGGACATGCATTACATGAAGAGAAATGATATGAGAATGATACAATTTATGTGTAATGTGAGTCTTAAAGACAGGCTTAGTTCTGATGACCTCAGAGGAAGATTAAATCTGGACAGCATAGGGAGCTGTGTGTAAAGGAGTAGACTTCGATGGTATGGCCACGTTGAAATAATGGATGAGTTCTTGGGTTAGTAGATGTAAAGAGTTAGTTAGGTGTCAGGTTCAGTTAACATGGGAAGGACAAGGAAAAGATGAGAGGAAGCGATAAAAATGGACCTGAGGAAAAGTGTGATCAATAAAGACCTGACCAGAGTTAGGTTACTTTAGAAGTCAATTTCTTAAAGCCGTTCAACGCATGCCAGCATGTAAAACGGACGTAAAACCAATGATGATGATGATGATGATGACGATGATGATGATTTGTACATAATTTCTTCGATTTTTTTACATTATATTTATGGTAATATAATCTGTTATTATTTTGTAATTTTTTAGGATTAATTCTTTATACTCTTAAAAAAGGCTTCCCTAATTTTTTCAAATGATTTTGCTGAACACACATTTTTATTCAATTTGATATTGTCAACTAATTAATCTCTTGCGTGTATCACTTTCATTAATTACATTTTGTTGCTTTTACAATTGAAATCATATAATTCGCAGCATGCATCCGAGTTAACATTGTTCTTATACAGTTTATGTGCTGAAATGAATTGTGTTATATTGTCACAGGACCAGTACTAATCGGCCTGTTGCATTGTGGTCTATCAAAAAACGGTTTGCTGTTGAAGTTGGCCTTTGTCGTTTGACTAGATTAAAATGTCTGACTCGTCCACCGTCATCAAAGGAAGAGGAATATAATGTCTATACACTTTTTATTCCCTTAATTATTTGTGTCTCATGTTTATTTTGGTCTTTGTCATTCTTATTAATATTCACACAACCGCCCTACATCTATATGAATAAGAGTTATGTGCGTCTGTCTGTCATTGTCTACTGAATACTTTTAGGTTACGCATATGAAAGGCCCGCGTAAATTATTTTAAACTCTGATTTTAATATTATTTAAAACAAAAGCATGCAAATTCTCAAATTTAAACAAATGTTGAACCTTGGGGAAGAGGGGGGGGGGGCTTAACTCCACAACTTTTCTAAGTTCATAACTCCAATTATATAAGTTGTATTTTGACACAATTCTCATTATAGCAGAATATTTTTTATTGCTCTTTAGGATTTGAAACGTTCAACCCCTAAAAGTGTTTTAATGGATTACTGAAGGTGCATAAGTCCAACTCCACAAACACCGAAAATGTTTAATGTCTTATTTTAATGAGGTTAAAACTATTGTTTGAATTATACTGATTCCCAGAATTTGGTTCACTATATTACTCAAAACAGACATTAGATCTCTTGTAAATCCCAATAAAAAACGCCTTGGTATTTGTTAACAGATAAAAATCATAGTTTTGAGTCAATTTTTCCAAATGTAGAAATCATTCTATAGGTTACACATCGTAGTAGTGGAGTAAGATGATTTTTAAAGTTGAAGAGAATCAAGAATAAACAAAAAGTGGCATTGCTACAAGACTAACTTAATAATTGAACATCAGTGATGATTGAACATCAGTGATAATTGAACATCAGTGATGATTGAGCATCAGTGATAATTGAGCATTAGTGATGATTGAGCATCAGTGATAATTGAGCATTAGTGATGATTGAACATCAGTGATGATTGAACATCAGTGATGATTGAACATCGGTGATTATTGAACATCAGTGATAATTGAACATCAGTGATGATGTAACATCAGTGATGATTGAACATCAGTGATGATGTAACATCAGTGATGATTGAACATCAGTGATGATGTAACATCAGTGATGATTGAACATCAGTGATGATTGAACATCAGTGATGATGTAACATCAGTGATGATTGAACATCGGTGATTATTGAACATCAGTGATGATTGAACATCAGTGATGATGTAACATCAGTGATGATTGAACATCAGTGATGATTGAACATCAGTGATGATTGAACATCAGTGATTATTGAACATCAGTGAAGATTGAAGATGAACGTTTCTGTGAGATTAACGGTTTTGATATATAAAACAAGTTCTCCTTTTCTAAATCTGTAAACTGTTTATATAATGTGTCATTTCTTTTTATCGCTTATTGTCTCTTAAAATCGTCTTATAATTGTGCCATTTGAATAAATGTGTTTGTTAAACTGGACGATATATTCTGGTAGATATATATATATATATATATACAATATGTATAATGGTAGATGATGAGACAAAAGGACAAAGACTGAAAATATGGGAGAAATATAAAATCATGTGCATTCAGCACAACTTTATTGCCAGGATATAACAAGACGGCATATTGCATGCCAAAGGAACACACAGAACTTATTCACACATATCACGTGATCATAGATGTCACGTGGTCATACATATTTCATTGTGATCTTGTGGTGACAAGGTTAACGACCTTGTTACCACGTCTCTAAAGTATAGTATTCTGCAGTTAATTAGAAAACAGTGTAAATTTCTTTTTCATGTTGTTAAGACTAAAGTTGTCTTTTTGAATGGCATCGCTTGAAATGTGTGACAAATCCTGCGTTAGTCTAATCTGCAACTGAGCAGCAATGCCTGTAACATTTTTTTCTTTTTAATTTATTTTTAAAATTTGAATATTCATTTATTCGTCAAGGTTGATGGTGCACAACAACCCTTGAGGCCTTACCAAAAATTAGACACTTTGAAGCAATTTTTGGAACATGACCGTCACGTTCTTCGTTTCTTCTGCTTATGGGATGATTCAGAAAATATGTTTGGCGATCCACACGAGATGATCCTGCATTACTTTTTGGCAGATGACACAATCGAGATCCGTGAGGTGAATACACCTAACAGTGGGCGCGATGCCACACCTGTGTTTATCAAAAGACAGAAACTACCAAAGGTATGCTTCTTCAATTGGATCCTTCTTCTTCTTCTTCTTCTTTTTAAGTAAGACACTAAAATATGATGAGCCTCTAAAGTCTCTCTCTTTCTTTCTCTTTCTTACTCTTCCCCTTTCTCTTTCTCTTCTAAGTCTGTCTGGAAGGTGCTCGACTGAGCTCCAACCTATGGTTCTTCTTTGTAGGACATCCACAGCCAGAACTCAAATTATGAAAATAAAATCACTGTTCAGACAAGAAGAAAGGGAAAGAGAGAGAAAAATAGAGAACATAAATCAGGCGAAATATGTTAACATGAATAGTTCGTTTCAGTGCAAAACCTTTTTGTCGTCTCTGAAGAGCCTATCTTAATCGAAACTCTTGAACTCTCACTGTTAACAGCGGTTTTTCGTTTCTTCTTCTTCTTTAGTGAGACACTAAAACGTAATAAGCCGCTAAACTCTTTTTGTTTCTCTCTCTCTTTCTTGTTCTCACTCTTCCCTTTCCTCTGTCTCTGTTTAGATGCTCGACTGAGCTCCAATCTCTGATTCCTTCTTGTAAGACATCCACAACAATAACTCGTCTTCTACCACAAAAGAAAAAAAATTCCTTTCTTCCTCCATGTACCGCGACTCAGATAGAATATCCTTTGAAAGAGCTTCTTTGTAAAAGCTTCCCATCCGTGGAACACATTACCACAAGACTTCTCCCCTAAAGATTACAACATACTCATCTTCAAATCCTATGTTAATAAATTTGTCCCCATAAGTAATAAAACTATGTTCATTCCATTAATCATTTTCAATCGTCTCATAATATTCTTCATCTTTAAACTGACAGTCATTGCAACTCATTAACCCTTATCCTCGAGTAGATGTTGGCCTTAATAAGTCTTGACTCATAGGAAAAAAATATTCATTCTTTTGTAGTTACTTCAAGACCAGTAAAGGTTTAGGTTTGCCATGACCAATTTGTAGCTTTTCTATACGCTTAGAATGTGTGGTCGTGTCTCGCGAGGTCTGTGCGGTAGGAAGATCCATGATGCACTTTTTTCAAAATTACAAATGACAGAATAAGCAAGTGAAACACTGTTACCTTTTAACCTCAGATAAGTAACTTGAAAATTGGTTACACTTCGCAAAATTCTTATTGACTTCATCTGCACTTAGAAAAATTAAGGACAGAATTTGGAACAATCAGTATTTCAATTTGAACCTATACCAATATAATAGACACGTATCTGTCTGTGTGTGTCCACTAACTACTTTTAGGCTATTAGACATAGAAACATGACATTTGGTAGGAATGATTATCTACTTATGCAGATTTCATAAAGGCGCCATGTTTACCTTTTTACTCAAGCGTTTTCTCTCAAGTAGGATGAAACACCACAGAAAATATTTTACAGAAAAAATTATTTTGATAACTAGAATTATGGGTCATACAGGCCCAAATTCTAATATATATAAAATATTAAATTGTTTTTTAACGCCAATACGTAGTTAAAGCAAAATAAATTGTTTTGGACTATTAAAATAATTTTCAATGCTATTGATAATGTTTACCCATTCATTTTAGTATTTTTATTATCGTTTATGCTTGAATTCATGCTTTGAAACCTAACATAAATCATAAATCTATGATGTCACACCAAAGCTATAATTATTTTGTTAAGGTAATGTTTTAAGCTCTATTTATAAGAAAGTCCAAATAGCTCAGTTGGTAGAACTTCAGACTGAAGATCTCAAGCTTTCGGTTTCCAGTCATAGCATCTGTTTTATTTGTTGTGAATTTATTATTTACTATTAATGCAATATTTTCCATTTCTAAAAGTAGTTAGGGTCTCCGATATTTCAAAATGAGACAAATTCCATAATGTGACTGATGGGCGGACAGATGGACAAAATCTCTATTTATATACGATGTGTAGATTGAGTTTTAATCGATAGTGATCTTGGAGAAAAAAATTAATAACAAAGATTTTAGAAAAGACAGTTTTAAGATGTGAAATTCTACTCTCAGAAAATTAACATTAAAGTCTATTGTGGAGGATAGATTTACCATAAGTTTACTGAACCCCCATCTGTAAAATTTAATTTTTAATAAATACGAGATGACCCATGACCCATTGGTTCAACATTGGTACATTGTACATTAGTGTATATATTCAGTATCCTGAATTGATTGTGCAGGTGAATAGATAATTATTTTAAAAGTTTATCCAAAGAATTAGAGAATAAATTATTGCCTACTTTTCAATTTCATAGAAATTAACAAGATTTAATGAATAAGATTTGGAGATGTACATTATGACAAAAAATATACACATTGTTTTACTCTTTCAAACGCTGCCTGCGCTGAATAAAACTATATGTACGTCGTTAAATCAAAACCCTTGTTGCTATGGTGACAGAACCAGGCATACGACCGTTTACAGGTTGATCCATTATTTACATCATTTATTTATTAACGTCATCCATTTATGCTACTGTTTCTTCGACTTCCACCATCTAAAAGACTCGGTGTGCAAACAAGTCAGCAATAATGTCATAGTTTTAGTTTACAAAATATTTTCTCTTTCGTTTTAATGTGACGTAAACCATAGTTAAATTACATAAAATTATGCTGTATCTCAAAATTGGGCCAAATTGTAACCTTTTTTATGGAGGATTCACTTCACGAAATTAAGACTTTCATAATCCCATAACTTCAGTTATGTAAACTGTAGTTTCACACATTTTTCTATTCTATATAACAATATTTTTTGATTGAGTTGAAGTATTTGGGGTTAAACCTCTTAAAATCTTTAAAGATGTTCCTGACGGAGCATAGACCTCGACTCCTAGAATATTGATGTATAGAAGTGAAACCTAACCAGATATGTGCCACATGTAGAGAAATGCCATGAAAATGATACGATGAATGTGGGATATGAGTCCTAAAGACAGTCTTACATCTGATGACCTGAGAGGAAGACTAAATTCGGACAATATAGGAAGATGTGTGCAGAACAGGAGACCCCATTGATTTTGGTCGCATTCAAAAAATGGATGAGAGTTTTTGGGTTAGTAAATGTAGAACAGTTTAGGTAGCAGGGTCAGTTGGCAGGGGAAGGCCAAAGAAAACATGGAATAAAGTGATAAGGATTGATTTGAGAGAAAGAGGGATCAATAAAGACCTGGCCAGAGATAGGTTAGTTTAGAAATCAAATCTCTAAAAGTCATCCAACACATGCCAACATGTAAAACGGATGGTAAACCGATGATGATGATGATGATGATGATGATGATGATGATGATGATGATGATGATGATGATGATGATGATGATGATGATATTTAAACTATTGTTAAAAGACACACATCTGAACAAATCCCTAATTTTTAAAACCTCTCTATGAGAGATTAACTTAAAAAAATTTCATAACTTCGTGCTTTGGGGTCATCTCTGACCCTTAAGGTATCACTTAAACTTTCCATTTACACAATGGCCCTCGTTATGAAACAGTCTAGTTTTCTCCATAGCTGCACAGATAGATTTATACCTTTCCCAAGGTGATTAGGGGAAGTGATATAATAGTCTTCAAATAGTCTATTCAAACACGGCAGTGAGTACACAGCCAACACTGACAACCACTGCATTCAGTCATGCCCATAATAATGATAATAAGATTATTGCATATCTTTTGGACTGAGATATAAAGTAATGATATCAGGTGATGATATCAAGTGATGATATCAGGTGATGATATCACAGACGGTTCAAAAACTATGCTCTGCTAGCTGCGCTAAGTATGCATTTCATTTTAGCAACTTGTTTGAGGGCTGAATATTAAAAGTTGCCAAGCCATAAATTCTGTTGCTATTAGAACAGGCGTTGTCACTTTGAATTATAATTTATTAAAGATTTGCACAGAAAATGATTTATGATCCAAATAAATTAATGATAGCATTTCAGGATAAGTCAAAGTAATTTTTCATTTCAAAAGTATGATTCATAATAAACTCTTCAGTTGCTATCAATTATCTTATTTGATGAGCAATTAGCAGAGGTATTCAATATTGACAATTAATGCATTATTTTGTCCTTTAGTCCTCACATTCCATGAGCGATGTTTCTGACAAAGGGGGAAGAATTTCTGTTTTCTGGGTCGGAATATATCTAACACTTATCGTTGGCTAGTTTTTTACCTTGAAGTAGTATTTTTTCTTTAGCTCCTTACATCAAAATGAATCATGGACGAGTCCATTGTGGGTGGGACGTCGAGAAAGAAAAAAAAGGCGACTTGATAATTGTTAAAAAGGAGACTTGAAAGACGGCGGTTTCAAAAACACAAAGAACCGAAGCGTTTGGTGATCGGAGTATCGAAGTACCGGAAGAATGAGAGTTTACCGATGTTTATGGCACCGATGAAGCTTTATTTGCTATGGGACCCAAGCCCGTCTTGCTGTTAGGCTTTTGTGTCTGCTGACTAAAAATGCGGCTGATAAGCAAGTTGGTACTGTGAAGGAATCCCCTGACTTGTACTTCACCGAAGTGCTTGTGGAACAATTGCTTCAGTTCATGCTCGGATAGACAATGCAGAGAAAATTGCTTTCCAATCGGATGTATATATGAACGAGTTTCTAGCGGAAACCAAGTCTGTGACCTCAGCAAGAAAAAGACTTTCATGAGACAAAAGTATGTCAAAAGATTGTTATATATGTGTGCATAGCCGGCGTAAACCATCCGGTGATGGCAAATAAAGAAAACCAAAGTTTATCCATATACGTTCTGTTCTTTGTCATTGTTGTTGGATCTTACCGGGTACCCTGAAAGAACGGGTAATGCAACACCTTGTTTGGAGCGATTTCCATTAAAAAAAAATTAAATATTGTAGAAATTTGTTTTCTTTATATTTATTACTTTTTTTGATATTAATAAACTACCGTATTTTCTGGTAAATAATATGAATTATATTCTTAGTCAGCGACCGCATATTTTTATCGCATAAACAATAATTGAAACAAAAACAAGACAAAGTTAATACAATTGAAATATCATATTTATTAAAAGACGAGCCATTCCCATGACGGAATGTGTGCATGAAGAACGTGTGTATTTTGCATAAGATTCTGTGAAGTGTGAAAGAAAAGATGTTGTACACGTGTATAAAGAATTAATAAAGAGAATTTGTTACAAATATTTGTGTTGAGCGGATTGTTAGGGGGTGAGGGAGACGATGTGATTAAAAAGTTGATACAATAAGGAGTGTCGATAAGATGGGTAAAAATACTTATCTCCTTATGATGTTTGAATATCACATCTTGTCAGGCCGAACAGAAACTACAGAAAAAGGTTGTGGAATCTGAGTAAGAGAGAGGAAGATAATCACATGACTGATGTTGCAGCATTCAGAGCTAGTCGCAGGAGAGTTATGTCTGTATGTATTTGAGTATTTCTCTGCTACAAGTATACTATGACTCTGTGTTTCTGAAGCTAAAACTGCCATCCATGTACATCTTCGGTACTGATGACGCACAATGTTTCCGTAACTTCGCATCGTCAACGTTCGGGCAGGTTACGGAACCGCCCAAGAGTCGACGAGGCGAAAACTGCCAAACGATAAACTGAAGACTGGCAGCCGATAAGACGAAGAAAACCAAACTAAAATACAAATATAAAAATAAACAACGAACAAACTACAGCTAAACAACTTTTATTAATTAGATTTCTTTTTTTGTTTCTTGTCAAAGGAATCATTGTTAATCAAATGTTTTTAAATAAAATGTTTGTTTTTGTGCACTAGAAAGTTTCAAAAGATGATTTTGTTTTATTTGTTAAGCAAATTTTTCAAAAAACTCAATTAGTCCTTCCGGAGATTCAACGAGCTGACAGACATTATAGAAATTCATTTTTGTTATTGAACGCGATTAATCTCTTCCAAAAGTTATCGGCTGCTTGGTTAATAGTTTCGTTGACTCTCGGGCACTTCCGAGACCTGCCCGATCGTTGACGATGCAAAGTCACGGAAACATGGTGTGTCATCTATAAGAGTACCACATTTTCTTGGCACTGTTGTACCATATTCTCCATTAAAATCGCAATGTCATACATATATTTTAGTAAAACACTTTTCATGATATTAAAGAAAATAAATAAATTGAAGGTTCAGCCATTGTGTGTTGCTTCTAATTTTATTTATAAAATTAATTTTCTAATTTGATTTTCAAAATTAATTTTCTAATTTTATCTTCAAAATTAATTTTTTAATTTGATTTTCAAAATTAATTTTCTAATTTTATCTTCAAAATTAATTTTCTAATTTGATTTTCAAAATTAATTTTCTAATTTGATTTTCAAAATTAATTTTCTAATTTTTTAGGTAACTAAAGATTTGAAGTTGTTGATTAATCAATTACATTTTCCTGTTTGATATGAATATTATTATATTTCTATATATTAATAAGACATGAAAATAAGATAAAAGTGATCTTTCATTAATAAAAAAGAGATAAAAATGATGAAACCTTATGAACTACTTGCCTACGCACATCCAAAGTCACAAGGTTTGAAAGTTATTTGTATAAGTGTTATGGTACCTACCTCACGGACTACATGAACTTTTCCGCTTCACTATAAATACCGGAAACACATGCCTCTCGGTGTTGGAACTAACCCTAGCCTGTTCAGCCTTTCATTAACTTTGGTTGATTGAGGACCTCGAGATGGGGTAATACCAGTCGAGGATTCGTTTTTGACAATCAATTCAGCAGGAACAGGGCCATTTCGAAGGCCTTTTATCTGCCGGGCTGAGGTATACTATCCTGGGTTGTCCTAGGAGGTTCACCCTCCCAGGCCTTGCCTCCTCTCTTTGGAGTGGAGTAAGTTTATCGCTTACTGCCTAAGGCGCCCTGACCGGGGAATGCTGACGGGGCTGCCCAGACTATTTTTTCTAGTCCAGAGTGCTCCTTCTTTGGGGGTGTTGGCTTGACTCTTCCCCCACCTTCCGACCTTGTGTCACATATTGATGCGGTGGGAAGCAATTAAATACCCTGGAACTATCCCGGTCTAATACTGACAGTCAGACAGACGTTCACCCACTCTCTTTATATGCTGTATTTATACTTTCCTCAATATACTTGGTTTCACTTAATCTCGAGTTCGTGTCTTCTTTCCGGACCCCTTATTACACGTCCACAACAATAAGTGAATTGTTCATTTGTGTTTGTAGGTTAGAAAAATTAATTTATTGTTTTTGTTTTGTAGAGTGAAGAACATTAATTAGTTAATGTAAGAAGTGTGTTTGTATATGGTTGTCTTTATTTCGCCAGTGTGGGAGTATGTGTAGCATCGATGTAAGAGAGTGAGAGCAGTTTGTTTTCCTTTCATCTAGCAAGGATCTGAGGGAGAACATATTGTGTCCTCCTTTTGGATCGACTACTGTGACTTCTCTGGCTGACTGCTTTGGCTGACTGGACTTTGTGGCTATTTGAATTCTATTTATCTGAAAATACTGATTCTGCATTCGTTTTTTTTGTGGGTAACAGTATTTTATTAGAGTTTAATTTTCATTCCATTTTTCTCATATTATGCGCGATAAAGTGTTTATTACATCAAAATTAGAAGAAAAAACAACCCAAGTTACCTGGGTGATGAATTAAAATTACATATCGAATTACGGATCAATAAATATTATTGAACGTTGTTGAATGTTTATTGAATTTTAAAAATAAAATTTCTTTGACCAAAATAGTCACCCAAATGGAAAATTTTAGTCTGGCTCCTGCAAAGAGCTGTTGGGAGTTATTTAACCATCATATTTAGTATTCTTAATTGTATTGAATCCATCATTACAAGGGTTCTTTATGCTAAATTTGATGTAATTCTAACCAAATAGCGTTGAAACCTATAAATGGTTTATAATAATAATTATTATTAGCAATAATAGTAAAATTCAAATACTAATTGTTACTTCCTATGACATACATAATATCCCAAGGACTCTTCAGACTGAATTTACTGTAAACATTAGTAGTAGTAGTAGTAGTAGTAGTAGTAGCATCTTTATCCCACGACGTCACAAGTAGCATTTTAACGATTGTTCACGTCAAATTTGTGGAAACATTTTTTGAATTATAAGTTCGATTAAACAATAAATTTACAGATTATGAAATTCCATGATGAAAATTAAATAGTTACTTTTTAGGAAGATTCTTATAATCTAAAAACTATGTTTAATTCAAAGATTTTTTTTTTTAATAAATCACAAAGATTTTAGAGAAAAGAGTTTCATAATCTGGAAATGACGAACACTAATTGGGAGAGCAATTTACAATAAACTTATACAAAAAGAACTGACCTTTGACTGTTTTTGAAACAAAATTATTCTGATGATGTGAATATTAAAAAAGTTTACCGCCCATTGTTATATTTTAAGATGACAATCACATAAACTACAATAACTTTCACCGTGAAATAAAATCGAAATCGAACATTTCATTACCAATACATATTTACAAATATTGGAGAAATTTATTTTTTAGAGATGATCTTGCATTGTTTTGTTTTATGAATGAAGTGATGTAAGACTCAAGTGTGCATAGGATTAATAAAAGGATTACTTCCCCTTTTTCTCCTAAAATAATTATCTCGTTTTTTTTTCTTTGGCGACAGGTAATTACCCCCTTGTATTACAAAATAGCCGCATCTAATTGAGCAAGACAATTCTTCATGACTAACCACCTGCCACTTTGAAGGGCAAAAAGTCTTTATTTGTATTCTTTCTTAATGTATTCGCTGTTCTGTCAACAACTAAGAGGGATTTTTTCCTCATTTTCAATCGAACTTTATTGAAATCAAACACATTCAGGAAGCCGTCTTATTCTAGACATTGAATGGACACATTTTATCAATAGTTATTCTTTTAATGAAGCCACAAATACAATTAGTTTTTCAAAAGATATTTATTGTATTACAATTTAATACATATTTTATCATTTATCGGTACCTTCTTCTCTGCGTTTTATTTCAGCATTTTTCCAATGTGCGGTAAGCAACAACCTAATCCATTCTTTGTCAGAATCACTTCAACTTTTTCATTTTTATTAAAAGTTGTGTTATCACATTCTAAACAAAAAGAAAATCTTTTCAATTCAAAATTATCTTCGTCATAAAAGTGAATGTGCATTTGCTTATAACGTATGTAACGTATGTGACATATGTAACGTATGTATGTAACATATGTAACGTATGTAACATATGTAACGTATGTATATAACATATGTAACATATGTATGTAACATATGTAACGTATGTAACATATGTATGTAACGTATGTAACATATGTAACGTATGTATGTAACATATGTAACGTATGTATGTAACATATGTAACGTATGTATGTAACATATGTAACGTAAATAAACAAACGAAACTTTTTCAATCTCTGATCTTTTGTAATCTATTTCTTCGCTTATTGTATTTTTTTTCTGTCTTCCTCACTTTTCTTTTTTTTCTTTCTATATCTCTTTCTACATCTTTCTTCTTTGTCTCTCTTATTTCTCCTTTATTGTTTCCCTTAACTATCTCTTTCTCCCTCGCCTTCTGTTGGTTCTACGCTCTTTTCTTTTTTCACGTTCTCTTCTTCTGTGTTTTCTTCTTCTTCCACATTCTTCTTCTTCTTTTTTCCACGTTCTTCTTCTTTTTCCACGTTCTTCTTCTTCTTCTTTTTCCACGTTATTCTTCTTCTTTTTTTCCACATTCTTCTTCTTCTTTTTCCACATTCTTCTTCTTTTTCCACATTCTTCTTCTACCTTTTCCACGTTATTTTTTTCTTTTTTCCACGTTCTTCTTCTTCTTCTTTTTCCACGTTCTTCTTTTTCTTTTTTCTACGTTCTTCTTCTTTTTCCACGTTCTTCTTCTTCTTTTTCCACATTCTTCTTTCTTTTTCTACATTCTTCTTCTTTTTCCACATTCTTCTTCTTTTTCCACATTCTTCTTCTTTTTCCACATTCTTCTTCTACCTTTTCCTCGTTCTTCTTTTTCTTTTTTCCACGTTCTTCTTCTTCTTCTTTTTCCACATTCTTCTTCTTTTTCCACATTCTTCTTCTTTTTCCACATTCTTCTTCTACCTTTTCCACGTTCTTCTTTTTCTTTTTTCCACGTTCTTCTTTTTTCCACGTTCTTCTTCTACCTTTTCCACATTCTTCTTTTTCTTTTTTCCACGTTCTTCTTCTTTTTCTTTTTCTACATTCTTCTTTCTTTTTCCACATTCTTCTTCTTCTTTTTGCACATTCTTCTTCTACCTTTTCCACGTTCTTCTTTTTCTTTTTTCCACGTTCTTCTTCTTTTTTCCACGTTCTTCTTCTACCTTTTCCACATTCTTCTTTTTCTTTTTTCCACGTTCTTCTTCTTTTTCTTTTTCCACATTCTTCTTTCTTTTTCCACATTCTTCTTCTTCTTCTTTTTGCACATTCTTCTTCTTTTTCCACATTCTTCTTCTACCTTTTCCACGTTCTTCTTTTTCTTTTTTCCACATTCTTCTTCTACTTTTTCTACATTCTTCTTCTTCTACTTTTTCCACATTTTTCTTCTTCTTCTTTTTCCACATTCTTCTTCTTCTACTTTTTCCACATTCTTCGTCTTCTACTTTTTCCACATTTTTCTTCTTCTTCTTTTTCCACATTTTTCTTCTTCTTCTTTTTCCACATTCTTCTTCTTCTTTTTCCACATTTTTCTTCTTCTTCTTTTTCCACATTCTTCTTCTACTTTTTCCACATTCTTCTTCTACTTTTTCCACATTCTTCTTCTTCTTCTTTTTCCACATTCTTCTTCTACTTTTTCCACATTCTTCTTCTTCTACTTTTTCCACATTTTTCTTCTTCTTCTTTTTCCACATTCTTCTTCTTCTACTTTTTCCACATTTTTCTTCTTCTTCTTTTTCCACATTCTTCTTCTACTTTTTCCACATTCTTCTTCTTCTACTTTTTCCACATTCTTCTTCTTCTTTTTCCACATTCTTCTTCTTCTACTTTTTCCACATTCTTCTTCTTCTACTTTTTCCACATTCTTCTTCTTCTTCTTTTTCCACATTCTTCTTCTTCTACTTTTTCCACATTTTTTTCTTCTTCTTTTTCCACATTTTTCTTCTACTTTTTCCACATTTTTCTTCTTCTTCTTTTTCCACATTCTTCTTCTTCTTTTTCCACATTCTTCTTCTTCTACTTTTTCCACATTTTTCTTCTTCTTCTTTTTCCACATTCTTCTTCTACTTTTTCCACATTCTTCTTCTTCTACTTTTTCCACATTTTTTTCTTCTTCTTTTTCCACATTCTTCTTCTTCTACTTTTTCCACATTTTTCTTCTTCTTTTTCCACATTTTTCTTCTTCTTCTTTTTCCACATTCTTCTACGTATTCTTTTACCTTTTTATCTTTTTCCTTCTTACACTCGTCTTCTGCTTTGCTTTGCTTTCGTAATATGTTCATATTTTAACGTTATTATTCTGTCATTTTTAATGTTCAAACACCTTTTTCATATTAACTTTACGATGATAATCGTTTTACCAAACCTTGGATGATATTGAAGCAGAATATACATACTTTATATAATAGATTACTTTTTAAAATTCTTTCTCAAAACAGGCGGCTAAAGATCTTCATCTGCCTGGACAATTAGCCGACCGCACAGTGCTCAATGTATTTGGCTCAATGCACACTGGAGGAAGATACATCCTTGATAGCTTGAAGGTGAGTGTATCTGATTGATTTTTGTGCAAAAGGTCAGCAATCCCAACAGGCCAAATATTGCTACAGTTCGTTTTATTTCTCTAATAAAGCACTACAATGTGGTGAGCCCCCTTTCTCTCTCTCGTTCTCTTCCTTTCTCTCTCTCTTACTTATATATATATATATATATATATATATATATATATATATGTGTGTGTGTGTGTGTGTGGATGTCTTTGATGATTGTTTTACATCATATTTAAATATAATTTAAATGATTCTAAAAGATTATAAAGTAAGATTTAATAGAAATTGAGACAAAGGACTAATCACTCACACACTCTCTATCCAGGTTTAACGTCTATGTTCCCTTTATCATATTTATAAAGCAAGCAAATTGTTTAAGTGTTGATTTTTAAATGTGACCGGCGAAGGAGGTAACCGCCGTTAGCTACTGGTACTATACCAACAGATTAGAAGTTTTAAAATGTTTGTAATGCAACAAATAGAATATTCTGGAGATACATTTCTGAAATAGATTCCTTAAAAACAACTAAACGAATGCAATTGCTACCAGATGTAGTCAGAGTCACTTGCACGAGGGATGTGAGTTAGAAATAAGATACAAAATAAGAATAGACAATATAAATACAAGACAAAAATGGAGTTTTGATTGACAGGGAAGGAAAAGGCTTAAAAAATATTTTTTAAATTAAAAATCTTAATAACTGAAATTTCTAGTCAATGGCTTGAAGTAATCAACGGCTGAAATTTAATATTTTAATAGAAATCGCTCCAGACAAGGCATGAAGCCACTTCGTGTAAGGAGCTAACAAGAACAAATATGGTTATCGCAAAGACAGGAGATGCCTATTGGCCTTAGTATTGAAAAGACCAAGGTTATAGGTAGGAGGAAAACAGTCAGTAGGAAGTGAATTCCACAAGCCTGGTGTTCTTTGAAAAAAGCTACTGGAATAGGAAGTTGTATTACAACGAGGTATCAAAACAACAAATTGATGGAGGCCACTAGTCCAACGAGTCAAACGAGCTGGAACAAAAGAAGCAGGGAATAGATCACATAATTCTGAAGAACACATGTCATAATTGTATTTATAGAAAAGACTAAGACTAGCAACATCACGTCTGTGAGAGAAAGGGTGCAGAGAAGAAGAAAGGGTAGGGCCAATCAAATTACAGATACGTTTCTGCACCTTATCAAGAACCCTCAAATGGGACAGAGATTCACCAGCCCAAATATGACAACAGTACTTCATACATGGTATGATTGTAGATTTGTAGAGATAGAGAATTGTCTCAGGTGTGAGATAGTGTTTGGAGCAATAAAGAGAACTGACTTTATGAGAGGCGGCAAGGGCAATGGATCTAATGTATGAACTCCAAGAAAGATTTGATGAGAATGAAAGACCAAGAAGTTTCAGAGTCGATTTCTCTTCAAGAGTAGAGCCATCCATGAGAATCTCAGGAAGAAAGACACGAGCTGAGTTTTCACTGGATTAAATAAAACAGGCCATTTTGTACTTTAATCCACAACTGAACCCAGGTCAACTTCTAGATCAGCTGCATATTTTGGCTGATCCGAGGGAGATGGGCGAGAAGCAACACCAGAATTGGGAGTGTTATCATCAGCATAGATGTTAATTTTCTGAACAATATTCTCTGGAAGATCATTTATATAGAGAAGAAACAGTGTTGGGCCTAGAATAGAGTCCTGCGGAATACCAGTATTGATAGGAAAAGAGAATGAAGAGACACTGTCCAAAGTTACTCCCAAGCTTCGATCAGAAAGAAAAGCCCTAATAATATCAAGAACCTTACCATCAATAACATAACCCTGAAGTTTGTGTAGGAGACAAGAATGCCACACTCTGTCCAACGCCTTTGAAATGTCAGGCGCAATAGCTCCTCATTCTGAATTATCCATAAACCGACAGATCCGCTCAGTTACAACAGTTAAAAGATCAGCAGTTGAACAAAAACCACGAAACCCATACTGAACATCACTAAAGAAGCCCAGACTTTTCAGAAAATGAACAAGCTTGTCATTTACCAACCTTTCAAAAACCTTGCTAATAACGGAGAGAATACTAACAGGATGATAGTTGGGTCAGACCGATGATCAGCATTTTTAAAGATAGGGATAACAGAGGACTCCTTCCAACAAGAAGTGAAACAGGACTTAGACAAACAGAGATTGAATGAGTTAGAGAGGATAGAAAGAACGTTGAGGAGCACAATGCTTGAGAACAACAACAACAACTGAATCAGGACTGGAAGCCTTCGACTGGTCAAGATCAGAAATAACCTTAGCAACCATCTTTGGAGTGATAATAACAGAATCGTGAGACTGATCAGTTTTCAAAGGAAAACCACAAAGAACAGCACAAGAATCATCAAGAGAAGATTTATGAGCAAAAATTTGCATCTGTGTTGTCACTTTAATCCACAGGTGGACCTGTTGTTAAAGTCAGGTTTGTAACCTTTAAGGATTATGAATGCTTTTTTTTTAGTCAGATGATCTGCACTCTATCCGATTTTGAGTTTTTCAGCTAACCATCCAGTGCTATGTAAGGGGATGCTAAATAGAAACTGGGTGATCAGAGAGTGTTAGAAACCAAAATCAAACACAAGGAAAAACTCAGCAACAGTCAAATCTGTAATATTGTTCAAAATATAAGATAGAAAATCAGATAAAAACATTGACATACCAGACTCTCGCTTCCATTTTGGTCAGATTATCATAGAAACAATTTTCAAATGTCAAGTCCTATGGTTTAATACCTTATAAATACCTTATACTTTGTTTAATGCTTTATACTTTGTGCAATATTTTATACTTTGTGCAATATTTTATACTTTGTGCAATATTTTATACTTTGTGCAATATTTTATGCTTTGTGCAATATTTTATACTTTGTGCAATATTTTATACTTTGTGCAATATTTTATACTTTGTGCAATATTTTATACTTTGTGCAATATTTTATACTTTGTGCAATATTTCAAACAATGTTATTTACTTTTATGACGAGATTTGACTTTTTCTTGCTAGATTTTCTCTTGTGTTTGATTTTTTTTTCTAAGGATCCCTGATTGGCAATTTGTCATTTTTCTCTGGACTTTCCCTAGATTACCCTCGAATTTGTCGTCTCTTCATCTAAAAAAAGGGGGAGTTGCTTATAACAGCTCGGATTACCTGTGATTGCCTTCGACTTCTCCAGAAACATGTGCAAAAGTTACGAAATTGTTAGCATATCATACTTTATTCATTTATTTAAATTATAAATATTAAATAGTGACCTTCATGTTTGCATTTAGAAATTGATTCCTAGTCGAATCGATCTGTAGTATGAACTTTTATATAATTTTATATATATATATATATATATATATATATATATATATATATACAGGGTGGGCCAAAATAAGGGTCCTATCTTTAAATTTGAATAACTTGAATTTGAATAACTTCCACAAAATAAAAGTTAAACTCACCAAACTTTATGTGCGTGTAGACTGACCCTTCCGAGATTTTTTGAAATAAACAAAACAAATTTTAGCCCCGAAAAACACTTCTTAAAACTTACAAAAACTAAAGTATTGTTTTTTACACTGTTTTGAGTTTTTTAAGCAAAAATAATGTTTTCTAAATGAGGGTACGTTCCTTAGGGCTAATACGGCTCATGCTTGCTTCGGAAGGGGTCCTTTACTTATTCTAAAAAAAAAATTTTTTTAAATCAATAAATAAAAAAGTTATGAATTTTTAAAAATAGGACCCTTATTTTTGCCCACCCTGTATATTATTTATTGATTCTTGGTGATTATATCAGCCACTTTACGGTGAAGCACTTCTTAAATGCTTGGGAGAGAATTACCTCCCTTACATTAGATTATTGCCCCCTATATTTTAGGGACGTATATATTTATTTATATATAAAATATAGTTATCTACCGACACGTGTTTCACAATTATGACAGCTTATCAGTGTGGCTGACAATAGTGAGAATTGAAACCACGACCACAGGGACTGTAATCGGGACCTATACCGCTAAGCTACGATAGTATTGTCTGAAATACGAGAATTTTACCTCCATTACATTACATTATGTCGCTCCCTATATTTTAGAAAGATATATATATATATATATATATATATATATATATATAATATTTATATATGTAATTACAGAAGATAAAGACAACATCGGTACCGTCGGTTTCAAATCCAAACAAAGAGGACCTATAGATAGCATCCTGTGTAGGACTTTCTTCAGCCTCTGTTTATGTCTGTCTCATGATAAACAGACATAAACAGAGGCTGAAAAGAGTCTGGCACAGGATGCTATCTATAGGTCCCCTTTATTTGGATTTGAAACCGACGGTACCGATGTTGTCTTTATCTTCTGTAATTACATATATAAATAAATATTACGCTCTTATTTTTGGATTCTTTCTTAATAATCGAGCACTCTGCTGGGATTCTCTTCCACTAACCTTCGCATGACCGGTAGTGAATAGTCATATCTCTATGCTGATGAGTCCCGATTATAAAGTACGAAACGTATACGTACATAGATAATAAACAAAATAAATATTTATTATTTGTAGCTCCTAGAAAACCCGTCTAGATGGGCACTGTAAGTGTAGTATTAACACAGCATGACGTCGCTAGCTATAAATGCATTAATTCATTAAGTTGAACGCTCTTATGACGTAAAGCTGCCGGATAAAGTGTTAACATTATCACTGTTTATTCGCTATTCAGCGTTGGTCGAGTGGTTCTAGATGCCAGGATTTGAGTTGCAAAATACTCGGAATCC
>OY744526.1:148421507-148431507 GCA_963556195.1 Sepiola atlantica
TTATAACACTAGTATTTATTAAACCTAGGTTTTTTATTAAACCTATGTATTTTATTAAACCTAGGTTTTTTATTAAACCTAGGTCTTTTATTAAACCTATACCTTTTATTAAACCTATGTATTTTATTAAACCTATGTCTTTTATTAAACCTAGGTCTTTTATTAAACCTATATCTTTTATTAAACCTATGTATTTTATTAAACCTAGGTTTTTTATTAAACCTAAGTCTTTTATTTAACCTAGGTTTTTTTATTAAACCTAGGTCTTTTATTAAACCTATACCTTTTATTAAACTTATGTATTTTATTAAACCTAGGTCTTTTATTAAACCTATGTCTTTTATTAAACCTATACCTTTTATTAAACTTATGTATTTTATTAAACCTAGGTCTTTTATTAAACCTAGGTCTTTTATTAAACCTATACCTTTTATTAAACCTAAGTGATTTATTAAACCTATGTCATTTATTAAACTTAGGTCTTTAATAATCATGGTGTTTCTATGATTCGTGATACGTGTTGATAGTTCTTGCTTTATCTGTCTTATTTTTCATTTTCAGCCAATTTTACTCCGGTTGAATACAGAAAGAAAGACAAAACTGTCTTAGAGATCAAATTTCCTCCCTACAATGGGTTTGGCAGTGAGGAGGACTCTTTGAGCAATTGCAAGTCCATCATCCCTAAACCTCCGCAGAAGAACTTCATGAAGTTTATGGAGAAAGACAAAGATGGTCTGGAGAGCCACGTTTTACGTTTCATGGCCAGACTCGACTCGAAAATTCCCAATGATCAAAACAGGAAGTTCATCATCAGTTATTATCTATCGGATGACACCATTAGTATCTTTGAACCTTTTGTGCGAAATTCAGGTAAGTTAATGTTAATATTAATTATCATTTTTAGTAGCATTAAATAAAGAAGTGTATGAGGTATATTTGTGGCTCTGATTGGTTGAGCTAGATCATGTGGTTTTGAAGAGAAGGCATGTTTGAAATAGTTTGCGTTAAGTTGCAGTTGCTGTCGAGCAGTGATGGCTTCCAGAATCCCTTTTGGGCTTCCGTTGTCATGACGAGAAATGTTAAGAAAGTAATGTTTCTATTGATCTATTCTGTGACTAATCATCTGTGGCTGTTGAAATTGGTGAGAAGATAAATAAATTGACAGTGTGAATCTTCAGTGTAGGTGTCTACTTCCTGATTCAGTTTTCAGCTATGATGAATTCATTCAATGGTGGTTGTGCAGTCGCATGTAGCTTCACATGAAATCACTAGATATTTAGAGAAGAGTGTCTAATATGTGAAATGAAATATGCAATCTGAATCGTAAATATCAAAATCATGTTTATTTCCAGTTTAAAAATTAATATGTGAATGTAGATAGGCTCAAAAAAGCAATTGTCAGAAATATTAAATCAAGTTTGAATTCAGAAATAATTTTCAAAGAATGAACTCACAAGGGAATTTGTAAGTATATCTGATGAAATTTTATCTTGACATTCTTATTATATATTCTGTGAAGTTATATATATATATATATATATATATATATATATATAAGAATTTAAACACAACAAAATCTGGCATCCGATCGTTTCTAAAACGATTTGGAATATTTTATTTTGCATATTTCGTTCGATGATTCCAAAGATTTTCTTCTCCAGTGCACCTCATGACCTCACAAATAGAAGTCAAGCAAAAAAAACATCACAATTTAGTATCATTTAAGAATGCATATATCCAGTTATGATAGGAAAAATAGGACTTCTCATTGTATAATTCTATACCACTCTATATATATATCTGTGTGTGCGTAAGTGTATGTATGTGCATATGTTTATATATATATATATACGTTTGTGTTTGAAGTTCAGTAAAACCATGGAGAGTGATGTCTGATTCAGCCTTCATCAAGGTAGGCATCTAGGAGAAGGGTAAATGGATATAACATCTGCAGCGAATGTTGCTTACAATGATGTAGACTTACTCTTCTTTTTTGATCAATGTAGCGGTCGCTTAGAGGCAGATTGGTTTGGTGCAAAACCTTTCCTACCTTAAAAAAGCTTCACACACAAGCATGGATTGAAAACTCTAAGATCGTACTGTGTTTTCATGACACAATGGCAAATAATCGAGCAATGGCAATCCTCGGACACGAGTTTGCAGTCATCATATATATATATATATATATATATATATATATATATATATATATATATATATATAGTAAGCTATGAAAATATATTTATGGCAATTAAGCTACACAGAGACTCCCGCATATCATCCCCGGGGGGAATCTTCAGGCTAGCCTGAAGATTCCTTACGTATCGAGCACTGTTGAAATAAATACTGAAAATTGATACATAAAAAATTATATCTCCTTATAAAATTTTTTGTGGATACATGAAATAGTAATATATATATATATATATATATATATATATATAATGTGTGTGTGAGTGTGTGTGTGTGTGTGTGTGTGAAAGACAGAAAGAAAAAACAGTTTTCGCTTTCTGTCTTTCATACATTTTGTCTCCACGACATTTCATTTTATGATATATCATGTATTTTATCCTCATCTAGTCAAGCCTAAATCTGTAAAAGTAAATTCGTATGAGTCAGCATGGTAAAACTTTGTTGGCCGTCTTGATTCAGTTGTTGCCATTCTTTCAGGAGAGACCACGGGGAGGTTGCCAACATCCGTAAATTTAAGTTATACTATGGAACCGATTGGATTCGAACTTGCCACACTCAAATCATCAGTACACTTCATTATCCACTTAACCACTGTGATCTCCCTGTCATATCGATATTTGATTCGTACTAGTCTATTATTTCGTTTATTCCTTCCAATATGTTATTGGCACTAGTATATTTTAATTCATGTCAGTTTGGTTCTGAAAATACTTAGTGCAGAAAAGAAAACTTTTAGAGTGGAGAATGTCACTATTACTCACCGAATAATCTAATACATTAAAGGCAAATAATCATGTTATGAGTTACTTCTCTTGACATTTGTAAAAACTAAATATCTAAAAGCACGTTATCTATTAATTTTCATTTCTTTGTCATTATTTTTTTTTTACTCCTGGGCAACGCCGTGTCGGGACAGCTAGTATATATGTGTATATATATATTTCTCTTTTATTTTCATTTTACTCCAATAAGTTCTCAGAAATCAAGGGGGTTGCCCCTCCCGGGGACTAACACTTGATTTCTTGATGAGATACATAGATATCGTTACTTCTCATGGCTTGAGTTTCCTTCTCCCCAATTGACCACTTTAGTATTTTACAGCTGATATTTTTTTGTGGTATTTTCTTAATCTTGCCGGATTCTAAGATAATAAGAATTCATCTTTTTTGGTGGAGTATCCAGCTTCGTGCTGTTACTTGAGGTAACATCACTAGAACGTGCACCATTCCTCGTATGAGGGGTCTTATTTGAGCTTTGAATACTATGTTATATTGAATATTTGGTCAGGGTTTACTTGTAGGGGAAGCATCCTCATGTCAGGTTGTCTTGACAAACCCATGTACAGAGAGAAGACACTTGAGGATAGTGTCTAGTAGGCATTCAAACAAACACTTCTCTATCTCTCTCTCTACCTCTCTACCTCTCTCTCTCTCTCTCTCTCTCTCTCTCTCTCTCTCTCTCTCTCTCTCTCTCTGTGTGAATGTGTATGTTCATGTGTGTATTCATGAAGTTTTCTTTCCTTTTTGAAAAATTGATATTGCTTAAAATCAGAGATTACCAAAGACGAATAATAATCCGAAACAAGAATTGATACGCTTAATTCTAATGGAAATGCTATTTAAAACTTAAATGTGACACACCTATCAACAGACAAAGCCTCTTATAGCAATGTGTGGACAGATTTAATGAGCTCCTCCCCTCTGAACATTTGAACAATGAAAATTTCATTTCAGATTTAAGCATGACAGACTGACAGAGCCTCATACAGAAATGATTGGACCAATCTATAGAAAGCATGAGAGACCCTCATAAAGGCTATTTAAAAGTTAAGCATGACACACAGACGAAAATGCTATTTAAAAGTTAAGCATGACACACAGACGAAAATGCTATTTAAAAGTTAAGCATGACACACAGACGAAAATGCTATTTAAAAGTTAAGCATGACACACAGACGAAAATGCTATTTAAAAGTTAAGCATGACACACAGACGAAAATGCTATTTGAAAGTTAAGCATGACACACAGACGAAAATGCTATTTAAAAGTTAAGCATGACACACAGACGAAAATGCTATTTAAAAGTTAAGCATGACACACAGACGAAAATGCTATTTAAAAGTTAAGCATGACACACAGACGAAAATGCTATTTAAAAGTTAAGCATGACACACAGACGAAAATGCTATTTAAAAGTTAAGCATGACACACAGACGAAAATGCTATTTAAAAGTTAAGCATGACACACAGACGAAAATGCTATTTAAAAGTTAAGGATGACACACAGACGAAAATGCTTTTTAAAAGTTATACATGACACACAGACTAAAATGCTATTTAAAAGTTAAGCATGACACACAGACGAAAATGCTATTTAAAAGTTAAGCATGACACACAGACGAAAATGCTATTTAAAAGTTAAGCATGACACACAGACGAAAATGCTATTTAAAAGTTAAGCATGACACACAGACGAAAATGCTATTAAAAAGTTAAGCATGACACACAGACGAAAATGCTATTTAAAAGTTAAGCATGACACACAGACGAAAATGCTATTTAAAAGTTAAGCATGACACACAGACGAAAATGCTATTTGAAAGTTAAGCATGACACACAGACGAAAATGCTATTTGAAAGTTAAGCATGACACACAGACGAAAATGCTATTTAAAAGTTAAGCATGACACACAGACGAAAATGCTATTTAAAAGTTAAGCATGACACACAGACGAAAATGCTATTTAAAAGTTAAGCATGACACACAGACGAAAATGCTATTTAAAAGTTAAGCATGACACACAGACGAAAATGCTATTTAAAAGTTAAGCATGACACACAGACGAAAATGCTATTAAAAAGTTAAGCATGACACACAGACGAAAATGCTATTTAAAAGTTAAGCATGACACACAGACGAAAATGCTATTTAAAAGTTAAGCATGACACACAGACGAAAATGCTATTTAAAAGTTAAGCATGACACACAGACGAAAATGCTTTTTAAAAGTTAAGCATGACACACAGACGAAAATGCTATTTAAAAGTTAAGCATGACACACAGACGAAAATGCTATTTAAAAGTTAAGCATGACACACAGACGAAAATGCTATTTAAAAGTTAAGCATGACACACAGACGAAAATGCTATTAAAAAGTTAAGCATGACACACAGACGAAAATGCTATTTAAAAGTTAAGCATGACACACAGACGAAAATGCTATTTAAAAGTTAAGCATGACACACAGACGAAAATGCTATTTAAAAGTTAAGCATGACACACAGACGAAAATGCTATTTAAAAGTTAAGCATGACACACAGACGAAAATGCTATTTAAAAGTTAAGCATGACACACAGACGAAAATGCTATTTAAAAGTTAAGCATGACACACAGACGAAAATGCTATTTAAAAGTTAAGCGTGACACACAGACGAAAATGCTATTTAAAAGTTAAGGATGACACACAGACGAAAATGCTTTTTAACAGTTAAGCATGACACACAGACGAAAATGCTATTTAAAAGTTAAGCATGACACACAGACGAAAATGCTATTTAAAAGTTAAGCATGACACACAGACGAAAATGCTATTTAAAAGTTAAGCATGACACACAGACGAAAATGCTATTTAAAAGTTAAGCATGACACACAGACGAAAATGCTATTAAAAAGTTAAGCATGACACACAGACGAAAATGCTATTTGAAAGTTAAGCATGACACACAGACGAAAATGCTATTTAAAAGTTAAGCATGACACACAGACGAAAATGCTATTTAAAAGTTAAGCATGACACACAGACGAAAATGCTATTTGAAAGTTAAGCAAGACACACAGACGAAAATGCTATTTAAAAGTTAAGCATGACACACAGACGAAAATGCTATTTAAAAGTTAAGCATGACACACAGACGAAAATGCTATTTAAAAGTTAAGCATGACACACAGACGAAAATGCTATTTAAAAGTTAAGCATGACACACAGACGAAAATGCTATTTAAAAGTTAAGCATGACACACAGACGAAAATGCTATTAAAAAGTTAAGCATGACACACAGACGAAAATGCTATTTGAAAGTTAAGCATGACACACAGACGAAAATGCTATTTAAAAGTTAAGCATGACACACAGACGAAAATGCTATTTAAAAGTTAAGCATGACACACAGACGAAAATGCTATTTGAAAGTTAAGCATGACACACAGACGAAAATGCTATTTAAAAGTTAAGCATGACACACAGACGAAAATGCTATTTAAAAGTTAAGCATGACACACAGACGAAAATGCTATTTAAAAGTTAAGCATGACACACAGACGAAAATGCTATTTAAAAGTTAAGCATGACACACAGACGAAAATGCTATTTAAAAGTTAAGCATGACACACAGACGAAAATGCTATTTGAAAGTTAAGCATGACACACAGACGAAAATGCTTTTTAAAAGTTAAGCATGACACACAGACGAAAATGCTATTTAAAAGTTAAGCATGACACACAGACGAAAATGCTATTTAAAAGTTAAGCATGACACACAGACGAAAATGCTATTTAAAAGTTAAGCATGACACACAGACGAAAATGCTATTTAAAAGTTAAGCATGACACACAGACGAAAATGCTATTTAAAAGTTAAGCATGACACACAGACGAAAATGCTATTTAAAAGTTAAGCATGACACACAGACGAAAATGCTATTTAAAAGTTAAGCATGACACACAGACGAAAATGCTATTTAAAAGTTAAGCATGACACACAGACGAAAATGCTTTTTAAAAGTTAAGCATGACACACAGACGAAAATGCTATTTAAAAGTTAAGCATGACACACAGACGAAAATGCTACTTAAAAGTTAAGCATGACACACAGACGAAAATGCTATTTAAAAGTTAAGCATGACACACAGACGAAAATGCTATTTAAAAGTTAAGCATGACACACAGACGAAAATGCTATTTGAAAGTTAAGCATGACACACAGACGAAAATGCTTTTTAAAAGTTAAGCATGACACACAGACGAAAATGCTATTTAAAAGTTAAGCATGACACACAGACGAAAATGCTATTTAAAAGTTAAGCATGACACACAGACGAAAATGCTTTTTAAAAGTTAAGCATGACACACAGACGAAAATGCTTTTTAAAAGTTAAGCATGACACACAGACGAAAATGCTTTTTAAAAGTTAAGCATGACACACAGACGAAAATGCTATTTGAAAGTTAAGCATGACACACAGACGAAAATGCTATTTAAAAGTTAAGCATGACACACAGACGAAAATGCTATTTAAAAGTTAAGCATGACACACAGACGAAAATGCTATTTAAAAGTTAAGCATGACACACAGACGAAAATGCTTTTTAAAAGTTAAGCATGACACACAGACGAAAATGCTTTTTAAAAGTTAAGCATGACACACAGACGAAAATGCTATTTGAAAGTTAAGCATGACACACAGACGAAAATGCTATTTAAAAGTTAAGCATGACACACAGACGAAAATGCTATTTAAAAGTTAAGCATGACACACAGACGAAAATGCTATTTAAAAGTTAAGCATGACACACAGACGAAAATGCTATTTAAAAGTTAAGCATGACACACAGACGAAAATGCTATTTAAAAGTTAAGCATGACACACAGACGAAAATGCTATTTAAAAGTTAAGCATGACACACAGACGAAAATGCTATTTGAAAGTTAAGTATGACACACAGACGAAAATGCTTTTTAAAAGTTAAGCATGACACACAGACGAAAATGCTATTTAAAAGTTAAGCATGACACACAGACGAAAATGCTATTTAAAAGTTAAGCATGACACACAGACGAAAATGCTATTTAAAAGTTAAGCATGACACACAGACGAAAATGCTATTTAAAAGTTAAGCATGACACACAGACGAAAATGCTATTTAAAAGTTAAGCATGACACACAGACGAAAATGCTATTTAAAAGTTAAGCATGACACACAGACGAAAATGCTATTTAAAAGTTAAGCATGACACACAGACGAAAATGCTATTTAAAAGTTAAGCATGACACACAGACGAAAATGCTATTTGAAAGTTAAGCATGACACACAGACGAAAATGCTTTTTAAACGTTAAGCATGACACACAGACGAAAATGCTATTTAAAAGTTAAGCATGACACACAGACGAAAATGCTATTTAAAAGTTAAGCATGACACACAGACGAAAATGCTTTTTAAAAGTTAAGCATGACACACAGACGAAAATGCTTTTTAAAAGTTAAGCATGACACACAGACGAAAATGCTTTTTAAAAGTTAAGCATGACACACAGACGAAAATGCTTTTTAAAAGTTTAGCATGACACACAGACGAAAATGCTATTTTAAAGTTAAGCATGACACACAGACGAAAATGCTATTTAAAAGTTAAGCATGACACACAGACGAAAATGCTATTTAAAAGTTAAGCATGACACACAGACGAAAATGCTATTTAAAAGTTAAGCATGACACACAGACGAAAATGCTATTTGAAAGTTAAGCATGACACACAGACGAAAATGCTTTTTAAAAGTTAAGCCTGACACACAGACGAAAATGCTATTTAAAAGTTAAGCATGACACACAGACGAAAATGCTATTTAAAAGTTAAGCATGACACACAGACGAAAATGCTATTTAAAAGTTAAGCATGACACACAGACGAAAATGCTATTTAAAAGTTAAGCATGACACACAGACGAAAATGCTATTTAAAAGTTAAGCATGACACACAGACGAAAATGCTATTTAAAAGTTAAGCATGACACACAGACGAAAATGCTATTTAAAAGTTAAGCATGACACACAGACGAAAATGCTATTTAAAAGTTAAGCATGACACACAGACGAAAATGCTATTTGAAAGTTAAGCATGACACACAGACGAAAATGCTTTTTAAAAGTTAAGCATGACACACAGACGAAAATGCTATTTAAAAGTTAAGCATGACACACAGACGAAAATGCTATTTAAAAGTTAAGCATGACACACAGACGAAAATGCTTTTTAAAAGTTAAGCATGACACACAGACGAAAATGCTTTTTAAAAGTTAAGCATGACACACAGACGAAAATGCTTTTTAAAAGTTAAGCATGACACACAGACGAAAATGCTTTTTAAAAGTTTAGCATGACACACAGACGAAAATGCTATTTAAAAGTTAAGCATGACACACAGACGAAAATGCTATTTAAAAGTTAAGCATGACACACAGACGAAAATGCTATTTAAAAGTTAAGCATGACACACAGACGAAAATGCTTTTTAAAAGTTAAGCATGACACACAGACGAAAATGCTTTTTAAAAGTTAAGCATGACACACAGACGAAAATGCTATTTGAAAGTTAAGCATGACACACAGACGAAAATGCTATTTAAAAGTTAAGCATGACACACAGACGAAAATGCTATTTAAAAGTTAAGCATGACACACAGACGAAAATGCTATTTAAAAGTTAAGCATGACACACAGACGAAAATGCTATTTAAAAGTTAAGCATGACACACAGACGAAAATGCTATTTAAAAGTTAAGCATGACACACAGACGAAAATGCTATTTAAAAGTTAAGCATGACACACAGACGAAAATGCTATTTAAAAGTTAAGCATGACACACAGACGAAAATGCTATTTAAAAGTTAAGCATGACACACAGACGAAAATGCTATTTAAAAGTTAAGCATGACACACAGACGAAAATGCTTTTTAAAAGTTAAGCATGACACACAGACGAAAATGCTATTTAAAAGTTAAGCATGACACACAGACGAAAA
>OY744526.1:148436507-148441507 GCA_963556195.1 Sepiola atlantica
TTGGTCAAATGTTGTCGGAGAGAAGTGCCTGTGTGGGAGAGTTGTATATCAGGGTTCTCACTACGTATGGCTTTGTGGATAGCGGAAGTGATGCGGTCGCTAAAGAAGGGGAACTTAAGGAAGCAGGTGTTGGTGAGAGTGTGGTGTCTACGTCTTCTCGTGTTATTGAGACTGGATATGGTGGCAAGGGGGAAACCGTTGGTTAAGAGGGTCTGGTGGAAGGCTTTGGTGTGCATTGTTTTGTCGGTAGTGGATGAGCATTTGTTCTGTATGCGGGTGATTTTGGTGTGCGCATAACTAATTTTAGCTTTGAGGAGTAGGGCGGATTTGTAATGGATGAAAAGGTTCCTGCAGGCGGGTTTTCTATAGAAGGTGGTGTGAAGGGATCCATCGTCATTTATGCTCAGTTTAAAGTCTAGGAGAGAGAGAGAGCTTGAGGTGTTTGGATGTTCGATGCTGAATTTAATGTGAGGGTTAGTATTATTAAAGGTGTTGAATATAGAAGTAGCTTCTTCTCAAGATGAAGTGAGAATCAGAATGTCGTCAATGTATCTCGAGAAGAATATGTGGGAATGGCAGGTGCTAAGAGCTTGTTGTTCCAGTCTGTTCATGTAGGATATGGTGAGGAGGCTGGAGAGACTGGAACCCATGGGTAAGCCAGAGACTTGTTTGTAAGTGTCCTGCTGGAACCTGAAATAAGTGTTATCCACAATGATGCGTAGGAGTTGATGTATGTCTGTCGGGGTAAGCCCAAAACAGTCAAGGTTATTAGAAGAGATGTGGTTGGTTATGAGGTTGATGGTGGTGTGTGCGGGAATGGAAGTGTAAAGGGAGACAACATCAAGGCTGAAGATGTAGTTGTTGAGGCGAAGTTGTTGGGGTTGGAGGAAGTGAAGTCTGTTTAATACCTGGTCAGAGCTGCTCACGTGTGCCGGGAAGGTGGAGAGTAGAGGTTTGAGTAAATGGGAGAGAAGCCAGGAGATTTTGTAAAGAGGTCCCTCAGTACTGGAGACTATGGGTCTGATCTGTGTGTGGTTGCTAGCTTTGTGAGTTTTAATAAGGTGGTAAAAGGTGGGGAGTCTGCTGTTCCTAGTGGTGAGATTGAGCCTGTATACCTTGGGAAGATTATATCTAGCGCAAATTTGGGACCAAGCGTTGTTAATAGAGGTGTGTATGTGGGTAGCTGAGATGTTATTAGCGGGTGTGTATAGGGCGGTATTGCTGAGGTGTTCAAGGGCGAGAGTGTTGTAAGATTCCTGGGAGATGATACAGAACTTCTTGCCTTTGTCAGAGGGTAGGTAGACCAGGTTTTTTCCCTAAGGCCTTTGAGGGTGAGGCGTTGGGAATGGGAGATGTTAGGTGTGATGAGGTGTTTTTCGCATTGCAGAATGGAGAAAATCTTATGTTTAAGTCTTACTAGCTTTAGGTCTAATGGGTGGTTGTCGGGAGGCGGGTGTAGGGGGTGGTCAGGTTGATAAACGGGAAATGGGTTGGAAGAAAAGTTTGGGGAATTGGGGGGGATGGAGTCATTAAGTGAGCCTTGGTGGGTGGTTCAAAGGCTGATAACCATTTCAAATGGTATGCTGTTCTGCAGTTACCGTCAGGAAAACAGGGAGCAGGGAGGGAGTTCTAGAGTCCAGCAGCACGAGGAAAGAAGCTTTTGGAGTAGAAAACTCTTCGGCATCTGGGGACCTCCACAGTGAATGGATGGGATTTGGCAGATTGTCGGGTTGGTCTAGTGAATTTACATCGTTGGGGCACCAAAGCAGCAAGTTCATCAGAGCACAATCCATTGAAGTACTTGTAAAAAAGGCACAAGGAAGCAACATTGCAGCGATGGGATAGGGGCTGGAGCTTGGTGGATAGTGAGGGACCTATTAAGTTGGCTAGTCTTTTTTGGACCTTGTCTAAGAGGGAGAGACTAGTGGATGATGCACCAGCCCATATGTGGCAACAATACTCCATGTATGGGTGGATTGTTGCTTTGTAGAGATATAGGATAATGTCAGGTGTGAGAAGTTTACTAGCACGGTAGAGGGAGCCCACCTTCTTTGCAGCAGTCCTGGCAATGACTTCAATGTATTTGTTCCAATTCATGTTATCTGTGAAAGTTAGGTCGAGGAGTTTGAATGTTGAACACTCAGGTAGAGTGTTATTTGCCATGACAATCGGTGGTTGAAGAGGTTTCTTGTAGTTATTGAAGGAAAGTAGCTTTTTACCCCAATCCACTACAGACTGGAGGTCATTTTCTAAGGATTCAGCCATTGCCTCAGATATGTGCGCGTCGGTTTTGCCCACATGATAAGTCGAGTGTGGTGTCGTCAGCAAATATTCCTATCTCAGTCTCAATTAAATCAGGGAGGTCATTTATGAAAATCATGAACAGTAGAGGTCCAAGGATGGATCCCTGGGGTACACCAGCATTTATGTCATGTTGCTTAGATGAACGGCCATCAAGGACAACCTCGATCTTTCTATTTGTTAGGAATGATTTAATAATATTAAATATTTGTCCAGTAATACCATATGAGTGCAGTTTTAGAAGAAGCCCTTCATGCCAGACTATGTCAAAGGCCTTGGATATATTGAGCGCTACCGCCCTAGCTTCACCTGCCTTGTCCAGTGTATGATATATGCGTTCAGTGATGACCGTTAGGATATCTGCAGTAGATCGTGCTTGTCTGAATCCGTATTGATGATCAGAAAGAAGTTTACCATTAACTAGGTGCCGGACTAAAGCAAGATTGATTAATGATTCAAAGATTTTAGCAAAGATTGGGAGTAGACTGATTGGGCGATAGTTTAGAGGATCAATTCTATCTCCAGAATTCTTGAATACTGGGACCACAGAGGCAATTTTCCAACTATCAGGGAAACAAGATTCAGCAAGGTATTTGTTGTATAGTTTGGAGAGGACAGGGGCCATCTCAGCAGACCATTTCTTTATTAATATTACTGGTATAAGATCAGGCCCACAAGCTTTGGAGGTGTCAAGGGTTTTTATGATGTCTCTGACCTGAGATGGGGTGATGATCAGGTTCTCAAGTGTGGCTTCAGTCCGCAATGGGAATTTAGGGAGGGGTGGTTTGCCGAGTCCAAAGTGGAGTTTATGGCAAAACGCTTGCCCAGTAGTTCAGCCTTATCAGTTGCCGTGCAAACAACATCGTTGTGATTTGATAGCGGGGGAATTGTCCATTGTCCATTGTTCATCATACTATTCTAGATTTTCCAGAAATCACGAGTACCTAGTTTCTGTGATTGAATGCGTTTTTTGGTTATCTATGTATACCTTCTCTTTGCTTCATCTATCACTACTTTGCAATCATTTCTTGCCTCTACAAATCTTTGTCTGTTCGAAGTTGACTTATGGCGGCCGAATTTTCGGAATGCCTGTTGGAAAAGTGACAGTCTGTGAGAGGTCGTGAGCTGAGGAGAAATTAAACGTAGAGTTCCCAGCTGCATCAGTAATGCTGGAAAATCCCAACCAGTCATGGTGATGTGCATTAAAATCCCCAAATATTGTATTTGGGCATTCGAGTCGAGTGAGAGTGCTCTATCCAAGCTTTCAGAGACAGAGTCAAGCAGGGTACAGTCCTGGGTTGAAGGAGAATGGTATAAGAAATATAAGTAATTAATTCTGTTATGCAAGGTCAATCTAAAACACATGTAGGTCTGATCATCTGATTCTAACCTATGTTCTCTAGTCAAAGGGAGGGTGTTCCAAACATAAACTCCTAGCCCATGCATATGTTTGTCAGAGTCCTTACGGTAGAGTGGAAGGTAATCGGTCATGTCAAAGTGGTAAAAGGAGATTAAGGATTGAAGATTCGTTTCACGGGGTGTTTGTCAAGAGAAAAGTTTCTACATTTGTGAATGCGTTCTTAGTGTTACACAAGAGTTAGGGATCCTAACTAACAGTCGGAAACAGCAGCCAGACCAGCTGTCTAACCTGTCGGAACAAGAGCGACCCAGACTAGTCACATAGGACTTAGTGACAAAAAACTTTCCCCAAGTTGCCCAGATAAAGAGAAAGGGAGACGGCATTTATTGCCCTAGCCAAGAAACATGGCCAAGCACTAAGTGTCTTTAGAGGCGTTCCAGTGTTTGTACGTCTACGCCTGGCTAATAGATAGAGGAGTGCGAAGGCCAGGCGATATGCAGAGCCCATTAACTCCTTAAGCAATTATAGGTTTGCAAACCAGATACTTTGTTCAAGATTCCAGCTCTAGTAAGGTTTTCGATCAAGACTATGGAGGCCTCCCTCCCCAACAGTTTGCTGCCAAGACGTAAGTAGTTAGTAGCAAGGTTTTATTATCAGAGCTTTCCTTCTCTTAGGTGGATGACCTGACAAGGTCTACGGGTCCAACACTCCGAGAGAGGATAGCCTGCGTCCGTGTACTAGTCGGGTATTTCCGAGCCCCCGCAGGTTAAAAAAAATTTTTTTTAATTAAAAATTAAAAAATATTTTCATCCACATACGCACACACACACAAACATATATATATATATATATATATATATAGTAAGCAATGAAAATATATATGGCAATCAAGCTACACAGAGGCTCCCGTGTTTCATCCTTGGGGGGAATCGTCAGGCTAAATGCCGATTCCCCCCGGGGATGAAACACGGGAGCCTCTGTGTAGCTTGATTGCCATATATATTTTCATTGTGTACTACCTAGCTCTACTTACGTATCGAGCACTGTTGAAGTAAATACTGAAAACTGATACATAAAAAATTATATCTCCTTATAATATTTTATGTGGATACATGAAGTACTAATATATATATATATATATATATATATATATATATATATATATATATATGTAGATAAAATAAGTTCACTGTACACTTAACAGAGGGAACAGAAATTTCAAGATATTTTTCCCTGTCACAAAAAGTAACAGACAGCCAGTAGGGTAGCAACTGAGAAAAACTAGTTATCAATTTATACAATGAAGGCTACGGAGAAAAAGGGTTAAAATTGAAACTCA
>OY744526.1:148446507-148476507 GCA_963556195.1 Sepiola atlantica
GATGCATTTTTTTTTTATTAATATATAAAAATATAACTTTAGTAAAGGTGTATTTTGTTTTAAAAAAATAATACATTTTCACTAAGTTTTTAAAAAAAATAATGGTTTCATTATATTCCTAGATTGTTGATTAATAAATATTGAGAATTTCATTAAAATTGGTTGACTTCCTGAATTTTAGTGAATTTTTAAGTGAAGGGGGGGGGGTCAAAATGTTTTTACATTTTGGGAATCGGCCATTGATTTTGCACGTACCTATATATATATATATATATATATATATAAACAAAATATAACCCACAAACATTTTAAAGATTGTTGTATCCATGTGGTTAGTGTAAAAACCAAGATACAGAGTGTCAAAAATAAATGGCACAACATTCAGGTTATTGAAAACATTTATTAGATAATCTCTCCAAATCCAATATCAGAGAGTTCGGCATAGCAAGGGCTGTAACTCTAGTAAAGGAAAACAAATAATTGTGTCCCTTTGTTAGTTTTTTTTTTACCTAATAAAGTTGAAACGAATTGGTGAAGATGACCAAAGAAGCATAATAAATAAATAAATAAATAAATAAATGAATGAATACTGTGAAGGCAAATGATCTAGAAAGAGTACTTCATCATCATGTGTGCAACAAGCACTGAATCCTCAAACGTTGTATAAAGTTATATAAAACCATTAGAATGATTTTTGATTGAATTTTTTATCAAATGATTTTGACAATAATATATGATTGGTACCACTTTCTCAAATTATAACAAGTGTAGAGACTTCAGGTTTTTTTCTGATAAAGTTTTAATACTTTTGTTGATTGGGTTCATGTTGTGTCTTTCTTATACGACATGTCAGACGTGGTGATGTTATGCTGGTGCTGCTTTCATGGGAGTATGGTGTGTCTTCTGTTAGAGATGTACTTGGTTGCAGGAGGTTTTAGATGTGTCCATTTATCCATATAAGATGCATTTTCAGTCAGTTTTTCACTCCTAAGTTTTAAATAGCATTTTAGATGTGTACATACAGTATTATTATAGGATCATCATCATCATCATCATCATCGTCATCGTCATCATCGGTTTAACGTCCGTTTTACATGCTAGCATGCGTTGGATGGCTTTAAAACATTGACTTCCAAACTACCCTATTTTTGTCCAGGCCTTTATTTATCACTCTTTCCATCAGGTCCATTTTTATCGCTTCCTCTCATCTTTTCCTTGTCCTTCCCATGTTAACTGAACCTGACACCTCCAACTCTTTACATCTACTAACCCAAGAACTCATCCATTCTTTCAACGTGGCCATACCATCGAAGTCTACTCTTCTGCACACAGCTCCCTATGCTGTCCAAATTTAATCTTCCTCTGAGGTCATCAGAACTAAGCCTGTCTTCAAGACTCACATTACATATCAATCGTATCATTCTCATATCATTTCTCTCCACGTAATGCATGTCCTCAACCCTAATTGGCCAGGTTTCACTTCCATACATCATCGCACTACATACACATGCCTAATCGACTCTTCCCTTATTCGACACTGGTGTCTGTCACTCTGTCTGTCATCCGAAATTTGACTCACTACAGTAAAAACCTATCAGCATTGCTGTATATATATACATTCAAACAAACACATGCCCACATATAATAATGAGAAAATATTATAAATTTCAGTTTCCTAAATCGAATGTGAATGCCTTACTTGATCGACTCCAGAGATTAAACAAAGAACAAGGCGGTCTCGTGGGGAAGAAATTGTTGTCAGTTGTCGAACAAGATGACGACCAAATTCGCTTCTCGGACCTCAAGATGATACTGTGTGAACTGCTGCCTGAAATCACCGACCATGAACTCATTGTTTTCGCTCGTCAATACACCGATGATAAACCAGCAACTGAGTTGGCAACAGCCAGTATTCTAGCGATGGTTCAAGAACAGTTAAGAAAAAACAATTTTGAAGATTATCAGAACATTTTGAACACGTTCAAATATGAAGACTCATCTGCGTAAGTGAAATCTTTTTTTATTTTTATATTTGTTGATTTTTGTTTCATTTTTTTCTTGTCTGAATCTTTGCGATGAAAGCCTTAATTTCACGCATGTTGGAAGAGCCGTCAGTCAAGCCACAATATAGGAACTTGGTCATTTTTTTATGGAAGTCGCTCCAGACAAGGCATGAAGCCACTTGATGTAAGGAGCTAAAACAAATACTACTTCAAGCATAACACACCTGTGTCACAGCTAACAGGTGTAACCTTTTTAAATTGTAAACCCAATTTGGTCAACTGTACTAGTCTAAACATAATTGTTTTGCGATTGGTGTAGTATTTTAAATCATAAACACGATTTGGATAATTTTCTCACGATTATTCTGACTTTTTAAATTGTAAAAGTAAATGACATTTCAAATTATTGTTTTGATAATTCAAACTTTGTGCACCTTTTCCATTTTTATAAACTTGGCTGAAAGGTCAACTCGTTCGTTTCGAATGACAAAACTGAAAATCAAATTTCTCTATACTTCTCACTAAAAAGTAGGTTAATCTCTCTTTCTTTTAATACATTGTCCCATAATTAATTAAAAAACAAATAGCGCACTAGTAAAATACCCTTTAAAACAGCGTTTATGCTTTTCTTTGTCAAATAGGGTTGATATGCTATAAAATATTTTTTGTTGGCTTTTAATGTTTTCATTCTGCACTAAAGGATCCAAAGTTGCATATGTACAATGAGTTAGCATGTCTAGTTGTACAAACGTTTGAGACTGGCAAGGGGACCTGGCATTGATCAAAGCCAGGTACTCTCTAGCAAGCAAAATTCACAGGTATCAATGTCACTGAAAATAATATCACAGGTGATATGACAAAGGTTCAAAAGTTACAACACTAAAACTATAAATAAAATCATGCAGTAATAGGTAAACACTGCCTCTGTGATAATTAACAAAAATAAAAATAGCATAATAATAATAATAATAATAATAATAATAATAATAATAATAATAATGATGTAGTCGTAGTAAAAGTAAACAAAGCACAAATAAAAAGGCACTACTAAAAAGGCACAAAAAATTGTAATAATAATAATAAGAAGAAATGCAAACATTAAAATATCACAATAATAATGACACAAATGCACAGTAGTGATGCTGAAGGTTAGCATAACACAAATAAAAATGCGTAAGAATTATGTCAGAAATCAAAATTACTCGGTGATAGTAAATGCAAACATTAAAAATATCACAGTCATGAAAGTGTAGATATGCACCCCGCATCTCTGAAGCAAAAGCATCCAAAATGGATGCAGTAAATTACCTACATGTTCATCATAGCGTCACACTTCAATTGCCACATGAAAATGTATATGTTAAACACTGTCCTTAACTCTTATCTTCCCATGAAATCTTTCTAAGTTCAGAGCAATCACCATAAAATGGTGTCTTTTTCATTTAACTGTTTAGAATGCCCTTCATTTTAAACAGATTGTTATAGAACTTGACAGTGTAGACTGTAAAGACTTTGTTCTTTAATATGATGTTCTTCCTATTTACTTGCCTCCCCACAAGGACAGAGGTAGACGAAGGTGGGTTTCTAATGTGAGGAAAATCCAGCTACTCCAAAAAGAAGCACTCTGGATTGGAAAAAAAAATTGAAATTGCCTCAATCTAGAAAGATTTCTCTTTCATTGATCGAGGACAGAAAAGATGAAATGTAGTATCAGAACAGATACTACACTTTGCTCTTAGCGAAAAGGCCAAGAAATTGTTGATGTCGTTATTCGTGCTAAAATAATGTTCTGCATGCATGCTGGTTGATTAATTATATAATAATAATTAAAAAAAAAAAAACTATATTCATTAAAAATTATTTTAAAATAAAAACATTGATGTAAATGGTTAGATAAACAAATACAGAAATAATTATTATGACCCGGAGGTAAATGTCGGCAGGACTGGTAAGAGTTATGTCCCTTCAACTGTGATGTATTAAAAGTGTTTAAAAATAGATTTAAACAAAAGGTTATCATTACTTGTGGTATCATGCAGTATGGAAATGTGAACGTCACTTCAGGTCAGTGCGATTTTAAATGTTATGGGATGTTAGGACTTAAAAAATGTTGTTTTTCAAGCTAAGCGTATTTCGAATTATTAATGTTTCTATCTTCTGGCCATTCCTGCCTATTCCATTTCCAGTTTCTTCCCGACAACTTGTCAATTTCATCTAGTGTTTCTAACCAGAGAGAAATAGAAGAAGAAAGGTCGTTTTTTATTTCCTTGGACGAATCAGAGTTATCTTCAAGAGAGATAACCAACTCTAACACCGGGATGGGGGTGATTGGTCCTTTGTAGGGTCACCAGTGGTCAAAAATCACAATGAGGCTAAGACCTCTTTCACTTTTACTCTGTCCACTCTTCATGTGAAAGATATGTGCATGATAACATGTAAGTTTTTGCATTGTGCAACACACATTTTAATTGAAGTTTTGAATTGAACAATCATTCAATATGTGCATTCAAGTCAGTGTATTTCCTATTTAGCATTTTCATGTTTCAATATTGCATTGTTTATGTATTTTAATGTCGAGTCTAATTAATACGTTTCGAATCCTGCCGGCATTACTAATATAATGTACTAATATAATGTACTAATATAATGTACTAATATAATGTACTAATATAATGTACTAATATAATGTACTAATATAATGTACTAATATAATGTACTAATATAATGTACTAATATAATGTACTAATATAATGTACTAATATAATGTACTAATATAATGTACTAATATAATGTACTAATATAATGTAGACAACTTAATACACATTCTAACACGATGTTGTTTACATCTGTTCCTTTTATACTTCTTTTCTGGTTACAACACAATAAAACACATGTACATTGTTGCCCTGTGAATGGAGAATAAAATACTCCCCACATGTGTACGAGAAAATAAAAAATGTAAATAGATAAATATAAATAAATAAATAAATATACGTTTTATTCTTTTACCCAAGTCTAAAGGTTTTGAAGACGAAAAAAGTTGACGAAAATTCAGCTTTGATGAAATTGCTTTTAATGACGTCACAATTCTGAGATGCTCATATTTAGTTTGAACATCTACTACCAATTTCAGAAAAAATTAAAACCTTCGTTGTGTCATAATTCTCAAAAGTTGAACTGTGATGAAGTGTAAATTTTGTTTTTGTAATGTTGTAAAAAAAACTTTTGCTTTACAGAAAAAAAAACTTTGTTACGGCAATTTTGGCAATGTAGGAGGATTAAAATTGTTGTTAAGGGGTTAGTATTGTTTGTTTTACGGCACATCAACCCTATGAATCAATTTGTGCCATCCAGTGTATTTATAAAATAGTGTTCATAAGTTCTGAAAAGTTATTTAATTCTCTCTCTCGTTTCTTCTGTAACAGCTGGAAGTGATTAAATTTTTAAGCAGTCTTATTCGTTAGGCTAGATCAGGGGCGGGCAACCTCCGGCCCGCGGGCCACATCCGGCCCGCGAAGGCTTAGCGTCCGGCCCGCCACCCTGCTAGGCTTTATTATTGCAATCCGGCCCGCGGACCTCCCAGTAAAACTCATATCCTTTTGTGACATAGACGTAAAAGTAGGTTTCAAGTAAGATTTACAGTGGGATAAAAATGTATGAATATCAGCGAGCGATGATGCATGTATATTTCATTTTTCTTTAACTATTAAGAGATAAAAATAGAAAAAGAGAAAGAGAGAGACAAAGAGGACATGTGAGACGAGGAATAGTCATGAAACATAGAACCTATGTGAGGTGTGTCAAAACGAATGCTTGATCAACTTGCTACCTCCCCCGTCATTATTTTTTATGATTCCAAAATGGCTCTTCGTCGGCGCCTTTTATAACATCACATACAGAAGTCTCCTGAGAAAATATATCAGATTTGTAGAGTGTTCAATGCAATTTTTGTACAATTTATTCATGTAAACAAAATATCGTAATTCTGAGATTTCGTTTTTCACTCCAGCCCGCGATCTCCTTCCTAAAGTCTCATTCTGGCCCTCACTCTGAAAAGGTTGCCCGCCCCTGGGCTAGATTCATGATAGAGGAGTACCTGCTAGAAATCCTAAGTTTGTACAATCGATTAGAATGTGTTCGCCTAAAAGTAGGTGGTAGCAGAACGTGCCGCTGCCACCACTGAGTAAGTATGTCGATGTTAGATATACGTCCGATTCTGACTGCTTAATACTTTATCTTGTCGCCGATCGGGTTGCACATTTTCTCTTCCAACTGTTGGTTGATGTTTGCCATTTTCTTTTCATGTAGTGTAGGATCTTAGTTTTGTGATTTGTATATTGAAGCTTATAAGTTGTTATTGTCATCTTAGTTATTTCTTTTGAAAGTATGTCAGCTCTTTGATTTCCTCCCCCGATGTTGACATAGTTGGAAAGCCAGGCCAGGACTACCACTGTCATTGGCATCTTTCCAATATTTCATGCGTGTAAAGATGATTGGAGTTTCCTCTTTCAATTGATGTCAGATTAAACAGTCTGAGAAAAGTATGTATTTTATTTTCCCTTCCTCGAGTCCTTATTCAGATTTATTTATATTGGTGGTTGCCGCTATTATTCCATCTAAAAAATTTTTTGGCCCATCCATGGAAAGAGCTATTAATGCTAGTATTTGTTTTTAAGTTATTTAATTGTGTCATTCGTTTCTTTCTATGAGATCTGGAAGTGATTTTTTTCAGGTATTGCGATATAGGCACATTTTCAAACATTTTCTGTTGAGGTCTGGTGTGTAATAGTATTTCTTGTAGGTATTTTTGTATTTTGTACAGTCAATGAGAAAATGTTTGACTGTGAGCAGTTGATTGCAAACGGTGAACCGGTGAGAACCTTCTGCTTAGAGTAAGCATGTTGGATTCTTACTCACTTAATAATCTTGTTTTCTTACTCACTTAATAATCTTGTTTTCTTACTCACTTAATAATCTTGTCTTCGATTAAGTAACAGTTTTACGTTTTCTCTTGCAACTCTTGGTGGATGTTCGTATAATTTGTTGTTTGAGAACATATCCAATATTGTTAGCCATTTTCTTCTTAGTTTTGTAATTTGTATATGGAAGTTTCAGAGTTGTTATTATCATTTTAGTTTCTTCTTTTGCAATTATGTCAGCCCTTTCATTGTCTCTAATGCCCACATAGATGGGCAGCCAGGCCAAAACTACCACTCTGCCAATGCACATCAGTGCACTTTTTCAATATTCATTCATTGATTTTCCATTAAAAGAAAGCATTGTTGTTACTTCCTGGCGCTCGCTATATAAAACAACACGATCAGAATTACTATGAATGGTAAGAAAAAAAATAGCACAGCAATAATGACAGAAATTTTTTTTTTTTTTAAATTGACAAAATAAAAATGACCGAAAAATATTGACACAAATAACAGTAGTAAATAACAAGGTTTTAAATAAATTTGGCACAGGGAAACAACGCAAACAAATATGGAATTTTTATTACAGACATTTACATTCATGCCAATATTCTGTCCTCTGCCATTACGAATTATGTAATCAGGTAATAAAAATAATACAGCAATTAATTTTGACGTAAGTAAAATGGCAAAATATTGGAACACATGAAAATGGCACAATATTAAAGACGTCAATAATAAAGACAACTAATGGCATAAGAACATGTAAAAATATTAGCAAAAATATTAATAGCACGAGTAAATATGACAGATAAAACACGTTGAGATATAAATGGCACAATAATTCGTAATGTGACAGAAAAATTGAACCATATCAGCACAAATAAAATTTGTACATAATGACATAGAAATGAAGAAAAATTTGATTGATAAAAATGATACAATTAAAATTAACACTGATAAAATGGCACATTAATGACACAAATAAGAATGGTTCAGTAGTTTATAATGTGTTGATAAAAGTGGTGCATTAATAGCAAAAAATTTACTGTTATTCGAGACATTTTAATGAGGCAAAATAATACTTTTCTTCTCGGACATTTTTTAATAATGAAAAATTAGATTTTTCTTTCATAGATTATCTTTTTTACCATTTTTTGGCAAAATCGGTTTTTGTTTTTTCATAAATCGTTTACATACTTGCATACTAACATTTTTCTTATGTAAAATGTGTTTTTTTTATCGACTTTTAATGGTTATCTTAAAGCATAGAACTAAGCGTTAACTTGGTAGAAAAGCAATTTTTAGACAAAGTGTAAATTCGGCACCCCAGTTCTTTTGGCCGATCAAAGGAACTGTTAAGTATGGCAGCATATATTACGTTACTGAAACGTACCACACCTTTCAAAATGTAAATACATAATAAACATGTACATTCAAATTGACTTTGCTTCAAAAAAAAGATCAGTGTTTCCATTAAAAAAATTAAAACAATTATATATATATATATATACAGGGCTTTACCGAGCCCTCCAAAAAGGAGCGCGCTCCAGGAGCACGCTCTTTTTTGCTGGAGCGAAGGAGAGGATGGCTCATTTTATATTCAGTGGAAGTTGAGCGGGAGGAACTCCATTTGGGACTAAAGAGCGGTGGTTTTATCGCTCCGCGCTCCTCGCTCCAAAATTATTTGATTTTTTTTTTTAAACATTAGTTTTTTATTCAGCAATATAAAGGAAAAGTAAAGAAAGTCTCAGAGTTTACTCTGAATTATTTTTTAAAATTATATCTCTGGTAAATGTATATGAGAGAGAGAGGAAGAGGGAGAGGAAGGGAGAGAGAGAGCGAGAAAGAACGAGAGAGTTACACATGGAAACAGAAACTGAACTTTTCCGGGTTTTTTCACATCTATGTGTTACATTTTTGATAGGACAGTGTTCTTAAGGCAGCAGACAATTTGGCGTCAAATGTCTTTAAATGCGCCAGTGAGTCTATAGATGTCTTTGAAGTTATTTTCTTATAGATTTTAACCTTTTTGTATTTATGAAAAGGATGTATATTGCTGATTGAATAAATTAGTCACTTTTTCTTTTAATTCGTGTTTTTAAATAAAGAATTTTAGGTTTAATTATACTATAGGGGCCGTTGGATTTTCTCACCCATTTCGCTCGGTATTCACCCAAATGTTCGATAAAATCGATTTTTGGGGTGAAATGGTACATTTTGTCCTGCCAAAAAATTGTAATTTATTTTTTAGCATATATCAAATAGAACTTTTATGCCACATTTATACCCGTCGTCTTTTCAGTGATATTTTGTTATTCTTAAATTCACGACTGGTATGTTTTAACCATTTCATGTTTGCTTTTAAATTCGTTAAATTCCGTTAAAACTTGCTTTTGTATATAGAATGTTCAAAGTTTATTTTTTGTGTGTAATAAAATGTTAAAGCAGTACAAAATATCTTTAGTCCAAAGAAAAAATATATTTAGTCTAAGGAAAAAATATCTTTAGTCCAAGGAACAAAACAATAAAAACCAGCGATTAAAACCTGGAATTAAAGTTAGATTCTCAACACTTTAAAAAGTAAATGAGAATGTTATTTCAGGACCAAAAATATAATTAAGACCAACAATCAGTTTTATCCAAAATTTGGGCCAATACCAAGCGAAATTAGCGAAAGCAAAGAGCGGTCCCTATTCTACAATTAAACTGATGTTTAAACTTAATTAAATTAAAGAAAATATCTTACATTTTAATTTTAAAAAGCAAATAATTAGACTTTTTGACTAATCTGTTGCCTTTTTAGAACCGAAAGTAGCATAGATATCTTTCTTTATCTTAAAAAATCTATTATCGAATATTAAAATTTTAAACAGTTTGTTTTTGTTAGAGATTTTAAATATAGACGTTTTCACCTTTTTTATTCAAATTTTTAATTTTAATAAATGTTTTTGCCCGACCTAGGAAAACTTACTCCAGTTAAGTTTTTGGTAGAGGAAAATTTGAACCGATATTTTCTCAACTCCCAAGGTCTAGGCCAGATATTTTGTATGAAATTTCGAGACATTAAATGGATCTCTGAATTGTTTATTGACAATTTATTGATATTTTTTGGCCAACTTATGAGAAATTTTTTTTTTTATTCAATCTTTAAAACATAAACTTCATTGGGTTTTTTTCGCTCCAAATTGTACTATTGAAAAGAAAATGGATAAATCGATTTGTTTGAAAGTACTTGCGCGTTTCTCTGTTGTAAATAATAATATACATTATACAATATAGTTACGTTCGTAAAACACACAAATATTAAACAACAGTACGACAATTAATGTTGCCCTGGCTGTCTCTCCTCTCCCAGAGAAATGTTTTCTTTAAAAAGAAAATAATCACTAATAATGTTTAAAAGTAAAACTTTATTTACTTAAAACAAATCTAAATATATCGGGTCAAATTTTCCTTTCCTGAAAAAATAGGTTGTTAATGTAATGAATATTAAAATTGTTTTAAATTACTTCAGGGATTTTTCTATTTCTATTTTATACCTCAGGAAACAAAAATTAACGTATCATCCTATACTTCGTCCGACATGTTCTCTTATAACTCTCAAAATATTAGTGAGATTTTGTCAAATATTATCTTACGGTCTTACACTTGAAGTGACATCTCAACCCATATTAACGGGATCCTTTGACGCCCACCCCTATCCTTCGACCACTCATTGGCAGAATAAAATGTTTATGAAAGAAGGTGCATTTTTATTATGGAGCGCTGAAAAAGAGCCGCTCATTTTTTATATGAGTTGGAGCAGGAGCGGCTCCTTTTTGAAAATGGGGAGCGTGAGAGGAACGAACTCCAATTTTGGGCGTGGGAGCAGCTCCAAAAGTAGTGGAGCGCGTAAAGCCCTGTATATATATATATATATATATATATATATATTAGCCTTAAGCCTCCCCCCCGGGGATGAAATGTGGGAGCCTCTGTGTAGCTTAATTGCCAAAAATATATTTTCATAACTTACTACCTAGCTCTACTTACGTATCGAGCACTGTTGAAGTAAACACTGAAAATTGATACATAAAAAATTATATCTCCTTATAAAATTTTATGTGAATACATGAAATAGTAATATATATATATATATATATATGAAAGTCAGCACAAAAAAAAGCACGTTTTATCCTTAGTATCAGATGGGAACACAAAAATGTTGAAATAGCTGGTCTCAAATTCATGTACACACTGCTCAGGCAACGTCGACTGAGATGGCTTGGTCACATTTACAGAATGGTTTATGGCACACTTCTCCAAGATCTCCTTTATGGAAAGTTAAAAGACACGGATGTCTGCAAGAGAGACATGAAGGCCCTTGACATCGATCCGTCATGAATGAATGGAAAAAAAACCTCAAACGACAACTTGACATTGGGGAAGCGAAGTGGAAGACGAAAGCCGCTGAAAAGGGCAAAAGCAAGTGAGCTTCCTCATCCATCCTCCTCCTTTATCTGTGGCAAAGACCACAAGACATATAGGTCTTCTCAGCCACAGCAAGAAATGCCTAGGTTAAGTCATTATGCCCCCTTGAGGCATTCGCATTACTGACAAGACTCTGTAGATACTGAAACTAGTCTGCTAGATCTGCAAGTGACATTTTGAGAGCTCTGTCGTCCAATGATTACTCCTGATGAGATGTTGGACGAAACAGCTCTCACAGCCACATTTACAGAGACAAACAAAATTCTGCTTTTATTTAAAACCATTTATATATATATATATATATATATATATATATATATTGTATACCAATACCAAAAACAAATACTTGTAGATTTTCTAACTTTAAAAGTTAAAAGCACAAAAAATCATAATAATATTTTGTCCTTTTGGAATTGAATGTAGAAAAAAATTATTATTTTCTCTCAAAAATCTATTCTTTCTTCATAATAAGTAATGGTCAGAGGTTTGAATAAAAATATAAAAGTATAGAAAGAAAATCACTCTCCAACCAACTACGTCCAAGCCGATCGAGCTGACTGGTCTCAAGAAAGAAATCACTTTTGATTATATAACCAATAAGTCTCTACATAACACAGCAGACTCACCCTCCTCCCTTGTTACGAGCACATCTCCACTCTTCGTTTGTCCTTTGGCATTTGCTTGATAAGATGAGCATCTCTCCAGATTCCCAATTCATCTTCATTCCCTCAACTTATAATTGCATTGCTATCAAGAATGACAGTTTATTTGATGAAGTTTTCACTTAACATCATCACCGTTGGCAAATTTGATGGACTGAAAAGGGGGGGGGGACAACTCAAGCGTCATTCGTTTCAATTATTTTCCAATAGCCACTAAATTTAACAATTAGATGATGCGACTATTTCCAACTCTTATGCCTGGAAACAAAAATTACCTATCGCAGTGTAGAAGAAATATAAAGAAGGGTTGCTATATCGTAGATGTGCTGGAAATAAAAGTAGATGAGAGTGATTATGAGGGAGTGCCGTGTCGGATGAATGGAGACTAAGAGAAGGAGGAACAACAGAATTGAGATTTACATATTTTTCATTTCATTATGTTTCAAAGATTCATATCATTTTCTTTACTGTGTGAGTTCCAACGTGTGTGGATGTGCATCTAGCTATGACGTTTCCCCCATTCTGAAGTCGTCATGTTGCAATGTCGGTTTAATATTCGTTTTTTTTTGCATTCTGTTGTGTCTACGCTTTGATGTCATCTGAAGAACCTTTCTCTGTCTTTTTCAACATTTTGTAGTGGCGACGTTGGTGTGTATTACTTACCATTTCGTTGGAAACATATCAGTCCAAGATGACGTTGGTTATTTCACATTTTACTTCTTGTGTCATTGGCTTGCAACTCCCTGAAACTGAATTTTTGGTCATCAAGCTGCGTTTTTAATCGCCATGGAGAAACTCTCAACTTGTTGTTAAATCGCGCTGGAAGTGTTCTAATAGGTTAATTAACATTAGATTACGTTTTAATTGTAGTTGTAGAGAATGGTAATAAGTATCGCTCATTTGCACTTTTGTTTGAGCGTCGCTTTAAGCAGGGAAAAGAAAAGGATGGAAAGAAAAGAGTGAAGCAAAACAAAAAGAGAAGGAAAGGCAGTGGCTTAACATGCCAGTAATCTATTTTAATTTTTCTCGTCTTGCGAAGTATACGACAACTAAATCACAGTGCGGAATTTAAACTTGCGATTTAACACCGAAGCAATGGGAAATATAACAAAATACTTTTGAAAAATGATGATTGTTTGAATTTTGTGAAACAATTAATTGTTTTTTGATGACACAATTAGAAGCAAAGTTACATTTTACATGAATCATAAATTAATTAACAATGAAAATATTTGAAAATGATGTTACGGGTCAATAAATAGGGGAAACACAACACAGTCTGTTTGTATTTTGTTTCCGTTATTCTATGAGCTATTTTAATCTTGTGTTAATATTAAAAATAAAAATAAAGAATAAATTACTCTGTGACCCTTTCGAAATTTGAAAGGAATTTGGAAGCATTTAAACTGTTGAATAGAAAGTCATTTTTGTCTTTAAACTTCTTTGCAAATCCACACGTATTAAAAGATTAAAAGTTTTGGAAGCATTTTACATATTTTATGACAAGAGATTAAAACGACATTCATCATCATCATCATCATCATCATCATCAAGGTCTTTTTAAAAAAAAAAATTTTTTTTCACTCCTGGTGGAGGAACTCCTCCCTGGTTTCTTTCCACTTTGTTTTATCCCTGGCTAGGCGTGGCCAAGTAGGACCTAGTTGACTATCAAGGTCGTCCCTTCACCGGGTTTTTGGCCTTCCTCTAGGTCTTTAAAACGACATTACTTTACCAGAATTAATTATAGCTTTAAAACAATTAAGTTCAATTAATAATTTAATGACCAAACGATATCGTAATAATTAAAATTAAACTGTCAAAATTCTATTTAAAAAAGATAATTTAGTAAAAAACAAACAAACAACATAGTTAAAAAAAATAACCGAAACAAAAATGAAAGTAAGAAGACTTCTTTTAGCTAGGAACAAAGTGTAGAATCTGTTCTGATAGCACACTTCATCTTTTCTGTTCTCGCTTAGTAAAGGAGAAATCTTTCTGGACTGAAACAGTCTTTATTTTTGTCATAATCCAGAGTGTCCTTTTTGGGTAGCTGGATGTTTCCCACATTACAAACCGACATTGTGTCTAACTCTGCCCTCGTTGGGAGTCGGGTTAATTGGGGATTCCCGGTCAATGTCAGGTAAAAATTGCTAGTCAATATAATAAGAAGTTCCGTTGTGTATGTATGTATGTATGTATGTATGTATGTATGTATGTATGTGTGTATGTGTGTGTGTATGTATGTATGTATGTATGTATGTATGTATGTATGTATGTATGTATGCATGCATGCATGCATGTATGTATGTATGTATGTATGCATGCATGCATGCATACATGTATGTATGTATATATGTATGTATGTATGTATGTATGAAACGCTCACTCGTGATAGAAATGAATTGAGTTATACAATCGGCAATGGCTCTAAGATCTTGCAAGAGCATGCTATTATTTTGAAAAGCCAGTAAAAGAGAAATGAGGGAACCATCATTTTGTGCAGCAAAGTATGTCTTTCCAATGTTGACCTTACTAACCATGGAAATTATGACCAATTCTCTGCAGAAGATATCCAAACATGTGGAATGTGCCAGAAGACTTGCAGAAGCGTTTCAGAATTCATTTGCCACATGAAGTCACATACGCAACCTGAACAACTGGTGCAAAACAGGCCAATTCTTAGGCATAACTTTGTATACAATGTTTGCAATAAGCATTGCAAATCTCTTGTTGGATTCAACGAATGAAACTATGGACAGAACTCATGTATGCTTACAATATAACTCCATAAACATTGGAATGAGTCTACAAGATTTGGAACTGGGATTCTATGTACAGGAATGCTTTTTTTGTTGTTTTTGTTTCTAATAAATCACTACTTATCAAGGCCAAAGGCTACTTGAGGATAAGGTTAATGAGTTGCAATGATTGTCAGTTGAAAGATGAAGAATATTATGAGAGGATTGAACATGATTAATGGAATGAACTAAGTTTGATTGTAAGATAGGATTTATATATATATATATATATATATATATATATATATATATATATATATATATATAAGTACTGTGTGGTAGGGCAGGAAAAACCCAGCAGAGTACTCGATTAATTAAGAAATCAGAGATTTCGAAGGATTAAAATCATAAATATTTATTTATAAAATACAGAAATTCAATGTAACATCAGATTTTACATTGAATGTTAAATTTAATTTCTGCATTTTACAAATATATATATATATATATATATATATATATATATATATATATAATTTTTTTAACGTGAAATTTTGAAAAACCAACACATGGTGCAAATTTAAATGATAAATCTTTTATTTAATTTTTTTTTTTTTGAAAACTATCGTTGTAAAACAATTTATACAGGCAAGACTGTCCTATAGTTTTTTCTTTTTTCTTCTTCTTCTTCTTCTTCTTCTTCTTCTTCTTCATTTCGATGATATCATCCCCGAGGAGTCAAATCGCTCTACCGTTATTCGACCCCTCTTAAATACAGTTTCATGTGTGCTTCAAAGATGTTTCCTTATATATATATATATATATATATATATGATTATTTTTATTTACACTAACATGTACAAAATCTGCGACACTGGCATGTCGATGTTATCGATCAACAGTTATTATGAACTGAGATCTCATCAGGCAGAGTTAGAATCCGATCTTAACCTCAAATCATATTTGGAGAGAATGGAATGGAGAGAAAAAAGAAGAAAAGAAATTTAAGATTTCAAAATTTAGGGAGTCACGTGGTTTAGGACCGTTAAAAATCAAAAAAGTTAAAATCTAAAATAAAACAAAATAGAACAAATAAAATTAAATTAAATTAACATAAAGTGAAAAGAGAGACACATAATAAAAAGGCTAGGATAAAGATAGATAGATAGATATATAGAAAGATAGATAGGTAGATAGATAGAAAATATGAAAACGTCTGTTGATTCAGACAGAGAGTTGAGAGGGGAGGTAACATGCAAGTGAAAGTGTCAAGAAATCGGCAGTTACTTCGGCTTGGGCGAACAACGTATTGTCAAATCAGCTGTAATTCATGGCAGTCTTTATGTGTATAAGTGTGTAGACATGTTTGTGTGTTCTCAAATCAGTCGTAATTGGTAGTATCATATATGCGTATGGGCGTGCAGACGCGTGTGGTTGAGGAGGTAAGGGGTTGTTAATCAATTGTGTCACTAATTCTAAATTTATACTATTTTATTTTTTATTTAGAGTTCATCAAATTATCATTAATAAATTAATAGATAAACAAATAAACTAGTAAATTAAGTCTACATAATTAGTAATAATAATAATAATAATAATAATAATGATAATGATAATGATAATAATTATAATTGAAATGATATAAAATAATAATAATAATAATGATAATGATAATATCGGTAATAATTTAAAAGTACTTAAATGCCGCCATTATTAAGTATTAATAATAATAGTAATAATAATAATAGTAATAATAATAATAGTAATAATAATAACAACAACAATAATAGCGGTCAATAATAATTAAGAATTAATAAAAAAAAGTAATAGTCAGGTAAAAAATAAAATAATTAAGAAATATTCGAAATATCATAAGATAATAATAATAATAATAATAATAATAATAATAATAATAATAATAATAATAATAATAATAATAATTATTAAAATAATAGAATTATAGATAATGGCATTATTGTTAATGGTAATACCACCATTGTTACTAAAACTAATAATAACAATAACAGTAAAAGTCAGGTGACGGTAACAATGGTAATATTAATATTATTAACAATAATCATAAAGTGGTTATATTGTCATTGTTACTGCTACAAACAACAACAACTATGACAATAATAGTTAACAGAACATTAACATTATTAATAATAATAATCTCGATAATAGTACAGAAATGTCTAATAATTAAATGTCAAATAATTAAATTTAAAGATATTAATAATGATAATAATAATCAATAATAATAATCTAAAATAGTAAGCAATAGATGGATAAAAAATATAAGAGAATATTAGAAGATAAAGAAAAATAACGAAGATGACAATTAATATTAATCATAGTAGTTGTAAATATGATAATAAAAATAAAAATAAATTATTTAATAATAGAGAAATTATCTGTTGTGATAATACTAATAATATTAATAATGGTAAAGAATAATATAAGGATAGCTATAATAATGGTAACCATGGTGACCACAATAATTTTAATAATTGTAATAAAGATGATAATGATAATAAAAATAATAGCAGTATTATAAATAATAATTATAAAATTAATAATAATATTGATTTATAAAACTGATAATAATAATAGTAGAGGCGGTTATTCTAATAATAGATATAATGATGGTTATAAGTAGTGATTGTAGTAAAAACTGTAAAAGATAATAATAATAATAATAATAATAATAATAATAATAATAATAATAATAATAATAATAATAATAATAATAATAATCAATAAGAATGGTGTAAAATAATAGTTATGTTGACAAAAATACCGTTATTGGATAGGTAAAGTTTTTTTTTTAAGAGATAGTATTAGCTTGAGGGGTTATAAGTGGATTACTAAGAAGGTGTAATCTATTATGCTTGCAGTTAATTGAGGTTTCTTGTTTTTTGTTTAGAAGTTTACCTCTATCACTAAATTTAATTATTTCAAGTTTTTCGGTTAAGCAAAGGTAACAAGGTGAGTTTAGGAAACTGCAGGTGCTAGTTTTTCTGATTGTGTTCCAAGTCTCCAAATATGATCGGATTCGTACTCTGCCTGATGAGATCTCAGTTCATAATAACTGTTGATCGATAACATCGACATGCCAGTGTCGCAGATTTTGTACATGTCGGTGTAAATAAAAATAATCATATATAAAGCTCTATTTGATATTGAGCACTTTTTATAAACCCGGTTGAAATTCTTTGGATTACTACCCTGTGGATGTTTTACCTGGATTATTATCGTCAATATTATATATATATATATATATATATATATATATATATATATAGTGGCCCTTCGCCGGTCGTGTCCGACCATGAATGACACTTGCAGATCTAGCCGGCTAGTTTCAGTATTCACAAAGTCTTGTCAGTGATACCAGTGCTCCACAGGGCATACTGACTTAACCTAGGCATTTCTTGCTGTGACTGAGAAGGCCTATATGCGTGTCTTGTGGTCTCTGCTACAGGTACTACAGATGAAGGAGGAGGGTGGATGAGGAAGCTCACTTGCTTTTGCCCTTTTCAGCAGCTTTCGTCTTCCACTTTGCTTCCCTGATGTCAAGCTGTCGTTTGAGCGTTTTTTCCATTCATCCCAAGATGACGGATCGATGTGAAGGGCCTTCATGTCTCTCTTGCAGACATCCCTGTATCTTAGAAGGGGGCGCCTATGGTCTCCCTCCCCATCTTTTAACTCTCCATAAAGGAGATCTTGGAGAATTCTGCAATCAACCATTCTGTGAACGTGACCAAGCCATCTCAGTCGACGTTGCTTGAGCAGTGTGCACATGAATTTAAGACCAACTATTTCAACATTTTTGTGTTCCCATCTGATACTAAGGATAAAACGCAGGCTTCTCAGATGAAATATCTGCAACTTTTTTTCTTTTTTAGCATAGAGTGTCCATGTCTCACTGCCATACAGCAGGATGCTTATAATGCAAGCGCAATAGACTGACATTTTTGTGCTGACTTTCATATATATATATATATATATATATATATATATATATATATATATATATTGTTTACCAGATTTTATTAATATTTAAACTTTCTTTTAATGGTATGAAATCATGCAGATTCCTCAAATTTAAGTAAATTTCCATCCTTTCTAATTCCATAAAATAAAAATTTCTAAAAGCTTTGATTCCTTTGAAGTAATCCTTTCTTTTACACAGTTTTCACCATAAAAGTCTGTGTTTGGTTGTTGTCAAATATATTGGTGTCTCATCTTTTTGCACTTGTTCGAGTGTCCAAAAATGTCAAAACATTTTGACTTCGGCGGAGATAGTTAGAATGTCAAGAAACAATCAAAACCGTAAGTTTTTTTTTTATTTGAGTTTAACTCAACTACAGTCCCTATTTATTTGTCGCCCCACGGGAGAAGACTAAGACCCAAGGTCGTTTTTTATGTGGAGAAAATCCAATGTGCCAAAAGGGGTCAAACATAAAGATTGCCTCAGTCTAGATTTCTCCTTCACTAACCTAGGATTGAAAAGATAAAGTGTAGTATCAGAATAGATACTATAATTTGCTCCTAGCCAAAAGGCCAATGAAGAATTTACAAAATTATTGGCAAGTTCATACAAAATTCTGAAATAATTGATTAAAAATGCTAAACGATTATTCTGTAAAACCCTATACAACCAAATACCAATTACAAAACTCATTGGATAAAGAAAATCAGTGACAAATCACCACAACAGTTCGTATCTACCTATATATAAAGTTACCACTGTCGACTAAGGAAAGAGTCTATCATGCATGGATATGCAGTGTGATGGCATATGGGAGTGAAAGCTGGCCAATGATAGTTGAGGACATGCGTTGCATGGAGAGAAATAATATGAGAATGATAAAATGGATGTGTAATGTGAGTCTTAAAGACTCGCTTAGATCTGATGACCTCAGAAGAAGATTAAATTTGGACAATATAGGAAGATGTGTACAGAAAAGAAGACTATAATGAAAGAATGGATGATAGTTTTTTTGGCTTAGTAGATGTAGAGCAGTTAAAGTAGCAGGGCCAGTTCATAGAGGAAGGCTAAGGAAAACATTGGAGGAATTGGTGAAAAATAAAGACCTGGTCAGAAATAGGTTAGTTTGGATGTCAATTTCTTAAAGCCGTCCAACGCATGGCAACATGTAAAATGGACGTTAAACTGATGGTGATGATGATGATGATGATGATGATGATGATGATGATGATGTAGTAGTAGTAGTAGTAGTAGTAGTAGTAGTAGTAGTAAACAACCAGAATCACATATTCTGAAACTACATTACCCAGGGTACTAGGATGAGTGTGTTTAATCAAATAGAGAATATAAATATTATGGGGTCTGCATTCACACTTTTTTTTTTTTTAACATAGTTCACCCCAGACAAGGCAGGCCGCCACTGTAGACGTAAGGGGCTACTGAGAAGAAAGAAAAGGGAGAAGGTTGGGGGGGGGGGTCAACCCAAATTGGGATTAGCGCAGCGAGACACCTGTTTACACTAGTTTTAAATTTCTGCATGTCAGTACCGTCGGGGAAACAGGGGACAGGGATAATCCATAAAAAGGAAACATGATGTTTTATTCTATTTTATTTTTAAAGGTGTTCAGAGCTTGGAACAGAGAGCAAAGGATTTTTTTCATTTATTTCTGGGAAACGCCGGGTATGCCTCGAGGGAATTAAAAACAATAAATTTACTGAAATTTATTTCAATTAATCTCACTTTACTTACGCTCCCTTTAACTCAATCAATTTGAGCACATTTTTCGGGCCTCACACCAAAATTTGAATATCATGTAAATAATATGAATAAAAAGATAATATTGTGATATGAGTTAGGTACAAAAAGGCATACGATTCCTAATTCTTATTTATTTAAATGAACCAAATGAAAATAAATGCGCATAAAAACCAAAAACAATCTTGTAGAAACTGAAATTAGAAATAATTTGACAAAAATCCCTCAATTTACAAATTTATAATATCATAAAAATATTGCAGAAAATAAAAAGATAAACTTTACATAAAACAGAAGTTTATAATTCGCCATTCATCATAACTGAATTGAATAAAAAAAACTTAATAAATGCAAAAACTGAACCAAATGAAATCCATTACTTTTCTATAAAACTCTTACCATAAACATCCTTCAGCATACTTTCATTATATTCTTTAATAGCATATGCTATTCATGCCAATTCTCTCACTCATGGCTTGAAACAACATCTAATAACAAGTCTTAAACCTAATAAAGACCTTCCAAATCAAATTAATTACCACCCTATCTCATTATTCAGTTGTCTGTACAAAAACTAAAAAAAACTATCAGAAGAATAGTTAACACTCTACTGACATGGTTTCTAAAAGATCACACTGTAATATCCGAATTTATAAGTGTAAAGGAAATGTTCAAATGAGAGAGAAAAACACTTTGTAGAAATTCAACAAATATTATTATTTGTTTTAAAGTTGAATGGTAAAATCTAATTTAAACGTTCTTCCTATTTTACAAATTCACAATGAGTAATGTCCGTACACTAAAAGGTTTGTAAGGCTTTTGTTTTGGTTCGTATGAAATATGTGTGTGCATATGCAAGAAAGCACTAGATTTTGTCATACATTTTGAACCACATTTTGAACTATGCATTTAACTGACTGGTGGTCAGTAGTTAATAGCAGTATCTTAACCTAGTGAAGAAGAAGAAAATATGATTATCTTTTTTCTCATCTTGTAAAATTTAAGCATTCAGGGAAATCGGTGGTTCAAAGAAAAGTAAGTGCTTAATATATTATACAAAACATGCAAGAATCGAATTATTACATACGTTATAAAACAACTTTTTCAGAGATTAGTTAAACTACAATCAATTGTCTTATTCATAAGGAATAAATAGGTTTGAAAATACCATTCTTAACATTATTAAAATTAGAATAAAGAGTATCATTAATTCCAAAAATTCTATATAGTTTTTATTTACGTAATTTGAGAGAGAAACAATGTTTACGATATTTGAATTTGGAGTCTACAAGAAAAGCAATATTAAAATAAAGATCTGATTGGTTGTAAAATCAAATTGAAATATTCTTGGATTTCTGGAGCCGGGGTTTCCACAGAATTTGATCAGTCGCTGGGAGCTCGTTTTACACAATATTTTGCTAAGGAAAATGGCTGGTTTGCTATACAAATTAGATTTTGACAAAACTGAAATATGCCTGAAAAACATATTCACCTTGAAATACTCATGGTTTTGTCCACAATCATCATGTAGTATCCGTCTTCTTTGGTCTAGAAAATGGAATTTTTTTAACAATCCTAGAATTCAAGGTGTACCTTGGGAATGCATTATTTAAACTATTTAAACAGGAAATAGGAGTGTCACAGGACAATTTTGTATCCGTTACACGATTTACATTAAAAATTAACAGATGATTTTTACATCTCTGATCATGTCACACACAGAAATAAAGAAAAGAACAACCCCTACAAGTTTAAATCAAATGGACGGAGGAAATGTGATGTATCTTCTTCAAAATAAGGGTTCATGTGCCGTTAAAAAATATCTATTCTAATTTATGATTTCGTCCTGCAAGATCAACTGCTGATGTATGAACTATAATATTGCATAGGATTTGTGAATCTCTTGGCGAGGAAGGGGGTGTATTTCTAGAGCAATAACATTGTACATATCAAAGGCCTTCGATATGGTCTGGCACATTGAGTTGCTTACCAAACTTGCTAACTATAAAAATGTCTGTGCAAACCTCAACTACTTTTTCTCGGATAGGTTTATAAAAGTAGTTATTGATGGACAGAGATCGAAACCACAGAATCAAGTCAGGTGTGCCTCAAGGATGTGGGGCAACACTCTTCTTGATTTTCATTAATGACCTGCCAAATCATATCCTGAGATCATTTGTTGACATCTACACAGACAACACAACTGCCTATGGCAGCACTTTGAAGAGCACTAGTAATCAAGATCTCACCGATTCTCTCTCTTCAGACCTGGAGCATGTGATGCACTGGGGAAAAAAGTGGTTTATTACTTTTAACATCTGGAGAGGTACCGCACAAAGCACACATTCCTGCCTTGGCAGAGTACAAAATCTAGTAGGGGGATGATCTCTTCTCTTCCCTACGACCCCTTTTTTTCACAAAAGAGACGTTGATAGTCTCTCTCTACTCTATCCTGATTTCCATGGAAGATGCTCGACTGAGCTCCAATCTTTGGTTCCTCCTTGTAAGACATGCACGGCAAGAACTCGTCTTTATGCCTCAACGGAAAAATATGCTTCTTTCTACTTCCATCTGCATCAGGTGCAATTTCCATGAACAGAGTTTCTTTGCAAGGGTTTTCCACCTGCGGAACACATTACCGTGGGACTGCTTCTCTAGTCATCTTCAAATTCAATGGCAACAAATTCTTGTCATAAACTGCCCCATAGGTAATCAAATGTAGTTCATACCATCGATCAATGTTAGTACTCTCATAGTGTTCCTCATCTTCAGGTGGATAATCTTTCTCATTAACTTGAGTGGGTCTTGGCCTTGATAAGTTGTGACCCAATAATAAAAAATATTATAGCTATAATGTACTATCGACTAGTTAGGAAATAGGATAATGTCTCTCGTGTTAATCGGAGAGGATTTATGTTTTTCTCACTCTCTGTTACTCAGTTATTTCGTTTTGTGATTCTCGTAAAAATGGTTCATTAGTTTTTCATAAAATTTTGCAACAAGTTCATAGATTTAGGACTGTGGAATTAGAAAACTGATTGAGCCAGATTTTTTGGGGGGCGAATTCTGGTTTGTCCCTTCAGGGTGTTAAGATAACAAAAATAACACTTTCTATTTTACAAACATGTAAAATTTCTATCATCAGTTTTTGCTCAAACATGAAACAAAGTTAGGATCAAAGTTTATTTACATGAAACAAATAATGATGACTCTGAGGGGAAAACTCTCCTCTTCCAATAAGAAAACTTAAATTCTCGCTCCCAAGATTTAAAAAGAAACGCATTTGTCTGCAAATATGTTAAATTCACTCATTAGTTTTTCTCCAAAATGCAACAAAACTTGTGATTAATGGTTGTTTACTTTTTAGAGTAGAAGTGATCGCAAGGGGAGAGAACTCATATTTTACTTATTCTACTTAGTAGAAATGATCACAGGTGGAGACAACTCATGTTTTACTTATTCAAGTAGAAATGATAACAGAGGTGAAAATTCATGTTTTACCAATTAAAGTAGAAGTGATCACAGTGGGAGACAACTAATGTTTGAATTTTTACAAATAAAAATGCTCACAGGGGAAGACTATTCATGTTTTACTTATTCAAAGTAGAAGTGATCATAGGGGGAGACAACTCATGTTTTACTTTTTCAAGTAGAAGTGATCACAGGGGGAGACAACTCATATTTTACTTTTTCAAGTAGAAGTGATCACAGGGGGAGACAACTCATGTTTTACTTTTTCAAGTGAAGTGATCACAGAGGGGAGACGATTCAGAATATTTAAGTGTTTAAATTTAGCATCATAGATAATTTTAAAAAGTAGAGATCAAAAGGAGTGGACCACACTATGTTTTATCCATTAGATATGTAGATGTTAATTTTTCGGGAAAAGTTTGCTGCATTAAAAAACGAACAAATCAGATAAGAGATTTTAATTTCTTTCATTTCCATTTGCAATGATTTCAATCCAAACACAACTGAATTATTAAATTATTTGACTGCTTGCGAAACCATTGGATTTCAGATAACTTGACTGTGTCATATAAAACAAGCCTCATATTGTGAGACAGTCAATTGACCTTAAGAAAGCAAGTCGGCAACATAACTCTTTCCAATATTAAAAAAATGATTAAACAAAAAGAAATTTGATGAAACTCTGATAACAATTGAGAGAGGAAAACTGTACATACAATTTGATATTTCAGCATAATATCTTTATCCAAAAACATTACCCAAGAATAGAAACATAATTTCTGCTGAATTTCTGAAACAGCAATCATAGCACAATTACATAATTACATTATATATATATATATATATATATATATATATAATCTTATATATATATAAAGTGAGGTATATGTATATATATATATATATATATATACATATATATATATAATCTTATATATATATAACATGAGGTATGTGTACATATATATATATATACATATATATATAATCTTATATATAACATGAGGTATGTGTACATATATATATATATATATATATATATATATATATATAAAGTGAGGTATGTGTACATATATATATATATAATCTTATATATATATATATAAAGTGAGGTATGTGTATATATATATATATATATATATATATATATATAATCTTATATATATATATAAAGTGAGGTATGTGTACATATATATATATATATATATAATCTTATATATATATATATAAAGTGAGGTATGTGTATATATATATATATATATATATATAATCTTATATATATATATAAAGTGAGGTATGTGTATATATATATATATATATATATATATATATATATATAATATTAATTATTAAAAATAATAATACGCAATTAGAACGCCATACAATGCATTTTAGTTTTATTAACTTTTTTTTCCAATTTAATTTTCGAAGATATACTTTTTCATCAGAATTACTGAATTTAAAATAAAGATATATAAAAATACCTTTCATTTTTTTTTCTTTTAGTTCTCATCTTGTTTTTTTGGTGTTATCAGTTCGATGTTGGTGAATGAATGAGATTATTATTACAATTTGCACCGCCATGTTCCGTCCAAAAAAAAGACTCGTTCGTTCACCAACATCGGTTTTTTTTGCTCTCGTTTCAGTACGCTGATGATTTCTTATAGGTATAGACTTTTTTTTTTTAATTAAAAAAGACAGCCCATCTGGATGAAACTGCAATACGATTCTGAAATATGTAACATATAGTTTTCCAATAGATTATTTGTATCAGCTCTCACTCTTCTGTGATCGAGCACTTTATTGATTTCTTTTCAATATAACTTGACACACAGTATATATATATATATATATATATATATATATATATATATATACTTTATTGTTGCATTCCAATGACCATATGAAAATCAATCTAAAACCATAATTTTTATCTCTTCTTTCAATTTCTTTATTTCCATAATTAGATGGGTATTTATTATTATTCTTTCATCTTACACACAAAAATATTTTTTCACAAATTTAATAGTCATTCTTTTTACACGTGTTTCATGGCAAGTTAGGAAAATTTATAGTTTTAGTCTAACCATGTCAATCATCAGAGAATAGTAGCACACATAATGGAATTGTGAAAAAATATTACATTAAAACACAGGTTAAAAAAACACAGTGAAGTTCTATAATGAGTCCTGATAAATGTTTGGTAGGCTGAAGTATATAAAAGCAAAACATCACATGAAGAATAGTGACAAATTCAAGGCTCCCCACCCCCCCAAAAAAATACATTCGAAATTTTAATCAGCTCCTCAAACGTTAGTTTCAACTTAATACTTTTGAAATCAGTCCAGATAAACTTAGCGAGTTGGTCGAAATCCTCAAATAGAGAAAAAGGAGGAAGTGATAAGAGAGATTTGAGAGAAAGAGGGATAAATAAAGACCTGGTCAGAGATAGATTAATTTGGAAGTCCATTTCTAAAAGTCGCTCAACACATGCCAGCATGTATAACAGACGTTAAACTAATGATGATGATGATGATGATGATGATGATGATGATGATGATGATAAAAGTGACTATTTTAAAAAGATTTAAATTTTACAATAAATAAATAAATAGTGTACAACTTTAGTTTATTTATTTTAAAAATATTTTGCTAAGAAATATTTTTAAAGTAAGAAAAATTAAAAGATTATGAGTAAGCAACTGTGGAATTTACACAGCTATTCCCCCCTCCCTCTCTCTCTCTCTCTCTCTCTCTCTCTCTCTCTCTCTCATATATATATATATATATATATATATATATTATGAAAATCGCTCCAAACAAGGCATGAAGCCACTTAGTGTAAATATGATTATCGCAAAAACAGGAGATACTTATTGGCCTTAGTCTTTTCAAGACTAAGGCGAGAGGTAGGAGGAAAACAATCAGCAGAAAGAGTTCCACAAGCGTGCAGTTCTTGGAAAGAAGCTACTGGAATAGGAAGCTGTATTACAATGAGGTATTAAAACAACGAATTGATGGAGACCACTGAACCAACGAGTCACACGAGCAGGAACAAAGGAAGTAGAGAATAGATCACCTAATTCTGAAGAACACATGCGATAATAGTATTTATAGAAAAGACCAAGACTAGCAACATCACGTCTGTAAGAGAGAGGGTGCAGAGAAGAAGAAAGGATGTGACCAATCAAATTACATATATATATATATATATATATATATATATATATATATATATATATATATATATTTCCATCAATTATTACCGGAAACCCAAAGAATCGCTCGCCGAGTCGAGAAATTGACCAAAAAAATCGTAAAGAAAGAAAACTCTGTGGTATTTAATGACGCATGTCTAATTAACGACTTGCTGCCGAAATATATATATATATGCATGTATATATATATATATATACATGCAGATATATGCCGCAGATTTTGTACATGTCTGTGTAAATAAAAATAATCATATATAAAAGCTCTATTTGATATTGAGCACTTTTTATAAACCCGGTTTAAATTCTTTGGATTACTACCCTGTGGATGTTTTACCTGGATTATTATTATTATTATTATATATATATATATATATATATATATATATATATATAGTCATCCATATTCAGACTGTTTCGCTGTTTCACAGCTCATCAGTGCGGCTAGACCAGTTAGTGCCTCAAGCCGGGATCGAAACGCAACTGTGGAGCTGACAGTCGGCGCTGCTAACCCCTACATCATCATACGACACTGACTGAATGTAAGATGTATCTCAATGTAAACATTGCAAATGCCGGGAGCTCGAATTAGTTTTTTTTACCTAATGAGCTATGCCGTAAAGCTAATGCTAGTTGGCGATACCCTTACAAATAAGTTCTACCCGGGGGAGCTTTATATAGTCATCCACATACAGGCTGTTTCGCTGTTTCACAGCTCATCAGGGCGACTAGACATATACACACATATATATATATATATATATAAATAACTGTTATCAATATATAAATATATATATATATATATATATATAAAAACTGTTATCAATATATATATATAATATATATATATATAATATATATATATAAAAACTGTTATCAATATATATATATATAATATATATATATATAATATATATATATATATAAAAACTGTTATTAATATATATATATATATATATATAATATATATATAAATTGTTATCAATATATATATATATATAAACTGTTATCAATATATATATATATATATATATATATATACTGTTATCAATATACATATATAATATATATATAAAAACTGTTATCAATATATATATATATATACATATATATATATATATAAACTGTTATCAATATATATATATATACATATATATATATATATAAAAACTGTTATCAATATATATATATATATATATATATATATATATATTAATTTATTCACTTTAAAAGATTGACTCTATCTGAAGAAATTTATAATTGCTTGTTTGTGTCACTTTGACAATAAAAGCATGGATCATGTGAAGTCAACAAGTGGTTGCTCGCTTCATTTTTTTCCATGTTGGGTGTGATGTACTTTTCCTTTCATTTCCAGAAATAATTGGACGATAAAGTATTATTTTTATATCTAAGCTTGTTCAACCATAAAATGCAGAGTAATAAAAAAAAAGAAGCTAAATGTCAAACTAGTATTGAAATATATTCATTTCATATTTTGACAATTGCATCATGTTCTGCTTTGAAATTACTTTTCTTGTAACCATTCCTAAGTTCTTTGGAACATTTTAGCACAAATCCTAGTGTATTCTTTGTACGCCACCTTCAAATCATTATTTTAACATAGACAATAAAAGTGGTTTCATTGTTGTTGCAATAAAACGCGATTATTGTTTTCTTTCAAAATATTGTCGTCTGCTTGCTATAGCTTGATTGGGGAATGAATGCTGCAACCTGATTGGTTAATACTTTGTCAGCTCTTGGGCGCTTCCGTGACCTGCCCGATTGTTACCGACGCGAAGTCACGGAAATCTGGCACGTCAGCTATAAGAGTAGCAAACTTTTTAAAGAAGTGCTTTTTGTTATTAATGAGTCAACACTTATTAAGGCTAAAAAAACTTGAGGATACGGGATAGTCAAATGGATAGATTGACAATTGAATGAAGATGAATACTACGAGATGATTGAAAATCTCTACATACCACTTACTCAAAACAACAGCCGACCCAGAAAACAGCAATTCTTCCCTCTTTGTCAGAAACGTTGCACATGAAATGTGAGGACTAACGGACAAAATAGAGCAAAGTTAGAGTTGTTATGAAGTTGACGAAAATAAATTCAGGGTCCACTTTTTACTTTAAAAAGTCATATAAATTAGATAGCTGATAAAAGTCATATAAAATTAGATAGCTAATAAAAGTCATATAAATTAGATAACTAAGAAAAGTCAAGTGGCGGTCATTTTAGTAAATTATTTTCTAAGAAAAGAAAAAATGTAAAAAAAAAATGTCACAGAAAAAAAATGAGCTTGAATTTAACGATTGCTCTCACTTTTTCATTCTTAATTCAATGTCTTTCGATTTTAACTTCCCAACTGCATATGCAGATTTTTTTTCAGATCCTCTCACGATTCATTATACACAGAATATTTAATTACCTATATTTTTAATAAAAGCGGGTTCACGTTTAGTAAATTGTCTCCCCTTAGAAGATTTTTCAACTAACATTCACCAGGGGAGTGTCGATAGAATTGAAGTGGAATTAAATATAACAGCAACATTATAAGTTTGAGAAACTCCGTAGAATGTTCATAAAAGATTTATAGAATCACCAAATGATTGAGTGAATCAAGTAACATGTTCCATGGGCACAGTCATTTGAATTCTCAATGGAAGATTTGTTTGATTGTTCTGTTTCCACCGATCACGACAGACATGACTCATTTAAAATATTGACTTTTGTTCGTTCACCTTTTTCTATTTAAAAGTTTTC